>CM038214.1:203349438-203579863 GCA_021442155.1 Cymbidium sinense
CATAAACTCCTAAATCCTAAACCCTAAACCCTAAACCCTAAACCCTAAACCCTAAACCCTAACCTTAAACACTAAACCCTAAACCTCAAACCTTAAACCTAAACCTAAAATAACTAAATAAATTAAAAAATAAACCTAAACCCTAAAACCTAATAAACTTAAACCCTAGGAATGGGAAGAACCTTCACGACAGAATGTCACCGCTAACTGTGCTCCTAGATCTAGTGGGAGGCTAAGGCAGTGGTGGTTATCGCAGTGGTGGTGGGTGACCTGAGGTGGTGGATATGGAGGTGCTGATCGCTGGTGGTTATGTAGTGGGGAGCTGATGAGGTTACACCATGGTGGTGGCGGAGGAAGAGATCGAGGATATGATGGTCGATCCTACTACTCAAGGGGTGGTTCGATGGGAAACTAGAAACTAAAGAACTACCGATCCGACTTTATGGAACTGTTACAAAGAGATGGTTCTCTATTATCTGTGGCTTTTGATTTGTTTCTATATGCTCATTTTTATCTATGTCACTTATGTCTAAGAAAACTTAGTTTATTACTTGGTTGATGAAATAAAGAAGAAGAAATCTTAAATCTAAATTTTTCTATTTTAAAAAAAAATCCAAAAACCCTAAACCCTAAACTAAAACCTGAACCCTAAACCCTGAAACTAAAAAATAAAAAAATAAAAAAAAAAAAAGCCCTAACCCTAAACCCTAAAACTAACCTTATACCCTATACCCTAAACCCTAAACCATAAACCTTAATCCCTAAAACCCTAAAACCTTAAACCCTAAACCCTAAACCCTAAAACCTGAAACTTTAAACCCTAAACCCTAAGCCTTAAACTAAAAAACCCTAAACCTTAAACCCTAAAACCTACATCCTTAAACACTAAACCCTAAAACCCAAATAATAAATTAATCCTTAAACCCTAAAAACCTAAACGTAAACCTAAACCTAAAAAATAAACTAAAATAAAAAACCTAAACTAAAAATAATAAACTAAACAAAATAAAAATACAAAATAAACTTAGATAAAAATAAAAAATAAAATAAACTAAAATAAATAACTGATAAACTAACTAAATTAAATAAACATAAACCTACTAGTTTACTTAATTTTTTTTAAAAAAACCTAAACCCTAAACCTTAAATGCTAAACACTAAAACTAACCCTAAACCCTAAACCCAAACCTACAACACTAAACCTACAACCCTAAACCCTAAACCCTTAAAAACTGTCAACCCTAAATCCAAAACCCTAAACCCTAACCCAAAACCCAAAACCCTGAAAGCATAAACCTAAACCCTAAACCCTAAAACTAAAAATAAAAAAATAAAACCTAAACCTAAAAAAGAAAATAAAAATAAAATTAAACTAAAAAATAAATTTAAACCTAAACCTAAAAAATAAACTAAAATAAATAAACCTAAAATAAATAAACTAAACTAAATAAAAATAAAAATAAACCTAAATAAAAATAAAAATAAAATGAACTAATATAAATAAAAAATAAACTAAATAAACTAAATAATCCTAAACCTACCAGTTTACTTAATTTAAAAAAAATAAATAAAAGAAACCCTAAACCCTAAACCCTAAATCCTAAACCCTAAACCCTAAACACTAAACCCTAAACCCTAAACCCAAAACCTTAAACCCTAAACCCTAAACCCTAAAATCTATAACCCTAAACCCTAAACCCTAAACCTGAAACCCTAAACACTAGAAATCTAAAAATCTAAATCTAAACTAAATAAAACCTATAAATAAAATAAATAAATAAACCTAAACCTAAATGAAATAAAAAATAAAATAAAACTAAAACCTAAACTAAAACCTAAACCTAAATATAAAATAAAATAAAAATCAAAGCTAAACTAACATAAAATAAATAAAAACCTAAACTAAACTAAAAAATAAAATAAACCTAAAAATAAAAAACCTAAATAAAATAAAAACTAAATGTAAAATATTAAAAAATAAACCTAAAATAAAATAAAATAAATACTAAATAAAACCTAAACCTAAATATAAAACTTAAAATAAATAATAAATAAAACACAAACCGTAAACTAAAACAAAAAACTAAACCTAAAATAAAAATAAAAAAACAAAATAAAATAAACCTAAACATAAACTAAAGTAAATAAAACTTAAACCTAAACCTAAAATAAACAAAACCTAAACTAATTTTATCTACCACCAAGCTACTCCAACTTTTTTTGAACATACACATTTTGCATTTTATCTCTAAGAGTAAAGGCACTCATCCACCTAAGCATCCTCATCTCTACAACACTTAACTTAGTCTCATGCTTCTCTTTTATTGGATAACATTCTGCACCATAAATCATTGCAAGTCTTACCACCATCTTATAAAATATTCCCTTAAGTTTAAGCAATATGTTTATCATAACAAAGCCGATGCATTCCTCCACTTCAACCATCCAACTTGAATTGTACTAATAACATCTCCATATATTTAACCATAATTTTGAACAATAGAGCCTAAATATCTTAATCGCTCATTCTTTTTAATGACTTGTTTACCTAATGTCACAGCACGACCACTATACTTCTACAACTAAAATTATATTTCACAAAAAAACTAAACTAAATAAAAATAAAAATAAAAATAAACCTAAATTAAAATAAAATATAAAATAAACTAAAATAAATAAAAATTAAACTAAATAAACCTAAACCTACAAGTTGACTTAATTTAAAAGAAATAATTAAAAAATTAAAAAAATTGTAACCCTAAACCCTAAACCCTGAACCCTGAACCTACTACCCTAAACCATAAATCCTAAACCATAAAACCTTAAACCCTAAACCCTAAACCCTAAATCTTAAGCCATAAACACTAAAACCCTAAACCCTAAATCCTAAAACCTATAACCATAAACCCTAAACCCTAAAAATCTAAACACCTACACCTAAATTAAATAAAACCAAAAATATTAAAATAATGAAAAAAATACTAAAGCTAAATAAAATAAAATAATAAAAATAAATAAAAACTAAAACTAATACCAAAACCTAAACCTTAACATAAACCTAAACCTAAATGCAAAAATAAAATAAAATAAAATATAAAAAATTAAACTAAAATAAATTAAAGAAAAACCTAAACTAAACTAAAAAATAAAATAAACCTAAAAAATAAAATAAAAACTAAATATAAAATAAAAATAAAGTAAACCTAAAATAAAAAACTAAATAAAAACCTAAACCTAAAAAATAAACCTAAAAATAAATAAAAAATAAAACCTAAACTCTAAACTAAAAAAAAAACCTAAACCTAAAATAAACAAAATAAAATCAACCTAAACCTAAACAAAAATAAACTAAACTAAAATAGATAAAACCTAAACTTAAACCTAAATTAAACTAATCCTAAACCCTAAACTAAATAAAATAAAATAAACTAAAAATAAACCTAAACCTAAACTAAAAAATAAGACCTAAAAATAAACCTAAAATATAAACCTAAAAAAATAAAATAAAACCTAAACCTAAACCTAAAAAATAAAAAATAAAACCTAAACCTAAAAAATAAAATAAAAATAAAAGATAATAAAACATAAACATAAACCTAAACCTAAACATAAAAAATAAACCTAAATAAAAAAATAAAATAGACTAAAATAAATTAAATAAACTAAATAAACCTAAACCTACGTTTACTTAATTTTTTTTAAAAAACCCTAAACCCTAAATCCTAAACCCTAAACCCTAAACAAACCCAAAACCCAAAACCCTAAACCTTCAACCCTAAACCCTAAACCCTAAACCCTAAACCCTAAAACCTAAACCCTAAACCCTAAACTATCCCTAAAGCCTAAAGTCTAAACCCTAAACCCTAACTCCTAAACCCTAACCCTAACTAAAAACCCTAAAACCTAAAACCCTATACCCAAAAACTCTATACCCTAAACTTTAAACTAACCCTAAACCCTAAAACCTGAAAACCCTAAACCCTTAAACTTAAATCCTAAACCCTAAAATAACCCTAAACCCTAAAAACTTAAAAACCTAAACCTAAACTAAATAAAACCTAGAAATAAGATAAATAAAAAAAACTATAACTAAAATAAAAATAAAAATAAAATAGAATAAAATCCTAAACTAAAACCTAAACCTAAACATAAAAATAAAATAAAATAAAACTAAAAATAAAAACTAAAAATAAAATAAACCTAAAATAAAATAAAATAAAAACTAAATAAAAACCTAAACCTTAAAAATAAACCAAAAAATTAAACCTAAAAATAAATAAAAAATAAAACCTAAATCTTAAACTAAAAAGAAAAACCTAAACCTAAAATAAAAAATAAAATAAAATAAATAAAATATACCTAATACTATGCTAAAATAAACTAAACTAAAATAAATAAAACCTAAATCTAAAACTAAACCACACTAAATAAAATAAAATAAATTAAAAATAAACCTAAACCTAAACTAAAAATTAAAACATAAAAATAAACCTAAAAAAAACCTAAAACCTAAACCTAAAAATAAAAACCTAAAACCTAAACCTAAAAGTAAAAAAAATAAAACCTAAGCCTAAAAAATAAAATAAAAATAAAACACAACTAAAAAATAAACCTAAACCTAAAAAATAAACTATAATAGAAAACATAAACTAAAATAAATAAACTAAATTAAATAAAAATAAAAAATAAACCTAAATAAAAAATATAAAATAAACTCAAATAAATAAAAAATAATCTAAAAAAGTAAATAAACCTTACTAACATTTAAAAAACAATAAACCCTAAACCCTAAACAAAAACCCTAAACCCTAAACCTAAACCATAAACCCTAAACCCTAAAACACTAAACTCTAAAACATAAATTGAAAACCCTAAACCCTAAACCTAAACCCTAAAACCCTTAACCCTAAACCCTAAACCTTAAAACCCTAAAGCCTAAAGCCTAAAGCCTAAACCCTAAACCCTAAAACCTAACCATAAATCCTAAACCCCAAATCCTAAACCCTAAACTAACGTTAAACCCTAAACTGTAAACTAACCCTAAACCCTAAACTAACCTCAAACCCTAATAATGGGAAGAACCTTGATGGCAGGAACTTCACCATCAACTAGGCTCAATCTAGTTCTAGCGATGAAGGACAAGGTAGAGGCGGTGGTTATCGTAGTGGTGGTGTGGTATCTGAAGGCACTGGTGGACATGGAGGTGGTGGTCTGAGCAGTGGTGGTTATGGAAGAAGGAGGAGAGACGGAGGTTCTAGTCATGGTTGTGGTGGAGGGAGAGATCTAGGACATGATGGAGGATTTCGCTACTCAAGAGGTGGGCGTGGTTCTGATGGGAACTGGAGAAACTAAAGATACACTGCTCTATTTTGTTGCTTATGGAATTATGTCTTTATAGTAGAGATGGTTCCACTTATGTAGGGTTTTTAATTTGCTCTATGGGTGCTCATTTTTTATCTATCTCGTTGCTTGTGTCTTAGAAACTTGATGTGCTACTTGGTTGATGAAATTAAAAAGAAGAAATGTTTAATCTAAATTTTCTCTCTGTTAAAAAAAAAAACCTTAAACCCTAAACCCTAAACTAAAACTTAAACCCTAAACCTAAAGCTTAAAGCCTAAATCCTAAACCCTAAACCCTAAAACTAAACCCCCCTAAACCTAAACCCTAAAAACTAAACCTAAACTAAACCCTAAACCTAAAACCCTAAACCCTAAACCTCCCTAAACCTAAACCCTAAACCCTAAACCCTAAACCTAAAACCCTAAACCTTAAACCTAAACCTTAAACCTAAACTAAACCAAACCCTAAACCTAAACCCTAAACTAACCAAACCTTAACCCTATACTCAACCCTAAACCCTAAACTAGCCCTAAACCCTAACCCTAAACCTAAAATTTTGAATAAAGATGTCATTAGAGTAGATCTAAAGAATGAAATAATCCTAACATAGTTATGGTAGCTAAAGAAAATGTCTTCAAGAGACTCTTGGCTATTAGAGATTTGAATACCCTAAACCCTAACCCTAAATCATATTATAATATATATTATGATATAATGTAGCATCATATATTTGAGCATGCAATGAGGTTTTTTTTGGATGTTATAAGATGTTTTGAAATGTTTTAGTATATTATGGTATTGTGCCCTATAGTCTATATTAATATAAATCATAAAAATATTGATTTAATAAATTATAAGATGAAATTTGTTAAATTTGAAGTGGGAATTAGGTTGTAGTACAAAAGATATGCCACTTGTAGTCTAAAAAGTAAGATTTATGTTCAAAATAAATATTATATGTTGTAGCATAGTATAGCATCATATATCATAATATATTATTCACATTTTAATTTCTTTTAATATTTTACAATCATGCAAATGAGCTACACTAGCATTATTTTAAAAAAATGTTGATTTAGACTTTAAAATGTTGCAATTTGGACAAATTCATATTCGGTAGAGTATGACATCATAATGTGTTATTTCAATTTAAAATATGTAAGTGATATAATTAAAATAGATAGTTTTTTATTATTTAGATTAGATTTATGATTTTTTATCTTAAGCAAACCCTCATTATGTGATATGCAATGTAATATAATATAATATGTTACAGTGTATTATAATATAGGATGTCATAACATAGTGTAGCATCATGCATTATAGCATACTATTGTGTATTACTACTTATTGTTTAGCATATTTTAGTTTGTTATATGATGTAGTAGAGTTTTACTGGTGTAATTCATAAAAATATTGATTTATAGGTTGAGATGATGGGATTTGGCCAAATTGAAGGTAAGCTTTAGGAACATCATTGGGGTGTGCTATGGTGTGTCATTTAATCAAAAGAATGGAATTTTGCATCCAAAATAAATGTTCATTTTTCAACCAAATTTTATAAATTTTTTTTTCTTAAAGTGATTCATTTTAAGATGTAATGTAAGATAATATATTATATGAAAGCATATTAAAATATAATGTACATAACAATATAACTTTAAATATATATGAATGTGGTTGTTTGTTACTAAATGTTATTGTACATTTTAGTATGTTTTACTTTTGTTATAATACATTGGGTCAAAACTCACAAAAATGTTAATTTGAAGGTTGAGATGGAAGAATTTGGCCAAATTCATGGCACAGACCAAGAAGCAACACCAAGATTATGCTGTTTTGTACTATTTCTAATAAAAAATTAAAATTTTACATCCAAAATGAACATTATTCATATTTTGAGAAAATTTTGTTATTTGTTCCTTTTAATTGATTCTAATGAGGTGTAATGTTAGACAATATACAATATTATAGTAAATTATAATATAACATCATATATTATAATATAATATAGTGTGTTAATTCACACTATAATATTTTTAGCATGATATTGTATAGTTAGTTTGAGATTGCACCATCAAAAATCCTAAAATGTTGATTACAATGTTAAGATGATGTAATTTGAATGAATACATTATTAGGCTTTGAAGTATTAAAGGTGTGCATAAGAGAAGAAATAAGATTTGATGAGAATTCCATGTCAAGGACATGGAGGGAGATCCGCTAGGGGATCACACATGCATTGGACATGTGAGGGTCCATGTCGAGGGCATAGAAGAAGAAAATTTGTTGGGGATAAGTTTTGAATTTGATTTGATTATATGATTTATGGAAAAAGTTTCTTGGGTTAAGAATCTATAATCCACCGAGATTAAGATTGAATCAATTTTAATTTATTTTGTTTTAATTCATGTGGAGGCATATCTGCCGAGATATAGTCTGATCAGAGATCAAGTAAATGAACCTTCCACTCAGGAACCCACTAGAGATTGGGATTTGAGTTTGATTTCATAGATTTTGTGGGGATATATCCACTGGGAATAAGAGTTGGTTGGATTTCTTTGATTTAGACTCTACTAGGGAGTTGGTTTAATTTTGCTCCACTTGTGAGGTTAGTTTTGAATTTAATTTCTTTGTTCAACTTATTTACATATGATTTGGGGCTCCACTAGGGAGAAGGGTGTGATTTAACTGGGAAAATCAATTTAATTTAAAGTTAATGTATGGACCCTATCGATGCTGAACCCATTGAGAATGGGCTATATCAACACATACCTGTTTACAAATCCAAAGGGATAGTCTACCGACCAAGGGGTAGAGCTATCCAACTTAAGGGTTGCCTTTCTGTGCAATGGTGCTAAGAAGAAGGCATAGACTTTACAAATTCCAAAGCAAGGAACAACCAATGGGTGACTTGGATGCACAATAAATCAAACTCGACCTAGGTGACTATTGAGTGAATGCCACCGGAGGACTTATGTCAACTCAAAGTAGTCAAGATTATGTGATTCGATATTATTTGATTGGTATTTTGATTTTAAATTATGGGCATATCCATTAGGGATGTTTGATAGATTTACCTTATGGACCATGTCGGTGTGTGCTCGACCCACTAAGAAGGGGCTATATCAAACTTATCTTATCTTAGATTTATAAATCTAAAGGGATAGTCTACTAGCTATGTGGTAGAGCTGGCCAACCTGAGGGGTTGCCTTTCAGTGTGTAATGGCTATGCTAAGTAGAAGGTAAGCAGACTTACATCTTCTAAAGTAGGGAACAACTACTGGGGTGACCTGCTGGTAGCACAAGAAATGGAAGCTGACTTAGGGGTGACTACTGATTTGAATGCCTTTGGGGACTAATATCAACTGAAGAGTAGTTAGGCAACTTTTATTAGGAGTTTTGCTGACACTGCCCTAAAGATAGGATGCCTGCTTGGAAAAAGGTACCGTTAAGGGTGTCTTCCTAATCCACAAGTGAATATATATATTTTTTTATATGTTTGTGTGGACCCTGTTAGTGTGCGAGGGACCACACTAAGAATGGGCTATGTCAAGCTTCACCTATCTCAAATTTATTAGACCAAGGGAGAATCTACATATCCATAGGACGGATTCTCCAACCACAGGGGTGGATACTAGGGAAGGAGAATTGTCTAATCCGATAGTAACCCAAGTGGTGTCTAAATGGGGTTGCAAAGGACATGATCCATATATAATGCCCATAGGGGAGGTGCTGCTAGGGGCATTATCCTGAGCCCTAGAAAAGAAAGCTTATAGGTGTACAGTGGCCAACTCAATGAGAAAGTGTAGTAGACTTACAACTGCCATGAGTGGTATATCCTAAGGTGCGAGAACCAACCAACCTAAGGTGTATCCATCACCATGAGTGTCTCCGTTAGCATAGTGAGAACCAACCAACCTAAGGTGCCCTTTGATGTGTAATGATCAGTCTGGAAAGAAAGCATGTAGGCTTATAATTTTCCAAGTGGAACTAATCATCAGGATAGTTTGTTATCAATGGGATAGATACTATATAACCTAGAGTGACTACTAAGCAGGGAAGGACTGGACCCAGACTTGAAGCAGTCAAGAGGGAAGGAGCCACTAGGGGACTTATCCTAAACCTCAAATATACTTGACCCAGTCAGTGCACAAAGGCTAATCCATGAAGAAAGCATAGTAGATTCACATCCTCTTAAATGAAGCCAACATGAGGTAACTTACCGGCCACACAGTAAGGCCTACCAAACTAACAAAGAGCTCATCAGTGTGCAGTGGCCAAGTAAGAAAGAAAAGTGTAGTAGACGTACATCCTTAAAAGCAAGAATACCACTGGGGTGACACACTAGCAGGGTAGCACATCAGCCCGACCTAGAGCAGCTACTGAGTGAGTGTCGCTGGGGGTATTATCTCAACTTAGAGTAGCTCAAGATAAAAGATATGTGTTTATTTTATATGTTTGTGTGTAGTTAGTGTTTGTGTTATGTCGATGAAGGATAGGATGCCACTTAGGTTCCTTACACCTACCCTAAACACATCATGGCAGATTCGCAAATAAGAATTCTTTCAAGATGTAAGAGATTGAATTCAAAATGGAATTTTCATTGATGATAATTATTTTCAAACATGATTTATAATATTTCTTTAAGTAGAGCCTATTGATTGGAAGCATTGGGCACTATCTCTTATGATTAATAAGCTGATAAGATCCCCCAAGGTTGGCCTCCTCTATAGAAAAAGGGTCTTCCCAAGTGGATTCAAACTTACCTCCCATATTTCATTGAGCAACAATCAGTTTCCTTAGAACTAAAATAAGCTCTCCTACTTGAAAAGATCTAGGACATACAAACTTGTTGTAAGCTTCAATCATTTTAGCTTTGTACAACTCAATATTTTGGCATGCCCAGAATCTCTCTCCAAACCTTCACCTCTTCTAACTATAATTGGTGTTCACTGTTATCTTTCTACCCATAGCTATCCTTTGTGATGAGAGTCAAACTTTTAATGGTAGAAGAGCTTCAGACACATACACTATGGAGAAAGGAGTAGACTGAGTTGGAGTACTATATGCTATGCAATGGACCCACAAGGCTTCAACTAACTGCTCATGCCAGTATTGATCGTTGTTGTCGAGTGTCTTATTCAGTATTTGGATGAGAGTTTTGTTGAAGACTTCTGCTAAGACATTTTCCCTCGAGTAGTTGATGGTAGAATATCTCCAATCTATGCTGTGTCTCCAGGAAAAGTTGTTGATCTTAGTGCTCTTGAATGCAGTACCATTATTAGATATAATTCATTGAGGCACTACGAACTATATGATATGGTTCCTAAAAACTAGAGCACATTTGCTTTGTGATCTTTGAGCAAAATTGCCTTTGACCATTTGGAAAAGTAGTAATTAGCGATAAGATGACCCTTGGAAGAATGAGGATCAATTGGACCCACTATGTCGGTACACCAACACTTGAATGGCCATGAGACTAATGTAAGGTGTAGAATGTTGGGTGGTTGGTGTAGGACCACACTGTGTATTTGACATTGGTGGCATCACCTAGCCATATCCATGCAATCTTTGATCATCGACGACCAATAGTATCCTAGTCTCTTGATCTTGGCTTTCATCTTCGGACTGGATTGGTTGGCTCCACATAATCCTGAGTGTACTTTGATCATGATCTTACAGGCTTCATGCTTTTCAAAATAACATAATCACATATGATCGAAAGACCACCAGTACAAGAAACCATCCACAAGAGCATAAGAAAGTGCTCTCTGGTTCATCTGATGGGCTTAGGACTTCTCTTGAGGTAATTTTCCTTTATTTAAATAATCCATGAATGGTTTCCTCCAATCTAACTCGTCATCCTTCTTGACAATGGCAACCTTCCCTTCAAGTGAGTACTTTTTGATGAGTTCATTACCAATAAAAGATAAGACTTGTCTATTTTGGACCTTTACTGATATGGACTCACCCTCGGGACTTGCCAACTCTTTAGCAAGCTTGGCTAAAGCATTTGCTATGGTGTTCTCTCCTCGAGGAATCTTATAAATGCAAACCTCTAGAATTTGGGCCAATAAGTCCATGGTGTAGTTGTGTTTATGATGGAGCTTGGGCTTTATAACCTTATAGGTCCAACGATTTTGTTGATAAATAGCTTAGAATCCCTAAAGATATTGATGTTTTGGATGCTTAGAGTAATGGCTAACTCTAGATCGAAAATTAAAGCCTCATATTCGGCTTCATTTTTGGTGCAAAGATTAGACAGATAATATGAGAATCTCATCACATCATCAGGAGTTAAGAGAACTATTCTACCCTTGCTTTTCTAGAATAATAGATTGTGGTTCTTCTCCTCTTTTAAGATAAGCGCATCAAAGTACATCTCCCAGCGGTGAATGCTACTATCCCTAAGTTCATGATTTGTTCATTAGAGATATCATCACTAAGAGGAGTGTCAGCTGGAAGTGGGTGTACTGCTAAGAAATCCGCTAGTGCTTATCATTTCACAGCACAGAGGGGTATGAAGGTAATGTCAAATTGTTAGAGGATCATGGACCATGGTGCCAACCGTTTGGATAGCATCGGCTGTGACATGAGATACTGTATTAGATTGATCTTAGAGAATAAGTTCACCTTATGAGGAAGCATGTAGTGCTGTAGCTTTTGGGATGCAAATATTAAAGCTAGGCAATGCTTCTCAATGTGTAGATAATTAGCCTCCGAAGGGATTAGATGACAGCTAAGGTAGTAGAGTGCATTTTCCTTGCCTTCATCAATGGCTTTGGCCAAAAGCAAGTGAGTCATCTAACATAGCGTGTAAAGTATGAGTAGCTTGCAGATAAGGCGGTTAGACGGTGGCATCATCGGTGCTTGATGTCTTTGAAGCATGCTCACACTTATCATCCCACTTGAACATGGCATCCTTTTGACAAGTCTTTGAGAATGGATGACATCTTCAATAAGTTGGATATAAAGCATCTTAGAAATGCATACCACCCTTGGAGTAATTTGAGTTGAGTTAAACTTTTAGGGGTGGCATTTCTAATATCGTCTTGATCTTCTTCAGATCGATTTAGATTCCCTGGTGTCAAACAACAAACCCAAGGAATTTTCCTGAAGCTACTTCGAATGCACACTTCAGGGGGTTCATTTTGAGGTTATATTATATTAACTATTCAAAAACTACTCTCAAGTCAAAGAGATGGTCTTTATTTTCTCTACTTTTGACCACGAGATCATCGACATAACACTCGACTTGATGATGAATGAGTTTGATAAAGACTTGAGTCATAGCTCACTGGTATGACGCACCGTCATTTCTAAGGATGAAAGGCATGACCTTATAGTAATAGATTTTGATTGAGGTTCTAAAAGCAATATTTCTTTCATCTTCAGGGGCCATCTTTATTTGGTTATATCTAGATGAGCCATCCATGAAAGAAGATTGCATGAGATGAGACAATGTTCACCATCGAGATTGGTAATGGAATTCATCTTTTGGACATGCCTTATTTAAATCTCTAAAATTGCATATGTGAATTTTTTAACTTGGGATGATCTCTAAGGTAGGATTTTTCTTCAGATGAAGCCATCTGATCAATTTCTTGACTTCATAAATGACTTGTTGTTCTATGTTTAATCATGCGTCTAGGAGCTTGCTTGATAGGGTTAGCAGTAGGTTGTTTTACTAGTTTATGGACTGCTACGTCAGGAGCCAATCCAAGCACCTCTTCATAACTCCATGCAAAGTAGTCCTTAAACTTAATCAATAGCTTAACTAAGTCATTGGTTTCAATTTCATTCAACAAAGCGATGTATGTGGTGGATCTTCTTCAGTTCTAAGTTGATTTCCTTGAGCTTTATGGTTGACTTGATCTCTTCTTCAAACTCTAGTGGTGCATATTTGACTTCAAAATCATCTAGATCATCTAAAGTATCTAAGCACGCTCTCATATGAGTTAATGTGATTTGAAAAGAACCTATCGATTCCAAATGAGGTAATGACTAGCTAATCGTGTCATCATTGGACCCACTATACGGAATCCTAGTCGTGGTCTTGATTGTGAGCTTTTGCATTTGTTCTTCCATATTCTTTCGAAGTAGTTTGACTTGTGCTTTGACCAAATATGTGGGATTAACCCTTTCTTTGGTAAATTATGAACACAAGGAAAGTACCAATCAAAACATAATTATATTAAATATTTATATGAATCATCCTCAAGTTTTACATCAACTTCTTGACTTAAGGATGATGCTCCCAAAAAGAACATCTGAGTCTTCACACCTGTGGATGACTTAGGGGCTTCCTTAGCTACCAAACCCTTAGCTTTTTGATAGGAAAGTGGGGTTAGAGCTAAGGTTCCCAACTAATGCTTAATTATTTCACATATAGACTTGGATACACTTATGCTTTGCTTTGGAGCTCGGTCTTCATTGCTATCTGGCTCAAGTGTCACCTCCAAGGGAATCTACTATTGAGAAGAGCTTTCTGGTGAGCTAACCATATAAGACTCATCTTATGAATTAGATTTTATGTATATATGGATAGTAGGTGAACTCCTTGTAGCTAGGACATATCTTCTATTGGGTGGTCAATAAAAAGGTTTTCCACCCCTTGGACTACCTCTGAACTAGCCTCTTCCTATGCCTGGTGGAGGTCAGGTCATCCTACCCATATGTTCGAATGGAGTAACAAACTATGAGTGGAATCTAATGTTAGGCTCCACTTCCTCCTCCAAGTCTATTTTCGCCCCTTTTATTTTTTTTTTTTCATTTTCTATTTTCTTTTATTTTTATTTAAGTTTTTTTCTTTTTAATTTTCTTTTTCTTTTATTTTAAACTTTAGCAAAGTTCATGTGAATATACTTGTTGATTTTGAGGGAGGTAGTAATCCGCATCCTCATATGCCAACCTCATGAACTATAAATGGCTTGAGATCTCCTTTGACACAGTAGATGATCCCACATCTCACGAACTTCATACACTCATGTAGAGGATGAAACTATGTTGTTCTCATTTATCCATCATCTCCCAAGCAAAGAATTAAAAGATGTATCCAAGTCAATAATGTGAAACTTAGCTTCAATCTTCCAATCATCTATTTCCAAGGGCAACACTATGGAGACTGTTGACCTCACTTTTAGAATCAATCTTCCCATCGTAGACTTAGGAGTCTTCTAGACACTAAGACTTCCCTAGTCATAAGACACTTCTAACAATTAGGTATACACTTAACCTAAGCCTAAAGACTTAGACGGGTTAACAAAAGGATTAGGTTATGCCTTAGGGATTAGGATAATTCATCTACCCTACAACCCAAATCCAATCCATGTTCACCTTCTCAAACCAAACCTCAAGTTCAATTCAAACATCAAATTCAAATCCAAATCCAAACCCAAATTCCAAAACTAGATGATTGAAGCCCATGATCAAATCCAAACTTGAAACCCTTCCTAAGTCAAATGATCTGTCCCATGGACTTAGCAAAATCTTAATCCAAATCAATCCAAAATCAATTGATTTCCTCATAATCAATTTGTTTCTTCAATCATCATCCTAAATATAAATCAAATATACATTCAAATGATCAAATCTAAATCAAATTAAATAAAAACCCTTTCTAAGTCGTATGACCTATCCCATGGACTTTGCCAATTCTTAATCCAAATCAAGTAAAACTCAATTGATTTTCTCACAAATCGATCATATTTTTAATCATCTTCGAGAATTTAAGTGAAATATATATTTAAATCATCAAAACTAAAGCAAACCAAATCGAAATCCAAACCTAAGCCACATCACCCAACTGCATGGACTTACCCAATTCCTTCATTCCAAAACCCAAATTCAATTGATTTTCTCATGTATCAATCATACCTTCAATAATATTAACAAATATAAATGAAATATACAATCATCAAGCCAAACTAAAATCAACCCAAGTTAAACCCAACATAACCCTTTTGACTTGAAATGTTCAAATGAACCAAAACCCATTTGATCCAAACAATTTCAATTTATATATCAATCCAAATCCATATATAAACTCAACTAAATCAAATTCAATCCAAATCAAGACAACTAAACCCAATCCACTTGACCCAAAGTGGCCAATTTGACCTATTTGAGCCAAGTTCTAATCCTACCCAAATTGGATTGAACCAAGCCAATCAAAACCTCCCATCATGATTGTTGATCACCTTAGGTTGATAAATTATCATAAATTGGGTCAAACCAACTCAACTTGGTCATTTGACCAAGTCAACCCCTTAACCCATATGAACCTAAACTAGCCAAATTGCAACCTAAGCCAAATCCCTTGAAACAAATGATGCATACCAAGTCAAAATCAATATTTGAATATGACTTGACCTTCAATTGAGTCAAACCAAACCCAATTGGCCGTCTTGACCCAAGTTGACCCAAATTGATTTAGAAGACTAAATTTGGTCAAATCAAAATATAAACTAAATTGATTGCAACCAATGCCTCAAGTTCATTCCAAATTGATTTTTGAACTTGACTAAAGCCATGATTGGACCCAAGTGAACCCAATTGACCTACTTAGCCAAAATTGACCTAAAGGTTCAAGTTGGCCGAAATCAAAACAAAATCAAAATTAATTGAAACCAAAGCCTACAACCATCTTCAATTGGTCAACTAAACCCAAACCAACAGCCAACCCAAGCCAATTTGACCAATTTGCTCAATTTGGTCAACTTAACCCATTTGACCCAAAAGAATTCAAACAAGCCAAAATCAAATTTAAGTCAAACTAAACCAAACCAATTGAACAAAAACATCTCAAATGATCATATGAACTTGGCCCAACCATTGATTTGACCCAATTTGAGCAATTGGTCAACTTGACCCAACCTAACCCAATTTGACCTAAATGAGTCAAATTGAGCCAAACTAACCAAATTAACTCCAATTGACTTGAAATTTGGGCTAACCCACTTTTGGCTCATTTCAAATCTACCCAAATTAAATCCAATGCCAAATGATCATTCTATCCTTGGGTCAAGGGCATCATAAGAGAAATCACCCATGTAAGTGTCATTTCCATTATTTCCATTTGGTGTCCCAATGGTCCACCTAGAACCAAGGACACTACCCAACGACCCAAGTGGTGGTTGGGTCGATGACCCATGGGAGTTGAAATCACCTCACCCTCCCATTGGAGCATTTGAAACCCATAGGACACCCATGATTCCTCCTTGGTGGCCACCTCCTTCAACCAACCAAGCCGAGCCAACTCCTCTTCCCTACCACCCATGACTCCTAAGATGGCTAGGCGCGGTAGAACCCAAACTATCTGTCGATGAGATAAATGATGGTATATAACCCCTCATTTCTACTCAAACACACATAAAAATCATTCCTCAGAGCCCTAGCTACCCAAGACAAGCCGCTAGAGCCATTCCCTAAGCTCCAAAGCTCATTCCTCAATCAAAAAATGCCATTAATATGCATCATGTGGTGCCAATAAGATTAGGCTTTAATAGGCTTAATTAAATATTTTTAATGGTCTAAACCTTTAAAAATCATAAAAATCATAGAGAAATCAAACAAATGCAAATAAATACTAGTTAATTAGAAAAATTGACTAATTAAACAATAAATACTCTTTTAAGTTAATTAATGATTAATTAATCCCATTAACAGTAATAAATTAGTTAATTAAGTTCATTAATCATTATTCAATAGTAAGTGAAGTAAGCAATAGGGTTGGGACCCCTTTACCTAAGTTTAGTTCACCTTTTTTTAAAATAAAATTAATTAATATTTAACTAATTAATTAAATGACTTAATCAAATTGAAATCATAATCACATCAGACCTTAATTAATTAAAGCATGGGGTACATCTTTAGGTGTTTAATAACCTAAAGGCATTTAATGAAATTATGGTTTATCCTTATGTGTGAGAAAACCATAAGAGTAATCAATTAAGTCCATTAATATTATTAAACATTAATCAAGAGCCAATTGCATTAGGCCCCTTTTATTTCTTAGGATCACTACAAGTTTATTTTCCATGCATATCATGTTGGCTCATAATTATTTAGTTAATTACTTTAAGGTGGCATAAGTAAGGGTAATAAATTCATATAATTAAGGGTCCAACTTAATTAACCCATAAAATCAACTTAATTACATTTCCTTAAATTAAATCAAATCACTAATGTGTGAATGGACTTAAAAGAACAAGTGATGATTTCTCTTCTCCTCTTTAAGTCAAATAAAATAATAAGCTTAATTAATAAAGAAGCTTTGGTTTGCTTTAAATAATCTTATTTGATTTGATTGTCCCTAAGAACTACATTGGTTGAATGAATCACATGCTTATATTTAATTGTCCTCTTTCCAATCATGTTAAATTTGGTATGTAATTTGAATTCATGCATCCATCTTTTCAAAATCAAGTAAAAGATAATGGATTTTCTTTTATGTGCTGATTTAATTTAATATATGCATGGCTTTTATCACTATTAAATCCAAATGTGTTTTTTTAAAAGCTTATAAATGAATAATGATATGTGTTATGATGCTAGTTATAAATACATAAGAAATGGATGCGCTTATAACTTAAGTTTATGAATGTTGATCTCTTTTTCCTCTATTCATGGGTTGATTTATATAAGATTGAATGGTAATGAGTATATAGTTTGGACATCCCCGAAACACTGAAGCTTTAGCTAGCCCCAAGGAAATCATTTGATTACCTCACTTCCCTAGTTTAACAATGGCACTTACCCATTTTCTTTCATTCCTATGTATTTCAACATTAAAATTTGGATAGAGCTTTAATTCATATATATAAATGATTCAATAAAAAATATACAACCTTTGCATGGTTTTCTTTCCCTGATTTATGTTTATATACATGTGTGTTCAAGAAAACAAGTATATAGTCTAGACATCCCAGGAATACGAGGCTTTAGTTAGCTCCAAGGATGTCATTTGATTACCTTACTTCCCTGGTTTAACAATGACACATACTTGCCTATATCTTGGTACGTGTATATGTATATGTGATTAGTGAATGAAAGCCCCATTTTACATTAAAATTTCATGCATTTATAATTGACTAAGTGGTTGAATTAATTAGCCATATATTTTAGAGCTAACTTCCTATGTTCATGTATACGAATTTACATATGTTTGAATACAAATGGGTATAAAGTCTAGACTTCCCGAGAATATGAGGCTTTAGCTAGCTCCAAGGAGGTCATTTGATTATGCTTAAGGGATGCTTAAAAATAAATGTGAATGTTCTTTTTGCAGTTTGCTTAAATCTTTAAGCATAATCCAAGTTATGATAGGTGGGCTTAGTTACCCATGCGTAGGGTGCTAAGTCCAAATTATAAATACAATTGTATGGGATTATATGTATGTTTAGCTAACCTCTATTTTATAGGTGTAGTTAGATTTACTTTTCCACATAAATGTAATTTTTTCAATAGGAATTAGGATTAGTGCTATGGGGGATTAGGATGAGCAATGGCTAGAAGGCTTTATCACGGGGTGCTCATGCCTTTGAAGCAATCACCATCCAAATCAAAGAAGGAACCAAATCATAGTTATGAAGAAAGAAGATGACCATAACATTTAATACAATTATAATTATTCTTTTATATTCCGGGTTGTATAAGGGTTGAGCTTCACCATCTTTTCTCTCTTAGTTGTATGGTAGATCACACCAGCCTATTATTCTCTTACAATAGTTTATATAATTATTTAATGTTATATTTACATCATGCATTAGGATGACATGCTTTTCATAGTTTCTTAAATGATTGATGCTTTAATGTGTGGCTTGGATATGATTAGGCTCTTAGGATAAAAATAACTTTTCTACCCAACTAATCACTCAGAACTAAATTTTAAAAAACTCAAAACCTCATCGTAAAGCCTAATACATTAATAAGACAATTAAAAGATGTAGCAACCCCTTAGCTTTACGGTTGTATGTTTCACATCATACATGCATATTCTTTCTCTCTTGAACAAGAAGGATCTCCATCCTTAAACAATAAGGAATGCTTGACCTATGAGGGCATCCCTTGTGGTGGAGAACAACTTCTTCTAGTTGATTTGACCCATATCCTATTTCATCATGCATTTAGGCATAATAAATCCTAAAGCCTCTATCAAAATAATGTGTCTAAATTGAAATAAAATTTGAAAAGATTTTGCATCTATAGATTAAGGGTCATATGCTTATACCACTCCTTTAGTCTAGGAGTGTGTTTAGGACTTTAGTCTCTTTCTAATTAAATAATTCTATCTTGCAATTCATAAGACCGGTCTACATGGTTTTAAAATTATAGAGTTAGCTTGCATAAGCATTATAAGTCTAGAAGTCATATAATTTATTCTCTCTTGTGGAAGTAAATAAAAGCTCCCTATATTTAGGATCCGAGGTAGCTATTTCCTTTAGGCTATGAGCATAAATCCTCACCTCTTAGGCATTCCCACAACCTTGTGTTGGTGGATTATAACCCACAGTAATCTAATTAAATTTCAACTCAAAACATATAAATCTCCTCAACTTCAAAATCATAAAGCCCAACCATGATAGATTGTAATGCTCACTAAGCTTCCTAGTATCATTAGCATTTCCTACTTATTTCATTTGGATTCTAAAAATAAGTCTTCTCCTTGAACTTTTTGAATTGATTTTCCAAATCAAATCTTTTGATAACTTTGAAATCTTTGAGATGATAATTATCTCTACTTTTGAGATTATTCTTAGGAAATATCATTTCTATGTAATTACTATGAAGGCTTACCTCCATAGGGCAGAACTTGGTTTAATCTAAACCCTTTATTCATCCATGTAAAGTAGGGAAAAATCTCCACATCATGCCTTATGAGTCCTTATTGTGATTAGGACTATTGTAGGGTGATACCTCTATCTTTCCAGATAGTACATCATACCTCAAATTTGTACCCGATCACCTCAAAAAGTATCCCCCCATATGATCTGCGTGGTGTCCCCCGCCCCATACATCAAAAATAAACACCACATGGCCCTCTTACCTTGTTCATTGAATCCTCTTAACATCATCATTTCTTTTTGGAGTTTGGAGATGTCAATCCTCAAGTAGGCAAGGGATCTTAAACTCATAATGTTGACTGATAAACTTGGGTTAACCAGAACTCTGGATAGCCTGTATATGCCAACATCCAATGTAATGTGAAGAGATGGTTGTGCTCGGTTGTCCCTAGGAGTAAGTCTTCATCGTTGAATGTAACTAAATAAAAACCTAAACCTAAACAATAAAAAAGCATAAAAACCTAAACCCTAAAGTAAAAAAAAATCTAAACCTAAAAGAAAAATAAAATAAACCTAAACCTACACTAAAATAAACTAAACTAAAATAAATAAAACCTAAACCTAAACCTAAACTAAATAAAATAAAATAAACTAAAAATAAACTTAAACTTAAACTATTAAATAAAACCTAAAAATAAACCTAAATTAAAAACCTAAAACTTAAACTTAAAAATAAAAAATTAAAAAAATTTAAACCTAAACCTAAAAATAAAAAAGAAAACCTAAATCTAAAAACTAAAATAAAAAATAAAACTAAACTAAAATAAACCTAAACTTCCTAAACTAAAAAAACTAAAAAAAAAAAAAACAAAATAAATAAACTAAAATATAAATAAACTAAATAAGAATAAATAAAATAAATTAAATAAATAAATAAATTAAATAGCTATCTCTGCTTATTTAAAAAGATAATAACAAGACCCCTGACTGTACCCACCTAAAATACACTAAACTAAACCCTAAAGCCTGGGCCCTGGGCCCTGAACCTCCACTTGCCTGGGCCCTGGGCCTAGGCCACTAACCCTAACTCTCTGATCAATCTGGGCTCTGATCACTGAGCCACCATAACTGACACTGGCCCTACTGTAGGCCCTAAACCTCCTGCTAACTACCCTACCACTACTAACTGGAGCTGACCTAACCTGACACTCATGACCCTAACCTTACTATACCTGACCCTAAACCTTAAAATACAAACCCTAAAAACCTAAAAAAAGCTAAAATATAAAATAAAATGATATAAAAACCTAAAATATAAATAAAATCAAATAAAACCTAAACTAAAACCTAAACTAAATAAATAAATAAAAATAAAGATAAACTAAAATAAAATTTAAACTAAAATAAAATATAAAGAATAAAAATCTAAAATAAAATTAAAACTAAACCTAAAAAAAATAAATAAACTTAAAATAAACCTAAATAAATAAAATAAATAAATAAAAAATAAAAAAATAAATAAATTAAAAATAAAAACTAAACCTAAAATAAAAATAAAATGAAGAAAATAAAAAAAACCTAAACCTAAAATAAAATAAATAAAACCTAAACCTAAACTTAAAATAAACTAAACATAAACCTAAACTAAAAATTAAAACCTAAAGTAAACTAAATTAAAACCTAAAACCTCTAAAATAAAATAAAACTAAATCTAAAATAAAAAAAAAAAATAACCTAATAAAAAAATAAAATAAAACTCAACTAAAATAAACATAAACCTAAACCAAAAAAATAAAGAAAATAACCTAAACCAAAATAAATAAACCTAAAATAAATACTAAATAAAACAAAAGTAAACATAAAATAAAACTAAAATAAAGAAAAAACTAAATCAAATCAAAAGAAGAAATGTTGAATGTTCATTAAACCAAAACCTAAACCTAAACTAAACTACCCTAACCCATATCTACTAAATCCTAAACCCTAGCTAAAATTTACCTGATTCCACTAAACCTCTCTAAATGAAACTTTAAACTAAACTAAAATAAAATAAAATCTAAAATAAAATAAATAAATAAGATATATAAAAAACTAAAACCTAAACTAAACCTAAAAAATAAAATAATAAACTAAACTAAAATAAAATAAATAAAACTTAAACTAAACTTAAAAAATAAAACCTAAAATAAAGATAAAATTAAATAAATTTAAAACTAAATAAAATCACCTTAACAAAAACCTAAAATAAATAAAATAAAACTAAAAATAATGAAAAAAACCTAAACTATACTAAGAATAAATAAAATAAAATAAATAAAATAAATACTAAACCTAAACTAAAATAATAAATAAAAAACTAAACTTAAATAAATAATCAAATAAATAAATAAATCTAAAAATATAAACTAAAAGATAAAAAAATAAACTAAATAAACCTAAATTTGTAATTTAAAATAAATAAAACCTGTAACCATATACTAAACTTCTAAACCCTGACCTCTAAACTAGGCCCTAAACCTAAATCTTCCTCTTAAACCTAAAACCCTAAACCCTAAACTCTGGTTCTAAACCCCCAACTTCCTGAGCCCTGACTGACCCAAACCCTAAACCTAAACCTGATCCTGGGCCCTAAACTTCTGACCCACTGACCACTGGCCCAAAACCCACAGGCTCAAAACCCAGGCCCCACTGGGCTAACCCAACCCAAAGCTGACACCTTCTAAAACAGACTAAACCTGTTATGACCAAGATCCAAATCATAAACCACAATCTAAACATAAATACTAAATACTTAAAAATAATAAATAAAAATAAACTAAATAAAAAAAAAAAGAAAATAAATAAATGATTTAAACATAAACCAAAATCTAAAGAATAAATAAATAAATAAAAATAAATAAATAAAATAAATAAAACTAAATTAAAAAATAAAATAAACCTATAAAACCTAAATAAAATAAAACAAATAAAATAAAATAAACCATAAATAAACTTAAAATAAAATAAAATAAATAAAAAAATAAAACCTAAACCCTAAACATAAAATAAAACAAAAATAAATAAAATAAAACTAAACCTAAAATAAAAAAACTAAACTAATAAATAAAACCCTAAACCTAAAATAAACTAAACCTAAAATAAAATAAAATAAGACCTAAACTAAAATAAAACCTAAAATAAAATAAAAACCTAAAAACTAAATAAAAAAAAATAAAAACTAAACCTACCTAAAATAAAAAAAAAAAATAAAATAAAATAAAACTCAATTAAAAATAAACCTAAACTAAAAATAAACTCAAATAAAAAAAAACTAAAATAAATAAAACCTAAAATAAATAAACTAAATAAAATAAAATAAACAAATAAAAGAAAATAAATAAAATAAATAAAAAATAAAGAAAATAAACAAGAGAAATCTGGATTTGTTCTCGTTAAATAAAAAAAAAACCAAAATAAACCAAAACCAAACCCTAAACCCACTAACTAAAACCTACCTAAACCCACCCACCCTACCATAAACCTCTAATAAACCCCTAACCACCCAACTAACTAAACCTAAACCCTGACCTAAAGATAAACCCTCTAAATAAACTTAAAATAAAATAAATAAAATATAAAATAAAGTAAAATAAAATAAAATAAAATAAAACATAAACTAAAAGCTAAACCTAAACTGTGCTAAGAGGAAATAAAAGAAATACTAAATAAAATAAATAAAACTAAACTAAAAAAATAAAAAATAAAATAAAATAAACCTAAAATAAAATTAAAACTAAATAAACCTAAACTTAATAAACCTAAATAAATAAAAACCTAAACCCTAAAATAAAATAAAATAAACCTAACCTAAACTAAAATAAACTAAACTAAAAGTAAACCTAAACCTAAACCTATAAATAAATAAAAACTTAAACCTACTAAAACAAACCTAAAATAAACCTAAAATAAAACCTAAAAAAAAAATAAAATAAAAACCTAAAATAAAAATAAAACCTAAATCTAAATAAACTTAAATAATAAAATAAAAAAATAAACTAAAATAAATAAAAAAAAATAAACCTAAACCTAATTTAGTTATTTTTTAAAAAAACTTAAATTCTAAATCCTATAAAAACCATAAACCCTAAAAAAACCCCTAAACCCCAAACTAAAACCCTAATAAAATAAACTACAAGCACTAAACCCTACACTATAAACTTAAACCTAAACTCTAACTTCAAACCCTTAACTTAAACCTAAAGCAACTAAATAAATTTTAAAAAAAACTAAACCTTAAAACCTAATAAACCTAAACCTAAACCTAAACCGTAAAAATGTGTAGAACCATGACGATAATAACATCACCGTCAACCAGGCTCAGTCTAGATGTGGCGGTGGAGGCGAAGGCGGAGGCGGCGATTATCACAGTGGTGGTGGGGGATCTGGAGGAGCTGGTGGATATGGAGGAAGTGGTCAGAGTAGTGGTGGTTATGGAAGAGGAAGGAGCGATGGAGGTTATAGCCATGGTGGCGGCGGAGGGAAAGATCAAGGATATGATGGTGGGTCACTCAGAGGTGGTGGTTGATGGAGAAACTAAAGAATGGTCGATCCGATCTACTACTTATGGAATGTCTTTATGGTAGAGAAAGTTATTGCTCTATGCATGCTCATTTCTTATCTACATCATCAGTTATGTCTTAGAAAACTTGGTGTGTTATTTGCTTAATGAAATGAGAAGAAGAAATGTTAATCTGAAAATGTTCTCTGTTAAAAAAAATACCAAAAACACTAAATCATAAACTAAACCCACAAACCTAAAAAACCTAAACCCACAAACCCTAAAAACAAACCCTAAAAACTAAACCTAAACTCAAACCTAAACCTAAACCCCAAACCTAAAACCTAACCTCCAAAAACCCAAACCTAAACCCTAAAAAAGCTAAAAATCTAAACTTATACTAAATAAAACCTAAAAAAAATAAAATGAATTGAACAAAAATAAAATAAATAAAATAATAACTAAACTAAACCTAAACTGCTTAAATAAAAACATAATAAAATAAATTAAATTAAATAAATAAAACCTAAACTAAACTAAAGAAAAACCTAAAATAAATAAAATAAACCTAAAATAAATTTAAAACTAAATAAAACCTCAACCTAAAAATAAAAAAAATAAACATAAAATAAAAAAATTAAAACCTAAATAAAGTAAAAAAAAAACCTAAACCCAAAATAAAAAACATCATAAACATAAACTAAAATAAACTAAACTATAAATAAATACCTAAACTAAACCTAAAACTAATCCTAAAAACTAAATAAATAAACTAAAATAAACATAAACTAAAAGTAAAACTAAAATAAACCTAAAATAAAAACCTAAACCCTAAAAAAAATAAAATAAAAAACCTAAACCTAAAAATAAAATAAAACTTAAACCTAAAAATAAAATAAAATAAAATAAAGTAAACTAAAATTAACTAAACTAAACCTATACCTAAAATAAACTAAAATAAAATGTAAACTATAATAAATAAACCTAAAATAAATAAACTAAATAAATAAATAAATAAATAAATAAAATTAAAATAAACTAAATAAATAAAAATAAACTAAATAAACCAAAACTGGTTTTACTAAATAAATAAATAAAAACTGACCTACTGACCCTAACCAAAACCCTACCTGACTGATCCCATACCTGAGCTAAATAAACTCTAACCACTACCCTAAACCTGACCCCACAAACATAAATCCTCTTTTCCTATAACCCTAAAATCTGACCCTAAACCTAAACCCATCAACCAACCTAATAACTACCTAAACCTAAACAAAAATATAGATGAACTAACCTAAAATAGATAAATAGCTAAACTGACCTACACTGGGCCTAAACTTAAACTCTGGGCCTCCTTCTATGACCCACCCTCCTAAACCCTGGGCCTACCATACCCTGGGCTCTACCTATCATACCTAACTAAACACTACCCTGGGCCTAAACCACCTAAAAATAAACTAAATAAACCTAAAATAAATAAATAAGAAACCTAAACCTATAATAAAATAAAAATAAATAAACCTAACATAATTATAACTAAATACTAATATAAACCTAAACTAATAAAAAATAAACTAAAATACCTAAATAAATAAACCTACATATAATAAACTAAAATATAAAATAAAAAATATAAACCCTAAACTCTCTATCTACCCCAAACCCTGGGTTGACTACCCTACCACTAACTGACCACACTGCCCTACCCCAACTGACCTAAACCCTAACCCCAAAAATAAACCCTAAACCACTTAAAACCTAAACCCTAACAAAATAATCTACTAAAATATAAACCTAAAATAAAAAACCAATAAATAAAATAAAATAAAAAAACTAAAAACTTGATCTAAAGAAACTAAAATAAAATAAATAAAACCTAAAACTAAAAAAATAAAATAAACCTAAGAATAAAATAAATAAAATGATAAACTAAAATAAACCTAAACCTAATAAAAAACCTAAAATAAACCTAAAAAAAATAAAAACCTAAAAATAAAATAAAATCTATACCTAAACCTAAAATAAAAAATAAAACTAAACCTAAAAAAAATAAAATAAATAAACTCACTAAATGAACTTAAACTTAAAATAAAATAAATTAAAAAAAATAAATAAATAAATAACAATAAACTAAACTAAATAAATTAAAATTAAAATAAATGAAATAAAAGTAAAATAAACTAAATTAAATAAAAATAAACTAAATATAAACTAGACCTGGGTTACTTTTTTAAAACCTAAACCATAAAAACCCTAAATAAAGCTAAACCTAAACCCTAAATCCTAAACCCTAACCCTAAAAAAAAACCTAAAACCTAAAAAACTTAAGCATAAACTAAATAAAACCTAAAATAAAAATATAAAACTTAAGCCAAAATAAAATAAATAAAATAAAACCTAAAACTAAAACTTAAACCTAAACCTCAATATAATAATAAATAAAACCTAAAATAAACTAAAAAACAAAATAAACCTAAGAATAAAAACCTATATAAAATAAAAACTAAACATAAAATAAAAATAAAATAAACCTAAAATAAAATAAAATAAAATAAAAACTAAATAAAAACTTAAACCCAAAAACTAAACCTAAAAAAAATCCTAAAAATAAATAAAAAATAAATCCTATAGTTTAAATTATAAAAAAACCTAAACTTAAAATAAAAAATAAACAAAAGAAAATAAACCTAAGCCTAAAATGAAATAAACTAAACTAAAATAAATAAAACCTAAACCTAAACATAAAATAAACTAAAAATAAATCTAAACCTAAACTACATATATTAAAATAAACTAAAATAAACCTAAACCTAAACTATAAAATAAAACCTAAAAATAATCCTAAAATAAAAACCTAAAACCTAAACCTAAGAAAATAATATAAATACCTAAACTTAAACCTAAAATAAAAATAAAACTTAATCCTAAAAAATAAAATAAAATAAACTCACTAAAATAATAAACTTAAAAAATAAACTAAATAAATCTAAAATAAATAAACTAAACTAAATAAAAATAAAAAATAGAATCAACTAAAATAGATAAACAATAAACTAAATAAACCTAAACCTATCGGTTTACTTAATTTTTTTTTAAAAAAAATCAGAAACACTAAATCTTAAACCTTAAACCCTAAATCCTAAACCATAAACCTTAAATCCTAAACCCTAAACCCTAAACCTGAAACCCTAAACCTAAACCTAAATCATAAACCATAAACCCTAAAAAACATTAAACCCTAAAACCTAATCCTAAACCCTAAACCTAAACTTAAAGTAACTAAATAAATTAAAAAATGAACCTAAACCCTTAAACCTAATAAACCTAAACCTAAACATAAACCCTAAGATTGGGCAGAACCTTGACAATAGGAACATCACCGTCAACAGGCTCATTCTATATCTAGCGGTGGAGGTGAAGGTGGAGGCGAAGGTTATCATAGTGGTGGGGAGGATCTAGAGGTGCTAGTGGATACAGCGGTGGTGATCAGAGCAGTGGTGGTTATGGAGGCAGGACGAGCGATGGATGTTACAGCCGTGGTGGTGGCAGAGGGAGAGATGAGGGATATGATGGTGGATCCCGCTACTCGTGAGGCTGAGGTGGTTCTGAAGTGAACTATACAAACAAAAGAATGGCCGATCTGATCTGCTGCTTATAGAACTGTGTCTTTATAGTAGAGATGGTTCTAGTTATCTAAGAATTTTGATTTGCTATGCGCGTTCATTTTTTATTTATGTCACCGCCTATGTCTTAGAAAACTTGGTGTGTTGCTTGGTAGATGAAATCGAAAAGAAGAAATATTGAATCTGAATTTGTTCTCTGTTAAAAAAATACCCTAAACCCTAAACTAAAACCTAAACCCTAAACCTAAAACCTAAACCTTAAACCCTAAATTGTAAACCCTAAAACCCTAAACCCTAAATCCTAAACCATAAATCCTAAACCCAAAAAAAGCCCTAAACCCTAAACCCTAAACCCTACACCCTTAAAAGCTAAATGCTTAAACCTAAAGTAAATAAAACCTAAAAATAAAATATATATAAAAAGACCTAAACCTAAACCTAAAATAAAAAGTAAAATAAAAAATAAAAACTAAATTAAAATAAAATAAATAAAAACCTAAACTAAACTAAAAAATAAAAAGCCTAAATAAAATAAAAATTGAACCTAAAATAAAATTAAATTAAACCTAAAATAAAATAAAATAAAATCTAAATCAAAAACCTAAACCTAATAAAAAACTAAAAATAATTATAAAATAAAACCTAACACCAAAACTATAAAAAAAAAACCTAAACCTAAAATAAAAATAAAATAAACCTAAACATAAACTAAAATAAATAAAACATAAACCTAAACCTAAAATAAATTAAACCTAAACCTAAACCAAAACTAAAGAAAATAAAATAAAATAAAAGTAAACTTAAACTTAAACTAAAAAATAAAACCTAAAACTAAACCTAAAACCTAAACATAAGAAAATAAAATAAAAAGCTAAACCTAAACTTAAAAATAAAAAACAAAACCTAAACCTAAAAAATAAAATAAAAATAAAACTAAACTAAATAACCTAAACCTAAGCCAAAAAAAATAAACTAAAATAAAAAACCTAAACTAAAAGAAATAAACTTAAAATAAATAAACAAAACTAAATAAAAAGTAAACTAAATAAAAAGAAAAAAATAAAATAAACTAAATTAAATAAAAAATAAACTAAATAAACCTAAACCTAAAAGTTAACGTAATTTTAAAAAATAAATGAATAAACCCTAACCCTAAACCCTAAAACTAACCGTGAACCCTAAACTCAAACCCAAAAAGCAACAACCCTAAACCATAAACCCTAAACCCTAAACCTTAAATGCTAAGCCCTAAATTGTAAACCCTAAAACCTAAAAACCTAAACCTACACTAAATAAAGCCTAAAAAAAAAATAAATTAAAAACCAAAACCTAATTAAAATAAATAAATTAAAAACCTAAATAATAACCTAAACCTAAACCTAAACTTAAAAATAAAATAAAATAAAATAAAACATAAAAATTAAACTAAAATAAAATAAATAAAAACCTAAACTACACTTAAAAAATAAAATAAACCTAAAAATAAAATACCTATATAAAATAAAACCTAAACGTAAAATAAAAATAAGATAAACCTAATGTAAAATAAAATGAAAACTAATTATAAACCTAAACCTATAAAATAATCCTTAAAAAAACCTAAAAATAAATAAAAAATAAAACCTAAACCCTAAACTAAAAAAAACTTAAACCTAAAATAAAAAAAATAAAATAAACCTAAACCTAAAATAAAATAAACTAAACTAAAATAAATAAAACCTAAACCTAAACCTAAAATAAACTAAACCTAAAAATAAACCTAAACTAAAAAATAAACATAAACTGAACAAAAAAATAAAACCTAAAAATAAACCTAAAATAAAACTTAAACCTAAACCTAAAAAAAATCTAAACTTAAACATAAACATAAAATAAAATAAAAATGACACTAAACTAAAAAATAAACATAAACCTAAACCTAAACCAAAAAAATAAACTAAAATAAAATACTAAACTAAAATAAATAAACATAAAATAAATAAACTAAACTAAATAAAAATAAACATAAATAAAAATATAAAATAAATTAAATAAACTAAATAAACCTAAACCTACCAGTTTACTTAATTTAAAAAAAAAACCAAAATGCTAAACCCTTAACCCTAAACACTAAATCCTAAACCCAAAATCCTAAATCCTAAAACTAACCCTAAACCCTACACACTAAAAAACTCTAAACCCTAAACACTAAAAAAGCCCTAAAACCTAATCCCTAAATACTAAACTCTAATCCTTAAGCCCTAAACACTAAACAAACCCTAACCCCTCAACCCTAAATCCTAAGCCCTAAACCCTAAACCCTAAACCCTAAACCTAAACTAAACTAAACCAAACCCTAACCTAAACTTAAACCTAAAACCCTAAACTAAACTCTAAATCCTAAACTAACCCTAAACTATAAACTTAAACCATAAAATCCTAAACTTAAATCTAAAGTAAAGTAAACCCTAATCTAACCTAAGTCTCAAAACCTAAGCCCTCAGCTAACCCTAAACCCTAAAAACCCTAAATCCTAAAGCCTAAACACTAAACCCTAAACCCTAAACCCTAAACCCTAACCCCAAACCCTAAATCCTAACCCTAAACCCTAAAACCCTAAACCATAAAATCTTAAACCCTAAACCCTAAACCCTAAACCATAAAAACCTAAAAACCTAAACTTAAACTTAATGAAACCTAAAAATAAAATAATTAAAAAAACCTAAATTTAAATAAAATAAAAACATAAACTAAAACCTAAACCTAAACCTAAACCTAAACCTAAAAATAAAATAAAATAAAAAATAAAAACTAAACTCAAATAAAGTAAATAAAAACCTAAACTAAAATAAAAAATAAAATCAACCTAAAGATTAAAATCCTAAATAAATAAAAACTAAACATTAAATAAAAAATAAAATAAACCTAAACTAAAATAAAATAAAAAAATAATAACAACCTGAACCTAAAATAAATATAAAGCAAAAACTAGACCCTAAACTAAAAAAAAAACCTAAATCCAAAATAAACAAAATAAATTAAACCTAATTTAAAATAAATAAAACCTAAACCTAATCCTAAAATAAACTAAACATAAACCCTAAACTAAATAAATTAAAAATAAACCTATGCCTAAACTAAAAAATAAATCCTAGAAATGAACCTAAAATGGAAACCTAAAACCTAAACCTAAAAATAGAAAATAAAAGCCTAAACCTAAAAATAAAAAATAAAACCTAAACCTAAATAATAAAAAAATATAAAAGTAAACTAAAAAATTAAACGTAAATCTAATCCTTGAAAAAAAACTAAACTAAACTAAAATAAAAAACTTTAATTAAAATAAATAAACCTAAATTAAATAAACTAAACTAAATAAAAAGATGAAATAAAATAAACTAAAATAAATGAAAAATAAAGTAAATAAACCTAAGCCTACTGGTTTACCTAATTTTTAAAAAAAAAACCCTAAACCTTAAAGCCTAAAACCCTAAACCTTAAATCGTAAAATGCCCAAAATCCTAAACCCTAAAAATCCTAAACCCTAAAGCCTAAAGCATAAACCTTAAACCATAAATCCTAAACTAATGATAAACCCTAAGCTATCCCTAAACCCTAAACCCTAAACCCTAAACCTTAAATTGTAAACCATAAACCCTAAAAACCAAAATACCTAAAACCTAAACTAAATAAAAATTAAAAATAAAATAAACTAAAAACCTAAACATAAATAAAATAAAATAAAATAAAATAAAATAAAATCCTAAACTAAAACCTAAACCTAAACCTACACCTAAAAATAAAATAAAATAAATAATAAAAATTAAACTCAAATAAAATAAATAAAAACCTAAACTAAACTAAAAAATAAAATAAACCTAAAAATAAAAGTCCTAAATAAAATTAAAATTAATGTAAAATAAAAATAAAATAAATTTAAAATAAAATAAAATAAAAATTAAATTAAAACTTGAACCTAAAAAATATATTTAAAAATAAATAATAAATAAAACCTAAACCCTAAACTTAAAAAAAGTCCTAAACCTAAAATGAACAAAATAAAATAAACCAAAACCTAAACTAAAATAAACTAAACAAAACTAAATAAAACCTAAACCTAAACTTAAAATAAACTAAACATAAAGCCTAAATGAAATAAAATAAAATAAACTAAAAATAAACCTATGCCTAAACTAAAAAACAAAACCAAAAAATGAACCTAAAATTAAAACCTAAAACCTAAACCTAAAAATAAAAATAAAAACCTATACCTAATAATAAAAAATAAAACCTAAACCTAAAAAATAAAATAAAAATAAAATTAAACTAAAAAATAAATATAAACCAATACCTAAACCAAAAAAACTATACTAAAATAAAAAAACTTAACTAAAATAAATAAACCTAAAATAATAAAATAAACTTAATAAAATTAAAATATAAACTTAAAAATAATAAATAAAATAAAATAAACTAAAAGAAATTAAAAATATACTAAATAAACCTAGACGTACTTATCTACTTAATTAAAAAAACCCTAAACCCTAAACCATAAAGCTAACCCTAAACCCTAAACTTACAACCCTAAACCCTAAACTAAACACCTAAACTAAAACCTAAACCTAAACCCTAAACTATCCTAAATAAACTAAAAAACCTAAACCTTAAATCCTAAATCAGGACCCTAACCCTGAATTTAAACCCTTAACGCTAAACCTAAACCTAAAACTAAAAAACTTAAACAACCTAAACCTAAACTAAACCTAAAACCTAAACCCTAAAGTTTAAACTAAACTAAACGCTAAACCTAAACTAACCTAAACCTAAACTTAAACCCTAAACCCTAAAACCCTAAACCCTTTTAACACTAAACTATAAACCCTAAACCCTAAACCCTAACCCTAAACTAAACCTAAAACTATGCCAAAACCTTAACCCAAAACCATAAACCCTAAACCCTAAACCTTAAACCCTAAAAACCTAAAAACTAAACCCTAATCTAAATAAAACCTAAAAATAAAATATATAAATAAAATATAAACCTAAATAAAATAAGGAAATAAAATAAAATAAAAATCTAAACTAAAATCTAAACCTAAACCTAAAAATAAAATTAAAAAAATTGTAAAAATAAATAAAAATAAAATAAATAAAAACATAAACTAAACTAAAAAAATAAAGCAAACCAAAGAATAAAAAACATAAATAAAATAAAAACTAAATGTTAAAAATAAAATAAACTTAAAATAAAATAAAATATAAACTAAATAAAAACCTAAACCTAAAAAATGAACCTAAACTAAAAAAAAAAGCCTACACCTAAAATAAAAAAATAAACAAAATAAAATAGACTTAAACCTAAACTAAACTAAACTAATCTAAAATAAATAAAACCTAAACCTAAACCTAAAATAAACTAAACCTAAACCTAAACCTAAACTAAATATAATAAAATAAAGTAGAAATAAACCTGAACCTAAATAAAAAAAATTAAACCTAAAATAAACCTCAAATAAAAATCTAAAACCAAAACCTAAAAAAAATAAAATAAAAACATAAACCAAAAACCTAAAAATAAAAAATAAAACATAAACCTATAAAGAAACTCAACTAAAAAGTAAACCTAAACCTAAAAAATAAACTAAAATAAAAAACCTAAACTAAAATAAATAAACTAAACTAAATAAAAATAAAAAATATACCTAAATAAACTAAACTCAAATAAATAAAAAATAAACTAAATAAACCTAAACCAATCGGTTTACTTAATTTGAAAAAAAAAACTTAACCCTAAATCCTAAACTCTAAACCCTAAAACTAACCCTAAACTTATAACCCTAAACCTACAACCCTAAAGCTATAACCCTAGACCATAAACTGTAAACCCTAAAACCCTAAACCCTAAACCCTAAACCCCAAACCCTAAAACCTAAATAAAAAATAAAACCTAAACCTGGAACTAAATATAAAATTGAATCAAAAATAAACAAAATAAAATAAACCTAAACCTATACAAAAATAAACTAAACTAAAATAAATAAAAGCTAAACCTAAACTAAACTAAATAAAATAAACTAAACTAAAAATAAACATAAACCTAAATAAAAAAATAAAACCTAAAAATAAATCTAAAATAAAAACCTAAACATAAACCTAAAAATAAAAGAGAAAACCTAAACCTAAAAAATAAAATAAAAATAAAACTCAATTAAAAAATAAACCTAAACCAAAACCTAAGCCTAAAAAATAAGCTAAAATAAAAAACTTAAGCAAAAATAAATAAACCAAAAATAAATATACTAAACCAAATAAAAAATAAATCTAAATAAAAAAAATAAAGTAAACTAAAATAAATAAAAAATAAATTAAATATACTAAATAATCCTAAACCTATCGATTTACTTAATTAATAAAAACCATTAATCCCTAAATCCTAAACCCAAAACCCAAAACCCAAAACCTTAAAACCCTAAACCCAAAACTCTAAACTAACCCTAAACCCTAAACACTAAACCTTAAAAACCCTAAACCCAAAAGCCTAAACTCTATACCTTAAATTCTAAACCCTAAACTAACCTTAAAACTAACCATAAACCCTAAACCCTAAATCCTAAATAAAAAATAAAAATAATAAAAAAATCCTTACCTTAAACCCTAAAACTTACAATCCTAAACCATAAACCCTAAACCCTAAAAACCTAAAAACCTAAACCTAAACTAAATAATACCTAAAAATAAAATAAATAAAAAATCCTAAACCTAAATAAAATAAAATAAAATAAAATAAAAACTAAAACAAAAACCTAAACCTAAACCTAAAGCTAAACCTAAAAATAAAATAAAATAAATATAAAAACTAAACTAAAATAAAATAAATAAAAACCTAAACTAAAATAAAAATTAAAATAAATCTAAAAATAAAAAACATAAAATAAAAACTAAACATAAAATAAAAATAAAGTAAACATAAAATAAAATAAAATAAAAACTAAATAAAAACCTAAACCTAAAAAATAAACATAAAAATAAATAAAAAATAATACCTAAACCCTAAACTAAGAAATAAACCTAAACCAAAACCTAAGCCTAAAAAATAAACTAAAATAAAAAACCTAAACAAAAATAAATAAACCACATATAAATAAATTAAAATAATAATAATAATAAATAAACCTAAATAAAAATAAAAAATAAAGTAAACAAAAATAAATATAAAATAAACTAAATATACTAAATAAACGTAAACCCATTGGTTTGCTTAATTTTAAAAAAAAAACCTTAAACCCTAAATCCTAAACACTAAACCTGAAACCCTAAACATGCAACCCTAAACCCTAAACCCTAAAAAACCCTAAACCCCTTATTTTTAAACCTAAATTAAAAAAAATAAACATAAATAAAATTAAAAAATAAAGTAAACAAAAATAAATAAAAAATAAACTAAATATACTAAATATTCCTAAACTTATAGATTTACTTAATTTTAAAAAAAAAACCCTAAATCCTAAACCCTAAACCCTAAACCCTAAACCCTAAAACCTTTAACCTTAAACTCTAAATTAACCTTAAACCCAATAATAAACCCTAAATACATTAAACCCTAAGCCCTAAACCCTATACCCTAAATTCTAAACACTAAACTAACCCTAAAACTAATCATAAACCCTAAAACTAACCCTAAATCCTAAACTTTAAACCCTAAACTTTAAACCCTGAACCCTAAATATGAAATAAAAAATAAAAAAATAAAAAAAACCTAACCCTAAACCCAAAACCTATAACCCTAAACACAAAACCCTAAACGGTAAACCTTAAACCCTAAACCTAAAATTCCTAAACCCTAGACTATAAATCCTAAACCCTAAACCCTAAACCCTAAGCCATAAAACCTGCAACCCTAAAACCTAAACCTAAACTAAACCTAAACTAAAAAATAAACTAAAAACTAAAAACTAAACCTAAACCCTAAACTAAACCTAAACCTAAACTAAAACTAAACTAAATTAAACCTAAACCTAAACCTAAACCTAAACTAAAATAAACTAAATTAAACTAAGATCACAAACCTCGCTCTCTCTCGGAGATTTTGACTTCTCTCGTGGATTGTTGTTTCGGTATTTGGCCGCTTCTGCCTGAGTAATGCTCGCTCCTCTGTATGTGACGTCCTTGGATTAGAGCAATGGCGGAGGCTCTGGTCTCTGTGAATCCTGGCCCGTCGCCTCTCGACGCGCCGGCATCGACTTTGGCCTCTGACTCTACAGGTTTTCTGGATTTGATTGCACCTGTTAATGTAACTGCTGTTAAATCATTCAAAGATGCTTTATCTGGTAAGATCCCTAGCTCGAATGCTTCAGTTAATCTCATTTCGACTTCTTATCATGGATTCTGCGTAATGTGTTCTGATCGATGTTGAGAAACTTGCTAAGCCCTTTGAGTTCGCTTTGGTGGGTAAATTCTCCCTTAGACGCCCAACTCTTGATAACATTCACACTTTCTTTCATAGTTTAAAATTAATGGGTTCTTTCTACCGCCGATCAATCTCACATTCTTATTCAACTTTCTAATGATTTAGATTACTCGGTTTTCGTCATTCTTATTTTGTGCATAATTGTCAAATGCGGCTACTGAAATGGTCGCCCCTATTTGATGTCAAAGAAGAATCTCCCATTGTCCCCTTTGGCTTGCTTTTCCTAACATGCAAATACATTATGTCACTCATCAAGTTTTGTTTCGTTGGCGCCTTTTGGTAGACCTCTCCAAATAGACCAAGCAACACCAATAGATCTAGATCTTCGTCGTATCCTCGTTGAGATAGACATCACAAAGAAATATCCCAAAGAGGTTTGGATTGGCTCAAAAATTTGGATATAGTCAAAAGTCAATTCAAAATTTTCCTATTTTCTGCACTCACAAGATTCAACCACTTTCATGCTTTGTGCTTCATCCTAATCTCGGAAAACTTTACCACGAATATGACTACCATTAATGGAACTGGAAAACCAATACTCTAGCATATGTGCCTAAAGATACTCAAAAAGAACCTCTCCTACCTACACCTCCTACTGATCTATCTAGTGGCAAACAATCTGATCTTGGTACTAAAACAACCAATGAGGGGTGTGATGTTACCAATGGCAATTTACCTAACTTCACCCCTGCTTGTAATAATCCGGTTTCTCACGATAGCCCTTTGCTTCATTTAAATCCTACTGAAAATCTGAATGGTAGCCTCATATTGGACACCCAATTAAATAATTTGAATGGGAATCATATAATAGACCAAATCAATAATGACCCTATGGTTTCATAACATATTGAGAAAGATATTTGTATTACGGATGGTGCCACAACTTCCACATCTATTTCCCTTCAGAGTGATATCCAATTGATTCCAATTTCACATACTCACGGAAGAAGGTGAAATCCCTCCTCTAAATCATTGATAGATTCTTCTACTATTCCTAACCCATAAATCAATCTCTTCGATGGAGACAATTTGGATTCGAGACCCTTTCAAATTGTTAAAACAAAAAACCCTTCAAAGCAAAATTTTCTAATAATAACCTCTAGAATCACTCGCTCTTCTTCCACCCCACACAAGTAATGTGCCATCATTTCTCTCCTATCTTTCCTTTCTCTTTTTTTTTACTTTTCCCTTTTGGTTGTCCCCTTATGATTAATTTTCTTATTTGGAATATCCGGGTTGTGGGTCTCTTCGTCCGCAATCGTGTTAGAGTCTTTGTCGTGTTCATAATATCAAGTTACTTGTTCTTATTGAACCTTTCATTAATTCTTCTAAGATTGCTTTTGTTAGATCCCTTGGCTTCCATAATTTCTTCTTCAATCTTAATAATAAAATTTGGTGCTTTTGGCACAACTCCATCACCATTTCCATCATTGATAATCTTGACCAATTGGTTAATGTCAAATCTCCTTAGTGACTTATCGCTTTGGCTCTTTATCTATGCCTCTTGTAATAGATGTAGGAACATCCTTTGGAATCACTTACGCTTTCCTCCTCGACTAACCTTCCCTGTTGGTTGGAGGTGATTTCAATACTATCATAGCTAGTTAAAGAAGGGGAGGATGTTCTCCTAACCTTCATTCCATGGAGGACTTCTCAAATATGACCCTTGATTGCACCGACGACATTGGTTTCACTGGTCTAACTTCAATGGCACAACTAGGACTTTGGCGCCTTGATAGGACCCTCTTTAATTCTCTTTGGATCAATCAATGGTCTTCTGTTGAGCATTTGAGCGTAACTTTGTCTCCACCATGCTCCTCTCTTGATTTCCTTCAATATCCCCAAACCCGCCTACTCCCTCCTTTCAGATTTCAAAACATGTGGACCCAACATAGTGACTTCACCAATGTTGCTATAATTGGATGGCCTTATTTTCCTGGATAATTTAAAGGTATGACTCAAAATCTCACTTAAACAAAAAATCTTAATTGGTGGAACAAACACATTTTAAAAATCTTTTCACAAATCTTAAAGCTATGGAACAAGAGGTTTGTTCTCTTGAAGATGCCTCAACGATCCTAAACTCGAGGAGTTGAACATTGCCAAGAATAACTTGCTTAATTATCAAAACATGGAAGAAACCTATTGGCGTCAAAAAGCCGCAAGCAAACATATTGATGAAGGTGACAGAAATACCAGGTACTTTCATGCCATTTGTAATAAACGAAAAGCCTTAAACTCGATTAAGAAAATTAAGAACTCTAATGGTGAATGGATAACCGATAACAATGATATTAAGGATTCTGTCATTCATCATTTCCAAACTTATTAAATTCTAAGCCTGCTAGATACTTTATCAAACACCCATCTTATTCCTTCTATGATTAACAGTGAGGATAATCATTTACTCACTATGTATCCTTCCGAAGAGGAGATTAGTAATACTCTTAAGAACATGAACACGACTCGTTGTCGCTCGATGGCTATATGACCCACTTCTTTCATTGTTGGCCATTTATTAAAACGATTTAGTTAATGCCGTTATTGATTTCTTTGATGGCAATCCCATTCCCAAATACTTTTCACTTCTATTATCCTTATTCCCAAAACTAACAATCTCAATCTTGGGGATTTTAGACCGATTAGTCTTTGCACCTTTTTTCAAAACTCATTGCTAAATTAATCAATAATAAAGCTTAGCCCTTTGCTTCCTAAAATCATCTCCCCTAATCAAACTGGTTTTGTTAAACACAACAATCGGACAATATTCTTCTCGCCAAGAAATGGTTCATGACATTGATATCAATTCTAGAGGCAACATCTTATTCAAACGGACATCACTAAAGCCTTTGATAATCTCTCATGGGACTTTCTCTTTCAAATCCTGAATTTGTTTGGTTTTTTCGATAGTTTTATCGGATTATAAAAGATGTATCACGAATGTCCGGTTTTGGTTATCATGAATGGTGAGTCCATAGGTTTCTTTCCTTCTAGCCATGGTTTGAGGCAAGGTGACCCACTATCACCTTCTCTTTTATCATCGCTATTGAATACCTCCAAGAGCCCTGAATGATCTTTTGCTAATAAGCCTAATATGTCTTTTAAAACTCATGGTGGTTTCCTATTTCTCATCTTAGCTTTGCCGATGATTTCATTATCTTCAGGAACGGTTCTATTCAACATGTTAAAACCATCAAGAACCTACTAAATGATTTTGGTAAAATTAGTGGTCTTTTTCTTAATGAAGGAAAATGCTATTTTATTCCTTCAACTAAGATTCCTCCTAATAACTTAACCAAATATCCGTAATTACTAATTTTAAGCAAAATCAACTCCCTCTTAATTACCTTGGAGCTCGCTTTTCAAAGGCGAAAAAAGATCACACCTTTTGATGATCTAATTCAAAAATTTCTAACAAAATTTCGATTTGGGAATTTCATTTACTCTCTTCTGGTAGGCTTACCTTGATCAAGAGCACTCTAAATTCCATGCCCATATACCTTCTTCAAACCATTGTGCCTACCAACTCTACCATAAACAGAATTGAGCGCCTCTTAAACAAATTCTTCTGGGGAACCAATACATCCTCTAAAAGAATGCACTGGTCATCCTGGTCTAATAATTGTGGTACTCTTGAAGAGGGAGGTCTGGGATGTAAATCCATCAAAGAAGTTATCCATGCCTTTTCCTACAAACTTTGGTGGAACTTTAGGAGCAAAAATAGTCTTTGGGCGAATTTCATGACTTCTAAATATTGCCAGGGTAAACATCCTCTCATTTGTCCTTTAAATTGGGCGATTCTCCTATGTGGAGAAGACTTTGTTCTATCAAATGGGATGCAGAATCCTTAATTTTTTGGGGCATAAACTCAAGCAATTCTTTTTTTTGGCAAGACAACTGGAGTGGTTCTGGCTCCATTGATGACTTACTCTACACTCACTCCACCTCCGCTATTAGAGTTAATTCATTCTAGCAAAACCAAAAGTGGAACACGAGTAAGATTACTGATTCTATTCCTTCCACTTTCTTAAGTATGATTACTAATATTCCTATCACCCTAACAATCATGATCGATTATCTTTAAGCTATCTCATAATGGGGATTTCAACCTTAAAATGTGTGGCTTCACACTAAAGACACTCAGGATTCTTCTATTGTGTTCTCCAAAATTTGGAATAACAATATCCCCTCTTCTTACTCTGCTCTAACTTGGCGTATCCTAAAAAACTATATTCCTGTTGACTCTTTGTTGTGGGGTAAAGGGTTTTATTTACCCTCTAAATATCAATGTTGTTCCCATATTGAGAATGTTAACCATGTTTTTGTTAATGGGGCTATTGCCTCCAAAATTTGGATTTGGTATGACGATCTATTTAACACTGTCAATTTTAATTGTTCTTTTACTTTATATCAACTTTTTGAAGTTTACTTTGACAATGCAATTAAAGGTCATATTAAAATCATAATCGCCATTACTCTTACTTGGTTCATATGGATGGACCGAAATGAAGCTAAACATCATGGGACTCGAATGAATCACATGAGAATTATTGCAAGAACTAAAAACAAAATTTGTGACTTGTTTAAAGCCAATTTAATTCATCACAAACATTTTAAAGGCTGTAAATCTGTAGCCAATAAATTGGGCCTCAACCTTCCGGATCGCCTTGCACATGACATGATAGAATGGTTTTGGAAAAACCTCTTGATCATATTATTAAAATTAATATCGATGGCTCTATTTCCCATAATGGCTCTGGTTGTGGATGCATTTTTAGGGATTCTAAGGGTATAGTCCTATGTGTATTTGCTTATCCCCTCAATTCCAGCACTGTCCCTTATACTGAGCTTATGGCAGTCCACAAAGCTCTTGAAATTTGTCTACAAAATGGCTGGCTCAACATTTGGATAGAAGTGGACGCTCTTCTACTGATTGACCTTTTGACCTCTACCAATATGAGCAACGCTTGTTTATACTACCTCCTCAAGCAAACTAGGGCTCTTCTCTCTCAACTGAATTTTACCATCACTCATGTTTGGCGTGAAGGTAATGCACTCTTGATTACCTTGCAAATGGGAGGCGATTAGAGTATCACCTTCTTTGATCAACTTTCATTACCCAAATACTTGCGTGGTCTGGTTAACTTGGACAATTCGGGCTTCCTACCTCATCTAATTCTCCTTTTCGCCTTTTTTTCTTTTTTCTGGTTTCCTATTTCCTTGTGTTCTTTATGGATACTCCTTAGAGATATCATTGCTGTCTTATGCTCTTTGCCATGAATTGCTGCCTTTATCCCTTCTCCTTTAGTTGGATGATTTCTGTTTTTGACATTTACAATATTATGAGGTAGATGTTGAATTTTATGCACATCAATCTCTTGAATTGGAACCCAGTTGAGCCTTGTGTTATCTGTTACTGTTTGTATAACTGCAATCCCACTTGGGACTTTAATTTCATTGATACTATTATTTCTAAACCTGAGAGAATTAACCACTACTGGAGGAAGTTATTTGTTTTGATGGGCTTAGATCTTAGTATTAACTTCTTTATCCAATTCTTTCTCACTGACAATATGACTTGGAGCATTGCTACTACCTATGTTGCATCTAGGCAACGGATTATTGTGCATTATGCTGGTTGCAATTTTTATTTTGATGATTATAATATTTCTTTGGCTGATGCTTACACTCCTTGGGACTCTTTCCTCCTTAAAGGCCTAATTCATAAAGGTTTCAACACTTATGCTGAAAGGATTTTGGTTGGCTGTTGGGCTTCAGGACCTTCATGCAGTATTTGTCCTTGCTTATATAATGCCTAATCTCAGCATGCTTTCCTGCCAGGGAAGAAATTGTATTATCCCAGTCTCTTTTAATGGTTATTTTGGTTTGAAATCCTTGTACAGGAATGGATTGGGTTTAATTACTTTTGGGTTTTGGAGGTTTCTTTGCCAAAGTTGTTTGTTGATTTGTTTGTTGATTTGGTTTTTAATCCCTTTGGGTTCTGCTGAGGTTTTTCTCTTGCTCCTCCCAATTTTCCTACTATTTTTTGCCATCTTGCCTGCTACTGTCTTAGAAAGTTCTGATTTTGGATCTTTATTATCTTAAAACTCCTGCTTGGTAATGATGTCTTTACTTGGAATCATCTTATTATTTTATATCCTAGTGGCTTAAATTGCTGCATTAGTTGCTCTGATGGGAGTGACTTTCTGATTGCCCGGATTATTTTGTTTGGATTGCTTCACTTGAGGTGGTGAATCATATTCTGATTATTATTTATCTTGTAATCCACGCATCTATTGGGTTTATCTTTGTACCTTCTTGGATTGGAATGTCATTTCGTTTGAGAGGTACTTTAGTCTATTTTATTCTTTGCTTTAAGACTTTGGAGGTTTGTGGACTTAGTTTATCGATTAATTGTCTATCTTTGTCTTAACCGCTATAGTATCCCTATTAGTCTAGTATTATGCAGATCATTGCCTAATCAAGCGCTTTGATCTTAACCTATGGTTTGTATACTCTCATGATTGTTATTATGATAAGCACGTGGGGTATTTCTCCAAGGATTATGGTGAATTGGGATATTGCTGCGATATGAATGTTCATTATGTGGTTGCTTTTTTGATTTTCCTTGTCATTTGTCTGTTGGGGTGCTGACATTATCCTTTGTCTCCTAATCTGCTGTTGTACCTTAATCTACTATAATTTCTGCTATAATTTTGGTGGTGCAACTTAGGACTTTCTTTGATCTACCTTTCACGGTTGGTTTCTTAATCACGAATGCATGAGGTTGCTTTCTTTGGATTATCCGGTGTTCACTTCATTTGTTCTATTATTTTCTTGGGTTATCCCATGTCTACACTAATATCTCATTGCGAAAAGAATTGTGTTAGTTTTGTAATACTTGTTTTCTTTGTTTCGGTCTTGCTTTCCATTTTGGTTTGGAGTTACTCAAGGGATTATCAATGTACATCTCGAGGTTGTGAGTGTCAGCAATAACAATGTTCATATTGCTACTTTTGGAATCTTGATTTCCTTGCACAAAACTTCTTTATTTTCTTTTGATTTTATTGCTAACACATTCTTCTTTGTTGTGCTCCCATCCTATGACTAGAACATGCAAGTCATTGGTTATCATTGCAAGTCATTGGTCTACCTATTATACTGTTGTTTCCCTCACCTTTTTTCTATAAAATGTGTATTTATTGTTCTGATTATACTAGATGAATTGAATTACGGCAAAAGCTTGGTTTTGCTGTTTTGGTTGTCTCTTATCTTGAGATTCTTGCCTTGTTTTATCTTGACAACTCAATTGGCTTCATCCTTGTTGGTTGTAGATTTTGGTCTTATGCTCGAAAGCTTTTTTGACATTCTTTGTCGATGATGATGGTTTTGGTGACTTTTTTATGCGATTCTGCCTTGATAACTTTTATGCCTTATTTATTAGGCTACTTATTATTATTACCATGTCTACTCGATTGAGGAGTTTTATGGCCAATTCTTTATCTCTTCCTGGTTTGGATCTTTGTCTCTGTTGTTCAAATGTTGAGACCCATCCCAATCAATTTGTTGATTCTTTGTATGGCGGGTTCAAATGTTTCATTAGCTGCTTGGCAGTTGGGTTTGGTTTTCTGAATGCCTATGCAGTTTACCTCCTATTTTTGATCTGCTTTACCTGCTATTGGCTTTATTCCTACCTAGTTTCTGATAGGTTGGTGCACTCTTATGTGTTGTCAATTCTGAATGAGAGATATTATGGACAGTTTTGTCCCTTATTGTCTTGGATGTTGTTGCCTTTCGCTGCTTTGTTTTTTGGGTTGATTGTTGATCTGGTTCTGTTCTCTTTGTGTTGCCTTTTGTTGTTTTTTTTATTTTTAAATTGTCACCACGAAAGGCTATTGGCTTTGCTCTATTTTTCTTGGTGCTAATTTCTGTTGGTCCCAGTCCATTTCCTGTGTTGAGCTATGCTGTGTTGCCTTTTGCTATCCTATTTTTTGGGATGATTGTTGATGGATTCTCATTGTGGCCACGAATCTCTATTGGAGCTCTTGCTCTAACTATCTTTCTTCTACTCTAGCTTGCTTTTCTTTGGGTGCCACTCTTACTTAGTTGCACTTTGTTTCTGGGCTTCCTCCCAGCTTCATTTATATATCATATGATTGGGTTGGAGATAATTATAGGCTCATTGATTGGATTTCACCAAGTTGTCTCCCATGCAATTTTTTTTGTGGATACTCTGAGATTGCTAAGATGGCTCATTCTCTTATGTTTATGTATTCTCGTCAAGATGCATATATTGATGATACTTTTATTGAATGAGACTCTCTATCCTTGACCTTTAACAATTCTCTATATACTTTAGATATGATTTTGATTAGGTTTGCGGTAATAAGCTCACAAGAATATCAACATGGGTGCTTCCTCTCTCACGGGTTTTGGCTATGATGGTCTGATGATCTCACTCCTATTGGTTGGTAGTAGCTCATGTGATGTAACCCTTCTGAAGTTTGGATGCTCATATTTGCATCGCCCCACAGATGTGATTGAGCACGAGCCTTCTCTATCACAACTCCTTGCTAACCTACTCTTATTATGCTATTTTCCTCAAACTTGTTGTCAGCATTCTAATCTCCCTCTTATTATAACTTTGCAGGTGATTCTCTCTCCTTTTGCAGGTATGCTCCAGATTATCATGCATTCCCACATCCTCCAGAGCATTGGCTTTATTCTTATTTTAGCTTATTATGTTAATCATCTTGTACCTTTTGATTGTTCTTATCCTTTCTTTTACTCTTGGATGTACTTAGATGGGGATTTACTCCTTAGTGATTGTAGCTCTTTGAGAGAGTTTATCCCCCAGGAAACCCTCTTTTGTGGCAATAAAATACCCCTACATGGGGCTTCCCTAAAAAAAAAAAAAAAAAAAAAAACTAAATTAAACTAAAACTAAACTAAACTAAACCTAAACCTAAACTAATAAACTAAAAACCTAAACCTAAACCTAAACTAAATAAACTAAACCTAAACTAAACTAAATTAAACTAAACCTAAACCTAAACTAAACCTAAATAACCTAAACTAACTTTAAACTAAAACTAAACTAAACCTAAAACTAAACTAAACTACTAAAACTAAACCCAAAAAACTTACTCTAAATAAACTAAACTAAACTAACTAAAATAAAAAACTGAGCCTAAACTAAACTAAACTAATTAAACTAAACCTCTAATCAAAACTAAACTACTAGGCTAAACTAGGCTAAACTAACTAAACTAAAACTAAATGAGCCTAAACTAAACTACTAACTACTAAACTCTAAACTAAACTAAACTCAAAGGCTAAACTAAAACCTAAATTAAACTAAAGTAAACTAGGCTAAACTAAATAAAACTAAACTAAATAAATTAACCTAAACCTAAATAAACACTAAACTAAACTTAAATAGCTAATAAAAAACCTAAACTAAACTAAACTAAATCTAAACCTAAACCTAAACCTAAACCTAAATAAACCTAAACCTAAACCTAAATCTAAACTAAACTAAAACTAAACCTAAACCTAAACCTAAACTAAACAAAAACTAAAAAACTAAACCTAAACCTAAACTAAAACCTGAAAAACCTAACTTAAAAACTATAAAACTAAACCTGCTCTCTGGTGACTGCATTTCCCTCTTTCTGGATCCCTTTCTCCTTGCAATTTGGTTGTTTTTTTCTCCTTTATTGATCGAATCTTTGTTGATTTGCCTCTGTTTGGCCATGTGAGTGATGTTCCTGATCTCTTGTTGATGGCTGTGGTTTCTTTGGCCGCACAACCGAGCATTTCCTTCATGGAGGCGGCGGCTAGGGCATCAGATCTATTGAGATTTATAGATTCAAAAGCTCTTTCTTGATTACCTATAGTTAAATCCTTTAAGGATGCTCTCTCTAGTAAGACCCTTTCCCCAATTGATTCGGTGAACTTGATATCAACCTCATTTTGTGGGATCCCTGTGATTATGTGCTCAGATATTGATGTTGAGAAGGTGGCTAAGCCTTATGAATTCACTTTAGTTGGTAAATTTACTTTGTGCCAGCCTAATCTAGATAATATCCGATCTTTCTTTCACAATCTTAAGCTTTTAGGTGCATTTTCTATTAGTTTGATTGATCCAAGGCACATTTTAATTCAGCTTACTAATGACCAAGATTATTCTAGGGTTTTTTCTCATCATTCATACTTTGTTTTTAATTGTAAAATGTGCCTTTTAAAGTGGTCTCCCCTTTTTGATATAAAAGATGAATCATCGATTATTCCTGTTTGGTTGCTTTTCTCGAATATGAGAATCGCATCAAGTTCTTTTTGCTGTGGGAGCTCTTTTTGGCCGGCCTCTTCAAATTGATCAGGCCTTTGCTGTGAGATCCTGACCTTCAGTGGCTCGCATTTTGGTTGAAATTGATATCTCTAAAAAGCACCCTAAAGAAGTTTGGATTGGATTTGAGAAGTTTGGTTACAATCAAAAAGTTGAATTTGAGAATTTTCTATTTTCTTTCGCATTGCAAAATTCATGGGCATGATAATTGAATGTTTTGTCACCCACATCTTAAAAGAAAAACTTGACTGATCCCAATCCTAATCTACCAACTAACAAAGTGGGTAAACCTATTTATGTGCCTAAGGTTAATCAAAATGGGGATCATAATTCTACTTCATTGGAACCAACTACTTTGCTTAATGAAGTGCTCAATGATGATATTCCAAAATTACAATCTGAGTAGATTAAAGATATTGCTAATGTTGCCCAAAATGTTGAATATGATGGTTTGTATATCTATCTTGACTTACAAAATAATTTATCTCAAAAAAACATTGCCTTTACTCTGACTACCTTGCCTCTCTTGATTGCTGAACATGAGGAGGAACATGTGATCCTTAATAGTAATTTGAATGGTAAATTGATGATGGAGGAAAATCTAAAATCTAACTCTAAAGGTGATCCTGAAATTTGTGCTCTAAATGGTTTCACATCATCTCCTACTTCTAATCGAGATTGACATGCATGTCGACCACTTAATACTAAAAATTGAGTGAAGTTATCATTAGAAATGCTTTGGTGATCCGACCCCATTCTAAATTATTAATTACCTCTCGAATGGGAATTCTTTGGACAAAAATAGACCATTTCAAACTGTAGTTAAAAATAAATCACTAAAAGCAAAAATGTACCCTAATAATCTAACCACTAGATCTACTAGACCGTTCCTCCTCTCATAAATAATTATCTCCTTTCTTTCTTCTCTATTAGCTATTTTTCTTTTCTTAGCTTATTTAATTTTCCTTTATGTTTAATGCACTTATTTGGAATGTTTGGATTGGGACCCTCATTGTCCGTAACCATGTGAGAAGTCTCTACCGTACTAATAATATTGCTTTACTAGTTGTTATTGAACCTCTCATACACTCTACTAAGATCAACCATGTTGCTAGAATGCTAGGTTTAAATAATTTTTTCTATAATATTAGCAATAAAATTTGGATTTTTTGGAATAATTTAGTCAATATATCTAACATTGATGATCTTCACCAAGCTATCAATGTCCACATCTCTTTGGGTGATTTCGCTCCTCCTTTGTTTATGCTTCGGTAGAACATCCTTTGGGATAATTTAAGAACTTTTACTACTTCAGTTAACAAACCTTGGTTGGTTGGGGGTGATTTCAACACTATCCTCTTGACCTCTGAAAGAAGGGGTGGTTGTTCCCCTAACATTCATTCCATGGAAGAATTTTCCAACATGATTCTTGATTTCAACCTTATTGACATTGGCTACTCGAGTTCAGATTACACTTGGCATAACTCTAGACTCTGGCAATGTCTTGATAGGACACTCTTTAACTCTCTATGGACTAATCAATGGCCTAGTACCTCTATTGAGCATTTGAGTTGAACTTTGTCTAACCATGCTCCTCTTTTGATATCCATTAAATATCCCTCTAATAGACTCTCCTCCCTCTTTTGATTCCAAAATATGTGGACTGATTTTGATTTCTTAAATGTTGTCTCCACCTGGTGGCCCCTTCACCCGATACGTGAAGAAGGCATGATTCATCTCTGGTTTAAGCTTAAAAGACTTAAACAAAACCTAACTTGATGGAACAAGTAACATTTTAAAAATATATTTGCTAATATCAAAAATTTGGAACAATTAGTTTATTCTCTTAAAAATGCTATTTTGACTGATTCTTCTAAACTGAAAGATTTAAATGAAGCTAAAGATAACCTGGTTACCTATCAAAATATGGAGAAAACTTATTGGCAACAAAAGGCTGCTAGTAAATATATATCACGTAAATACTGATATTTCCATTTTTCCAAAAAAAGAGAGCTTTAAATTCTATAAAAAAATTAAAAGTGATAATGGAAACTGGATCACTGATAATAATGAGATTAAAGACTCTATCACTAATAATTTTAGAAATTTGTTGAACAACAACCATACTTTAGAGGCTATCTCCAACTCTCATTTGATTCCTTTAAGAATTACTAGTGATGACAATCACTTGCTTACTATGGTCCCTACGAAAGCAGAGATTGATAAAACTCTTAATAACATGAACTATACTCTACTACTCATTTTTCCGGCATTGTCGGCCTATTATTAAGTTGAATTAGTTGACGTTGTGGCTGATTTTTTAATGGTACACCTTTACCTAGATTCTTCTCCGACATCCACATCCATTATTCTTATACCCAAAATTGATAATTGAATGACTGTGACCTATCACCTTTGCACCTTTTCATAAACTTATTGCTAAATTGCTCACCAACGAATTAGTCCTCTACTTCATAAAATTATTTCTCTTAGAGAACTATACATAACATTCTCTCTCTAAAAAAACTTATTCACAATTTGGATGCCTCTAATAGAGGTGGTAACATCCAAATTGGATATATCTAAAGCTTTTGACAACATCTCGGACCTTCCTTTTCAAATCTTTCATTTGTTTGGCTTCTCTGATAATTTCATCTCCCTAGTTAAAAATTCTATTAGTAATGCTTGGTTCTCTATTATTCTGAATGGTGAGGCCTTAGGTTTCTTCCCTTCTTCTCATGGTCTAAGATAAGGGGATCCCTTATCTCCCTCTCTTTTTATTATTGTAGTGGAATATCTTTCTAAGAGCCTTAATGACCTCTTCAACAATAATCCTAGCATGTTTTTTAGAACTCTGGGTGGTTTGCCTATCTCCCATCTTAGCTTTGCTAATGATTTCATTATCTTTTGCAATGCTTCCATTCATCACATTAAAAACATTAAAAATTTCTTGATTAAGTTTGGGAAGGAAAGTGGTCTTTCTATTAATGAAGGTAAAAGTTGCTTCATTCCTTCCTCTAAAATCTCTAGTAACAAAATCAATCAAATCTTGAGAATCACTAATTTTTAGCAACAACGCCTTCCTATTAAATATCTTGGAGCTCCTCTGTACAAAGGTCAGAAAAGAGCACATCTCTATGATGAGTTAATCCAAAAAATCTCAAAAAAAATTTCAATTTGGGAATTTCATTTACTTTCATTTGGTGGGAGGCTCACTTTGCTTAAGAGTACCCTAAACTCCATGCCTTTATATCTTATTCAAACCATTATTCTTACAAATTCTACCTTAAACAGAATTGAGCATCTCCTGAATAAATTCTTCTGGGGATCTAACAACTTTACTAAAAGGATGCATTGGACTTCTTGGTATAAAAGTTGTGGCACCCTTGCTAAAGGTGGGCTTGGCTGTAAGCCAATCTGTGAAGCTATTACTGCATTCTCTCATAAACTTTGGTGAAACTTTAGGAGCAAAAATAGTCTTTGGGCTAAATTCATGACTGCCAAGTATTTCCAGGGTAAGCATCCTCTAACCTGTCCTTACAAGCTGGGTGACTCTCATGTATGGAAATAACTTTGTTCCATCAAATGGGAAGTCCTTTATTTCTTGGGGTCAACTCGGATCTTCTTTCTTTGGCAAGATAAGACCGGGCTCCATTGATGATTTATTATCTACTCACTCCACTACTGATATTAAAGTTATATCTTTCTGGCAGAATAATAAATGGAATGATACCATGCTTAAATATATTCCTACCTCCATTTTGCATAAATTTACTAACATCCCCATCATTGCTAACCATCATGATCAAATCCTTTTTAAGCTATCTCAAAATGGTGATTTTAATCTTAAAGATGTCTGGATTCATATTAAAGAAGCTCATGATTTCTCTAACATATTTTTTAAACTTTGGAATAACACTATCCCTATTTCTTACTCTATCCTTACTTGGAGAATTTTGAAAAATTTCATCCCTGTTGATTCTTTAGTGTGGGGTAAAGGATTTTATTTACCTTCAAAATGCTATTGTTGTTTTCACATTGAGAATGTGAACCATGTCTTTGTTAATGGAGCTATTGCCACTAAATTATGGATTTGGTATGATGATCTATTCAATATTGATCATTTCAATGGCTCTTTATCCCTATATCACCTTCTTGATGTTTATTTTCAAAGTTAAAGGTTTAAAGTGGTAACTACCATCACTCTTATATAGTTCATATGGATGGATAGAAATGATGAAAACATCATGGGATTCCTATGAATCATAAAAGGATTATTGCTAGAATCAAAGAGAAAATTAGTGCCTTATTTAATGTCAGTTTAATTACCAACATTCAATTTAAAGGTAGTAAATTTGTGGCCAACAAACTTGGTCTTATCCTGTCTGATTTCCCTAATGGTAAAGTGGATAAGATTGTCTATTGGATAAAGCCTCATAATAATATTATCAAAATCAATACTGATGGCTTCATTTCTCAAAATGCTTTTGGCTGTAGTGGCATTTTAAAACTTTTAAAGGTACTGTTACTTGTGCTTTTGCCTATCCTTTTACCTCATGTTCTCTTGAATTAATCATAACAAATCTATTGAGATTTCTTTATAAAAGGTTGGCTTAACATCCGGATTGAGGTGGATGCTTTCGATTGATATGTTGACCTCCACCAAGATTGTTTTACCTCCTTAAGCTCTTTATCTCAAGTTTGTTTTAAAATCATATTTGGCATGAAGGTAATGCATGTGCCGACACTAACTGCCGCACTACATGACATAACCTTCTTTGATCAGCTTAATCTTCCTAAACACTTGTGTGGGTTAGTAAATTTGGACAATACTGGTTTACCCTATATCAGATATTATTCTCTATTTTAGGTCTTTAATCTGCTATTGGTTTTCCCAACCTATTTTTTCTATCCTTTATTTTTATTTTGTTGCCCTTTGGGTTTCTCTGTTGTATTTCCCTAAAACTATTTACTGGATTTCTTGTGTTGGTAGCTATTGCCTCTGTTACCTCTGTTGTTGGTTGACTCTTATTTGTCCATCTACTTATTTGAGATTTTTTCTTCTGTTTCTACCTAAAGGTGTGCTTCCTTTTTTTTTTAATCTGCTTGTTGGAGATGGCCCTTTTCCAAACCTCAAGGGACATTGTTTATTTGCTTACAATCCTCTCTATGATTGGGATTGTTCTCGTTCCTTTGCATGATTTTTTTGCCTCTCCTTCGTCTCTATTGATCGTTTACTTAGACTCTAGTCTTTTCTCCATTATTTAATGGATTGTTTTTTTTTTTGTCTTTTGGTTTCAATGTATTGCATTTTATATCCTCCATCGGGCTTAATATTTGTTCTTGGCTTGGGTGAATGGTCTTAAGGGTTTTATCAGTGCTAATTTTATGGTTTTTTTTTGACTCCTATCTTCTATTATTTGAGGGTTGTTTATGGGGTGGTTATCGGATTTGGAGGTATGGGTCTTTCTACCTTTTCATTACTCTCTTGATTTAGATTTGTGCAATTCCTGTGAATTTTTTATTATCAAGGTGATTATTAGCATCTATTTGGGAGGACATGAATGGGGTTTCCTTATATCCTATATGACCTTTTGGTTGTTCATCAAGCTAGTTTTGTTTATGGAATAATTATCGAGGCTTTTACCATCTTTATGGATTTCTTGTATTTTTGTTCTCCCAACTGTCTTGTTGGGTCCTTTTCACTCCCAACCTGCAATAACAAAGTGTATTATTTACTACCCATTTCTATTCTTTCCTTTCACGACTAGGTTTTGTTTCTTGACTCCCACTCTTGCTGTCTTTCTTGTGGCTAGTTGCTTAGCTGATAGGCTATTTTCCCTTGACTGGTAGGTTTTTTTGCTGCTTTTTGGTTGATTCACATTTTGGTTCTTTGCATTTTTGGTGTTGTCTTCAAAAATCATTGTCGGGTTCAGTATCTATTTTGTTGTTTTGGTGTTTGCCAGCATGTTCTTTATAGATATTATGCACTACAGGCTAGCTTTTGTGGTTGCTCTTGTGGATGGTTTCTTGTTCTCTTAATTGTTGATTGGATAGTCATCAGATCTGTGCCTTTGGATCTATTAAACTTGTTCAATCATGCGATTATCAAGGGACTATTAACATCTATATTGATCCGAATGGCTACTTTTGGATTCAAGCGGCCTTTTACTCGATGTAGTGTATTTCACCCTTTAGTGTGGCCTTGATTTTTCTTGGCTTGTCCTTTTTGTATATATGTTGTGGTCTTATTATCAATATGGTGGATGTGCCCATTCTGTTTGGGATTTGTGCATTCATGCCTTGTGGGCATTATTAGGTGATACATATCTTATATGGGGTGGGTGGCATCCCTTTACCATTCATCTCTTTCTATTCTATGTATTAAAGACCATATCAACCCCTCCAAATGGAAGTCCTCGACTGTTCTCTAATGAAGGCATCGACTTCTCTCATCCTCAAGAGCCTTTGATGAAGATGGTCCATTGCCTTTTATTTTTATCTATCTTTATCTGTTTTCTTTTCCTTTGCTTTGTTTTGATTGTAACTAGAGATTTATCTCTTTAGCTCAAGGTTTCTCAGTTTATACCCTCTTAAGGACCTTGTAATCCTTTTTTTGTGGCAATAAAATTCCCTTATATGGAGTTTCCTATAAAAAAAACCCTAAACCCTAAACTCTAAATCCTAAACCCCAAACCATAAACCCTAAACCCTAAACCCTGAACCCTAAACCCTAAACCCTAAAAACCTAAAAACCTAAACCTAAACTAAATAATACCTAAAACTAAAATAAATAAATAAAAGCTAAACCTTAATAAAATTAAATAAAATAAAACCTAAACTAAAACCTAAACCAAAACCTAAAGCTAACCTTAAAAATAAAATAAAATAAAAAATAAAAATAAACTAAAATAAAATAAATTAAAACCTAAACTAAACTAAAATAAAATAAACCTAAACCTAAATAAAATAAAATAAACATAAAATAAAATAAAATAAACATAAAATAAAATAAAATAAAAAACTAAATAGAAATCTAAACCTAAAAATAAACATAAAACAAATAAAAAAACCTAAACCCTAAACTAAAACCTAAACTAAGTAAACAAAATAAATTAAACCTAAACCTAAACTAAAAATAAACTAAAAATAACCTAAGTAAACTTAAAATAAACCCAACCTAAACTAAATAAATAAAATAAATAAATAAACCTAAAATAAAAAAATAAACCTAAACAAAATAAATAAAAAACTAAACTAAAAAAATATAATTGAAACCTAAAAAATAAACTAAAATAAAATAAATAAATAAACTTAAATAAATAAATATAAAATAAAATAAAATCTAAAATAAATAAAATAATAAAGTTTACTTCTAAATAAATAAACTAAATAAATCTTAAACCCAAAAAAACCCTAAACCCTAAACCTAAACCCAAAAAACTAAACCCTAAACCTAAACCCCTAAACAAACCAACCTAAACTCACTAAACCTAACCCTAAACTAAACCTAAATAAAAAAAATAAAAAACCTAAACTAAACTATAAACTAAACTAAAACCAAACTAAATAAAACCTAAATCTCATAAACCCTAAATCAAACTAAACCCAAAACTAAACCTAAACCTAAACCTTAAACTTTAAACCATTAAAACCCTAAACTACTAAATTAAAATTTAAACTAAACCTAAAAAACTAAACTAAAGCATAAACCTAAAACTAAAATCCAAAATAAATTAAAAAACTAAACTAAAAAAACCCAAAAACCTCTAAACCAAACCTAAACTTAAACACAACCCTAAACCTAAACTAAACCTAATTTAAACCCAAACTAGAAAAACCAATATGGAACTGCTTTATAGAGACATTTATTATTTGATTTATGATTTTCATGCATCATATCTAATTGTTATAAAAAATAAGAAGAAGAAATGTTGAATCAATTTCTTTCTTTAAAAAATTAAAACCCTAAACCCTAAACTAAAAATTGACCCAAAACCTAAACCCTAAACCCTAAACCCCTTAAACCCTAAACCCTAAACCCTAAATCTTAAACCCTAAAATTGTAAACCCTAAATCCTAAACCCTAAACCCTAAACCCTTAGACCTATAACCCTAAACCCTAAACCATAAACCCCAAACCCAAAAGACTAAACTCTAAAAACCTAAAAACCTAAACCTAAACTAAATAAAACTTAATAATAAAATAAATAAATAAAATCTAAACCTAAATAAAATAAAATAAAGACTTAAACTAAAAAAAATATAAACCTAAGAATAAAAAAGCTAAATAAAATAAAAACTAAACATTAAATCAAAATAAAATAAGCCTAAAATAAAATAAAATAAAAATTAAATAAAAACCTAAACCTAAAAATAAATAAAAAATAAAACATAAACCTACACTAAAAAAATAACCTAAACTTAAAATAATATTTAAATAAGCAAAATAAACATAGCCTAAACCTAAACTATAATAAATATAACCTAAACCTAAACCTAATATAAAATAAACCTAAGCACACTTAAACTAAAATAAAATAAACAAAAATAAACCTAAACTAAAAATAAACCTAAAAAATAAACTTAAAATAAAATAAACTTAAACCTAAAAAATTAAAATAAAACCTAAACCTAAACCTAAAAATAAAAACTAAAACCTAAACCTAAAAAAGAAAATAAAAATAAAACTAAACTAAAAAATAAGCATAAACCTAAACCTAACCTAAACCTAAAAAATAAACTAAACTAAAAAACCTAAACTAAAATAAATAAATCTAAAATAAATAAACTAAACTAAATAGAAATAAAAATAAACCTAAATATAAAATAAAAATAAAATAAAATAAAATAAATAAAAAATAAACTAAATAAACCTAAACCTAAATTTTTTAAAATGCTAAACCCTAACCCCAACTAATCCCAAATACACCCTAAACCCACCTAAACCCTAAAATAAACTCTAAACCCTAAACCCTAAACTAACACTAAACCTAAACCCTAAACCTAACTCTAAATCTTAAACCCTAAACCCTAATCCCTAAATGTTAAAACTCTAAACCCTAACCTTAAAACCCCAAAGCCTAAATGCTAAACCCTAAATTAACCCTAAACCCTAACTAAACCTAAACCCGAAACCCAAAACCCTAAACCCTCAAATCCCTAAACTGTAACGCCTAATCATTAAACCCTAAACCCTAAAACCTAAAACTCTAAACCCTAAAACCCTAAACCCTAACCCCTAAACCCTAAACCCTAAACACTAGAAACCTAAAATCCTAAACCTAATAATAAAATAAATAAATAAACCTAAACTTAAAGAAAAATAATAATAATAAATAAAAAACCTAGACTTAAACATAAAAATAAATCAAAATAAAAATAGAAAAAACAAAAATAAAATAAATAAAAACCTAAACTAAACTATAAAATAAAAAAAGTAAACCTAAGAATAAAAATCCTAAATAAAATTAGAAGTAAATGTAAAATTAGAATAAAATAAACCTAAAATAAAATAAATAAAAACTAAATAAAAGCCTAAACCTAAAAAATAAACCTAGAAATAAAACATAAAAAGAAATAAAAAATAAAACCTAAACCATAAACTTAAAAAAAAACATAAACCTAAAATAAAAATAAAATAACTAAAATAAAATAAACCTAAACCTAAACTAAAATGAACTAAACTAAAATAAATAAAACCTAAACCTAAACCTAAACTAAAAAAAATAAACTAAACTAAAAATAAACATAAACCTAAACTTAAAAATAAAACCTAAAATAAAATTAGAATAAAATCTAAAAACTGAACCTTAATAAATAAAATAAAAACCTAAACCTAATAAAAAATAAAACCTAAACCTAAAAAATAAAAGAAAAATAAAACACAACAAAAAAATAAAACTAAACCTAAAAATAAACTAAAATAAAAAACCTAAACTAAAAAAAATTAAGAAAACTAAATAAAAATAAAAAATAAAATAAACTCCAATAAATAAAAAAATAAACTAAATAAACTATATAAACCAAATAAAATTGCTTTACTTAATTTTAAAAAGAAATCTAAACCCTAAATCCAAAACCCTAAACCCTAAACTCTAAACCTAAACCCTAAACCCTAAACTTAAAACCCTAAACCCTAAAACCCTAAACCGTAAACTCTAAACTATAAACCCTAAACCCTAAAGCCTAAACCCTAAACCCTAAATCCTAAAACCTTAAACCCTAAAACATAAACCCTAAACCATAAACCCTAAACCCTAAACCCTAAACCCTAAAACCTACAACACTAAACCCTAAACCAAAAACCCTAAACCCTAAACCTTAAACTAGCTCTAAACCCTAAACTAACCCTAAACACTAAACCCTAAGATGCACAGAACCTTGATGACAGGAACATCACTGTCAACTCAACTTAGTCTAGATCTAGCAGTGGAGGTGAAGGCAGAGGCAGTTGTCACAATGGTGGTGGGGATATGGAGGTGCTGGTGGATATGGAGGTGGTGGTCAGAGTAGTGGTGGCTATGGAGGAGGGAGGAGCGATGGAGGTTATAGTCGTGTTAGTGCCAGATGGAGAGATTGTGGATATGATAGTGGATCCTGCTACTCAAGAGGTGGGGGTGGTTCTAATGGGAACTGGAGAAATTGAAGAATGGCCAATCTAATATGCTACTTATGGAACTATTTCTTTATAGTAGAGATTGTTCTACTTATCTAGGTTTTTAATTTTCGTTATGGGTGCTAATTTTTTATCTATGTCGTCGCTTGTGTCTTAGACTTGGTTGATCAAATCGAAGAGAAGAAATGTTGAACCTGAATTTGTTCTCTATTAAAAAAAAACTTAAACCCTAAACCCTAAACTAAAACTTAAACCCTAAACCTAAAATCAAAACTCTAAACCCTAAACCCTAAACTAACCCAAAATCCTAAACCCAAAATCCTAACAAGCTAAAAACTTAAACCTAAACTAAATATAACTTAAAAAGAAAATAAATAAAAAAACATAAACCAAAATAATATAAAAAATATAATAAAATAAAAACTAACCTAAAAAGAAAAATAAAAAAACTAAAAATTAAACTAAAATAATATAAATAAAAACCTAAACTAAACTAAAATAATAAAAAACCTAAATAAAATAAAAACTAAACCTAAAATAAAAAAAATAAACCAAAAATAAGTTAAAATAAAAACTATAACCTAAAAAATAAACCTAAAAATAAATAAAAAATAAAACCTAAACCTTAAGCTAACAAAAAAACTTAAAGCTTAAACAAAATAAAATAAATAAAATAAAATAAACCAAAACCTAAACTAACATAAACCAAACTAAAATAAATAAAACCTAAACCTAAAACTAAACCTAAACCTAAACGAACCTAAACTAAAATAAAATAAACTAAAATAAACCTAAATAAACTAAAAATAAACCTAAAATAAACCTAAAATAAAAACCTAAAAACCTAAACCTAAAAAAATAAAATAATAACCTAAACATAAACCTAACAATAGAAAATAAAACCTAAACCCTAAAAAAAATAAAGCTAAACTTAAAAAAACCTAAACCAAAAAAATAAAATAAAATAAAAATCCTAAATTAAAATAAATAAACCAAAATAAAATAATAAATAAATACAACTCAAAATAAACTAAAATTACTAAATTTAAAGAAACCCAAAATCCTAAAATCTAAATCTAAACCCCTAAACCTAAAACTAACTAAACCCTAAACCTAAACCTAAACCAAACTAAACCCTAAACCCTAATCCCTAAACCATAAAATCCTAAACCCTAAACCCTAATCCCTAAACCCTAAACACTAAATGTTAAACCCTAAACTCTAAAACTTTGAACCCTAAACCATAATCACTAAACCCTAAAACCCTAAACCTTAAACCCTAAACCCTAAACCCTAAAACCTACAACCCTAAACCCTAAACCCCAAACCCTAAACCCTAAACTCAAAGCTAAACCTAAACCTTAAACCCTAAGCTAAAATTTACTAAACAAGAGAAATGATGAAGGAGCCATGGAGAAACCATGGTGGTAGGAGGGTGAGATGTATATGATGGTTGATCCATACGAGAGATGGGGTGGTCGATGGGAATTGGAGAAATTGAATCCGATTTTTATGGAACTATGTCTTGTAGAGAGATTTTATTATCATGGGATTTTTTATTTGCTCTATGGTTGCTCATGATCTATGACATTGTGTCTTAGAAAACTTGGGTGCTACTTGGTTGATGAAATCAAAAGAATAAGAATGTTGAATTTGTTCTCTATTTTTAAAAAAACCTTAAACCCTAAACCCTAGACTAAAACTTAAACACAAAACCTAAAACCTAAACTCTAAACCCTAAACCCTAAACACTAAACCCCAAACCCTAAACCTTAAACCATAAACTTTAAACAAACCTTAAAAACTAAATCCAAAACCCTAAGCCCTAAAAACCTAATAACCTAAACCTAAAATAGCTAAAAACTTAAACAAAAATAAAATAAAAAAATATAATAAAATTAAAAACATAAACTAAAACTTGAACCCTAAACCTATAAACCTAAAGAAAAAAAAAATAAAAAAATAAACTAATAAAATAAATAAATAAAACCTAAATTAAAAAAAAATAAAATAAATAAATAAAATAAACTTAAATAAAAATAAAATAAACCTAAAATAAAATACAATAAAACTAAATAAAAAACTTGAACTAAAATTAAACCTAAAATAAAAAATAAAACTTAAACCCCTAAAAAAAAACCAAAACTAAAATAAAAATAAAATAAACAAAATAAAATAAACCTAAACCTAAACTAAAATAAACTAAATAAATAACTAAACCTAACCAATCATAAAATAAATTAAACCTTAACCTAAACCTAAACCTAAACTAAATAAAATAAATTAAATTAAAAATAATCCTAAACCTAAAATAAAATAAAACCTAAAAAAAAATAAAACCTAAAAACCTAAAAAATATAAAACCTAAACCTAAACCTAAAATAAAAATAAACTAAACCTAAAAATAAAATAAAATAAAACTCAACTAAAAATAAACCTAAACCTAAAATAAACTAAAATAAAACCTAAACTAAAAAATAAATAAAATAAACTAAACTAAATAAAATAAAATAAACTTAAATAATAAATAAAATAAACTCAAATTAATAAAAAACTAACTAAATAAACCTAAACCTACCATTTAATTAAAAACACTAACTTAAACCCTCTAAACCCTAAACACTAAATAAACCTAAACCCTAAACCTAAACCCTAAACCACTCTAAACCCTAAACCCTAAACCCTAAACCCTACCAACCCCCTACCTAAACCACCCTCCACAAAACCCTAAACCCTAAACCCTAAACCCTAAACCCTAAACTAACCCTAAACTATCCCTAAAACCTAATAATGGGCAAAACCTTGATAGTAGGAACATCATCATCAACAAGGCTCAGTCTAGATCTAGCGGTGGAGGTGAAGGAGGAGGAGATGGTTATTACAGTGGTGGTGGGGGATCTGGAGGTGCTGGTGGATATAGAGGTGGTGGTCGGAGCAATAGTGGTTATGGAGGCGGGAGGATCGATGAAGGTTATAGCCATGGTGGTGGAAGGAGAGATCGGGGATATGATGGCAGATCCAGCTACTCGAGAAGCAAGGGTGGTTCTCATGGGAAGTGGAGAAAATAAAGAACGATTGATCTGATTTATTATTTATGGTACTGTGTCTTTATAGTAGAGATGGTTCTACTTATCTAGGGTTTTGATTTTCTTATTTTTTTTTATCCATGTCATTACTTACTAAACTTGGGGTGCTACTTATGAAATCAAAGAAGATATGTTGAATGAATTTATACTTTGTTAAAAAAAACCTAAACCTAAACCCTAAACCCTAAAAAACTAAACCTAAACTTAAACCTAAACCCAAACCTAAACCCTAAAACTAAACCATAAACTCTAAAACCCTAAACCCCACCTAAACCCTAAACACAAAATCCCCAACCCTAAACCTAAACCCTAAAACCAAAACTAAATAAAACCTAAAATAAATAAATAAATCTAAACCTAAACCTAAACCCTAAACCTACCCAACTCCTAACCCAAACCTAAACCCAAACCTAAACCCTAAACCTTAAACCCTAAACCCCACAAATATATAAACCCTAACCCTAAACCCTAAACCTTAATGAATAAAGATGCCATTGGGAGAGAGATCTAAAGAATGACCTAATCTAACTAGTTATGGTAGCTAAAGAAAATGTCTTCAAGAGACTTTCCCTTGACTATTAGAGATTTGAATACCCTAAATCATATTAAAATACCATATATTATAGTATAATGTAGCATCATATATTTGAACATGTAGGGATGTGTTTTTAGATGTTATAAGATGCTTTGAAATATTTTAGTATATTACGGTATTGTTCCCAATCTATGTTAATATAAATCATAAAAATATTGATTTAATAAATCGATGATGAAATTTGTTAAATTTGAAGTGGAATTAGGTTGTAGTACCAAAGGTGTGCTACCACTGTAGAAAAAGTAAGATTTTATGTTCAAAATAATTATTATATGTTGTAGCAGCATAGTATAACATCATATATCATAATATATTGTTCACATTTTAAATTCTTTTAGTATTTTACAATCATGTCAATCCTACACTAGCATTGTTTATAAAAATGTTGATTTAGACTTTAAAATGGTGGAATTTGGCCAAACGCATAATAGGTAGAGCATGGCATCAAAATATATTGTTTAAATTTAAAATATGTATGTGATACGACTAAAATATATAGTTTTTTTTATTATTTAGACTAATTTTATGATTTTTATTTTAAGCAACCCCTTGTGATGTGATATGAAATATAATATAATATGTTATAGTGTATTATAATATAAGATGCCATAACATAGTGTAGCATCAAGCATTATAGCATACTATTATGTATTAATACTTATTTTTTAGCATATATTAGTTGTTTATAGTATGATGTAGTAGAGTTTGTACTAGTATAATTCATAAAAATACTAATTTATAGGCTGAGATGATGGGATTTGGCCAAATTTATGGTAAGCTTTAGGGAACATCATTGGGGTGTATGGTGTGTCATTTAATCAAAAGAATGGAAAGTTGCATCCAAAATAAATGTTCATTTTCAACCAAATTTTATAAATTTTTTTGCTTAAAGTGATTCATTTTAAGGTGTAATGTAAGATAATATATTATATGAAAGCAAATTAAAATATAATGTACATATATAACTTCATATATATATATATATATATGAATGTGGTGGTGTGTTACTAAATGTTATTGTACATTTTAGTATGTTTTACTTTTATTATAATACATTGGGTCAAAACTCACAAAATGTTAATTTGAAGGTTGAGATGGAAGAATTTGGCCAAATTAATGGCACACCAAGAAGCAACACCAAAATTATGCTATTTTGTACCATTTATAATAGAAAAAAAATATTTTACATCCAAAATGAACATTATTCATATTTTGAGAAAATTTTGTTATTTGTTCTTTTAAGTGATTCTAATAAGGTGTAATGTTAGACAATATATTATATTATAGCAAATTATAATATAACATCATATATTATAATATAATCTTATGTGTTAATTCACACTATAATATGTTTAGCATGTATATTAGTTTGAGCATGCACATCCATCACAAATCATAAAATGTTGATTAATGTTAAGATGATGTAATTTGAATGAATACATTGTTATGCTTTTTGTTGAAGTATTAAAAATAAAAGAAAAAAAGATTTGATGAGAATTCCATGTTAAGGACATGGAGGAGATCCTAGGATCACACATTGGACATGACATGGGAGGGTCTATGTCGAGGGATTAGAAGAAGAAAATCTGTTGGGGATAAGGTTTGAATTTGATTTGATTATATGGCTTGTGGAAAGAAGATTCGCTAGGGATAAGAATCTATAATCTACCGAGGATTAAGATCGAATCAACTTTAATTTATTTTTCTTAATTGATGTGGAGGAATATCTACTAGAGATATGGGCTTGAGTCTGCTGGGGATCGGGTATATGAACCTTCCACTAGGGAAGCAGGTTGCTATCCAGGATTGGGATTTGAGTTTGATTTCATAGATTTGTTTGGGGATGTATTCACTAGGACTAAGAGTTTGGTTGGATTTCTTTGATTTAGACTCTATTGAGGGAGTTGGTTTAATTTGGCTCCATTAGAGGTTGGTTTTGAATTTGATTTATTTGCTTGACTTGTTTATATGATGCTCCACTAGGGAGAAGGGTGTGATTTAACTCCATTGGGGAAAATCATTGGGTTTAATTTAATGTTAATGTATGGACCATGTAAGTGTGTGGACTCACTAAGGCTATATCAGCCTTGACCTACCTCAAGTTTACAAATCCAAAGGGATAGTCTACGTGGGGTAGAGCTAGCTAATCTAAGGGTTGCCTTTTGGTGTATGCTATCTTTGGGAGAAGAAGCGACTTACATCTTCCAAGGAACAACCACTTGGGTGACACGGATGCACCTGACCACTAGGCGACTTACGTGAATGTCACTGGGGACTTAAGACAACTCAAAAGTAGTCAGGATTAACTTTATTATAATTTGATGTGATTTGATATGGTTTGTTTTTTTTAGTTTGATTTTGAAAGGGCATATCCGCTGGGGATGTGAGCTCAATCAAATTTGATAGATTTAATTTATGGACCATGTCGGTGTGCATTGGACCAACTAAGAAGGGGCTATATTAGACTTATCCTATCTCAGATTTACAAATCCAAAGAGATAGTCTACCAGTCGTGGGGTAGAGCTAGCCAACCTAAGGGGTTTCCTTTTAGTGTGCAATGACTGTGCTAGGAAAAAGGCATAGCAGACTTACATCTTTTAAAGCATGGAATAACTGCTGGGTTGACTTGTTGGTGGCATAAAAAATCAAACCTAACATAGGAGAGACTACTAAGTGAATGCTGCAGGGGACTTATATCAAGAGTAGTCAAGAAATAAGGAGTTTTCTGACACTACCCAAAAGATAGGATGCTTGGGAAAAGGTACGCTAGGGGGGTCCTCCTAATCCACAAGTGAATATATATTTTTTATATGTTTGCATGGACCCTGTTGGTGTGCAAGGGACCACACTAAGAAGGGGCTATGTCAGCCTTGACCTATCTCAAATTTACTAGACCAAGGGAGAATCTGCACATCCACATGATGGATTCTCCAACCACAGGGGTGGTTACTTGGAAAGAGCTGATAGTAACAGTAGTGTCTAAATAAATGGGGTTGCAAAGGATGTGATCCAAATATATAGTTCCCATTGGGAGGTGGTGGAAAAGAAAGCTAGGTGTCCTCCTAGGGGCATTATCTTGAGCCTTGGAAAAGAAAGCTTATACGTGTATAGTGGCCAACTCAAGGAGAAAGCATAACAAACTTACATCTGCCATGAGTGGTGTATCTCCTAAGTAGAACCAACCAACCTAAGGTTTATCCATGAGCATTAGTGTATCCATCAGCATAGTGAGAACCAACCAACCTAAAGTGCTCATGGGTCCGATCAATCTAGAAAGAAAGTGTGAAGGCTTACAACTTTTGCGCGATCATCGAGATAGTCATTGTGGGATATATGCTATCGACATAGAGTGACTACTATGAGCCTGAGGAAAAGACTAGACTTGAAGCAATCAGAGGGAAGGAGCTAAGGGACTTATCCTAAACCTCAAAATATACTGACAGTCTGCATGGGCTAATCCAAGAAGAAGGCATAGTAGACTCACATCCTCTTAAATGAAGCCAACATGAGGTAGCTTACGCAATAGGCCAAACTAACAAGGCACTCATCTGTGTAGTGGCTAAGTAAGGAAGGAAAGTGTAGTAGACTTTTCCTCCAAAATAAGAAGACCCGGGTGACACACTAGCAGTAGCATCAACTTGACCTAGCCATTCTTGAGTGAGTGTCTGGGGTATTATCTCAGAGTAGTCAAGACAAAAGATATGTATTTGTTTTATATGTTTGTGTAGTTATGTTTGTGTTGTTCAATAAAGGATAGGATGTTTCGGGTTACACCTACCCTAAACACATTGTGGCAGATTTACAAACAAGAATACTTTCAACATGGAAGAGATTGAATTCAAAATGGAATTTTCATTAATGATAATTATTTTCAAACATGATTTATAATATTTCTTTAAGTAGAGCCTGTTGATTGGAAGCACTAGGTGCTCTCCCTTATGATAAATAAGTTGATAAGATCCTCCTTGGTAGGCATTCTGTATGGAAAATGGGCCTTCCCAAGTGGGTTCAAAGTTGCCTGCCATATTATGGGCAATAATCAGTCTCCTTAGAACTAAAATAAGCTCTCCTACTTGAAATGCTCTAAGATGGACCAACTTGTTGTGAGCTTGAATCATTTTAGCTTTGTACAACTCACAATTTTGGCATGCCCACAGGAATCTCTTCTTCTAACCTTCGAGCTCTTCTAACCACAACTTTGCATTCTATTTTGTTGTGATCGTGCTACCCACAACTATCCTTAGTGATGTGCGTTAGACTTCTAATGGTAGAATGGCTTCAGACCCATACGCTAAGGAGAAAGGAGTAGACTGAGTTAGAGTTTTATATGTGGTGAAGTAGGCCCACAAGGCTTCAACTAACTTGCCACTATCACTTATTATTGAGAGTCTTCTTGATTTGGATGAGTGTTTTGTTGAAGGCTTAAGCCATTTTCCTTGGGTATTTGATGGTAGAATATCTAATCTATGTTGTGTCTTTGAGAAAGTTGTTGATCTCGGTGCTCTTGCTTGATATTATCATATAATTTATCAAGGCACTACCTATATGATATGGTTCTTAAAAATTAGAAATGTTGAGTTGTGACCTCTAGTGAAATCACCTTTACTATTTGGAAAAGTAGTAAGTAGATGTAGATGAACGATGACCCTTAGAAGAAGAAGGATCAATCAGACCCACTATTGGTACTAACACTTGAATGTCCATGAGGCCAATGTAAGATGTATTGGGTGGTTAGTGTATGACCACACCATGTATTTGACATTGGTGGCATCATAGTATATCCATGCAATCTTTAATCATCGATGGTAGTATCCTAGTCTCTTGATCTTGGCTTTCATCTTCAGACCAGATTGGTTAGCTCCACATAATCATAGTACCTTGGTCATGATCTTATGGGCTTTGTGTACATAAAATGATCAAAGACTGCATCCAAGAGCATAAGAAAGTGCTATGCTTTTTGATGGGATTGAGACTTCTTATGAGGTAGTTTATATTTATCATCCCTTTTTGGCAATGGAAACCTCCCTTCAAGATAGTACTTTTGATGAGTACAATATCAATAAGGGATAAGACTTGGACTTTTTAAATGACTCATCCTCCAACAACTCCTTGGCTAAAGAATATGCTATGATGTTCTCTCTCTCAAAAATCTTATAAATGGTAAGGATTTGGGACAATAACTCTATGGTGTTTGATGGTGGTGATGGATTCTTATAACCTTATTTTGGTTGATAACTGGCTAGAAGATGTTGTTTGGATTAGGCAACAATCTAGACTGCATTAAGCCTGTATATCAAGTTATTAAGGATTGGATTGATATGAGAATCAATCTCTCAGATTTAGTTAAGAACTATTCTCTAGAATAGTAGATTGTGGTTCTTCTCCTCTTTGAGAGGAAGCCATTAAAGTACATAATGGTGAATTTGATTTGTTCATTGGAGATCATCATGGAGAGGTGAGTAGTTTCCTAAAAATACTAGTGTTTCCTTTCAAAGAGGTATGAAGGTAATGTCAAATTATGAAGGATCATGGACCGTCAAAGATGGTCATGAGATCATAGTGTCATGAGATATGGATTGATCTAGAGATTAAGTTTTATGAGGAAGCTTTAAGCTTTGAGATGCAAAGATTAAAGCTAGGAAATGCTTCTCAATTGGATATAGGGATTACGATGATTGAGGAAGTATAGTGCATTTTCCTTCCCTTCATCATTGGCTTGGGCTAACAAAGCACCAAGGAGTCATCTAATGCAATAGTGTAAAGTATGCACTTACAGGATAGGCGCTAGAATGTGATGTCATTAGGTAATGCTTGATGTCTTTGAAGGCATACTCACACTTATCATCCCATTTAAACTTGTCATCCTTTTTGACAAGTGCTGAGATGGGCTAACATCTTTTTAATAAGTTAGATATAAAGCATCTCATAAATACCAACCGCCCTTGGAATGATCTGAGTTGAGTTAAACTTTTAGGTGGAATTTCTATAAATCTTCTTTGATCAATTTTGATTCCCTGTTAACAATAAAAAAATTTCCCTAAAGCTACTCAATGCATACTTGTGGGTTCATTTTGAGGTTAAATTATCTTAACTATTCAAAAAAATAACTCTCAAGTCAAAGAGATGGTCTTTCTTTTCTCTACTTTTGACTATGAGATCATCGACATAGCACTCAACTTGATGATGAATGAGTTCATTGAAGATTCGAGTCATAGCCTACTAGTATGTAACACCAGCATTTTTAAGGCTGAAAGGAATGACCTTATAGCAATAAATTTTGATCGAAGTAGTATTTCTTTCATCTTTAGGGGCCATAGTTATTTCTTTATATCCAGATGAGCCATCCATGACAGATAAGACTACATGAGATGAGGCAATGTCCACCATCAACTCTGAGATTGGTAGTGGAAATTCATCTTTTGGACATCCCTTATTTAAATCTATAAAATCGATGCATATGTGAATTTGGCCATTCTTTTTCTTAACTGGGACAACATTGGCTAACCAGGTAGGGTATTTTCTTCCTAGATGAAGCCAACATCGATCAATTTCTTGACTTCATAAATGACTTATTGTTCTATGTCTAATCGCATACATCTAGGAGCTTTCTTGATAGGGTAAGCAGTAAGCTCTATTATTAGTTTATGTACTACTACATCAGGAGGAAATCCAAGAACCTCTTCATAACTCCATACAAAGTAGTCCTTAAACTCAATCAATAGCCTAACTAAGTCATTGGTTTCAATTTGATGTATGTCGGGCGTGGATTTTCTTTAGTTCCTAAGTTAATTTCCTAGAGCTCATCGATGGTTAACTTGATCACTTCTTCAACTCAGTGCATCTTGACTTCAAAATCATCGGATCATCAAGTCTAAGAACATCTCCTCATATAAGTTAATATGATTTGAAAAGAACATATCATATTCTAAATGATTGGTGATGACTAGTATTAATCCATCATTGATTGACCCATACAATCTAGTCTGATCTTGATTGATAGCTTTTTTTCATTTTCTTTATATTCTTTTTTTGAAGTAGTTGTGCTTTGACCAAGTATGTGGGATTAACCCCTTTCTTTGCTAAATTATGAACACAAGGCAAGTACCAATCAAATGATAATTCTAATTAAATCTTTATATGAATCATTTTCAAGTTCTACATTAACTTCTTGAGGATGATGCTCAGAAAGAACCTCTTGAGTCTTCAAACCTATGGATAACTTAGGGGCTTCCTTAACTACCAAACCTTCAGGTTTTTGAGAGGAAAGTGGGGTTTGAGCTAAGGTTTCCAACTGATTTCTAACTATTTCACATATATACTTGGATACACTTATGCTTTGCTTTGAGCCCGATCTTCATCTTATCAAGCTCGTATCACTCAAGGGAATTACTACTAAGAAGAGAGCATGCCTAAGATAAGGCTCATCCTATGAACTAGATTCTAAGTCTATATGGATAGCAGGTGTACTCCTAGTAGCTGGGACATATCTTCTATTGGGTGGACAATAAGGAGGTTTTCCACCCCTAGGACTTCTTCTACCTGGTGGAGGTCAAGTCATCCTACCCATATGTTCAATTGGAGTAAAGAACTTTGAGTTGAATCTAATGTCTGGCTCCACTTCCTCCTCCAAGTCTATTTCTGCACCCTTTTATTTTTTTTTCATTTTCTCTTTTCTTTTCTTTTTTTTTCTCTTTCTTTTTATTTTTTTTTCTTTTTCTTTTATTTTTAAACTTTGGCCAAGTTTGTGAGAATAGACTTGTTGATTTTGAGGGAAGTAGTAAGCCGCATCCTCATATATGCCGACCTTATGAACTGTAAACGGCTTTAGATCTCCTTTGACACAATAGATGATCCCACCTCTCATGAACTTCATACATTTATGTAGAGAGGATGGAACTATGTTGTTCTCATGTGATGGTCTCCCAAGCAAAGCGTTGAAAGATGTATCCAAGTCTATAATGTGAAACTTGGCTTTGGTCTTCCAATCATCTATCTCCAAGGGCAACACTATGGAGCCTAAGGCCTGTTGACCTCACTTTCGAAGTGCAAAGTCTATCTTCCCATCTTAGACTTAGGAATCTTCTAGACACTAAGATTTCCCAAGTCATAAGACACTTCTAACCATTAGGTAAATACTTAACCTAAGCCTAAAGACTTAGAAGAGTTAACCATATGATTAGGTTATACCTTAGGGATTAAGATAATCAACCTACCCTATAACCCAAATCCAATCCATGTTCACCTTCTCAAGCCAAACCTCAAGTTCAATTCAAACATCAAATTCAAATCAAAATCCAAACCAAATGATTGAAGCCCATGATCAAATCCAAACTTGTAACCCTTCTTAAGCCATATGACCAATCCAATGGACTTGGCCAAATCTTAATCCAAATCAATCCAAAATCCATTGATTTTATCATAATCAATTTATATCTTCAATCATCTTTCTAAATATAAATCAAATCTACATTCAAATGATCAAAACTAAATCAAATTATATCAAACCCCTTCTAAGCCATATGACTATCCCATGGACTTAGCTAAATCTTTAATCAAATCAAACTCAATCAATTTTCTTATAAATCAATCATATTTTCAATCATCTTCACAAATTTAAATGAAATATACATTTAAATCATCAAAACTAAATCAAACCAAATCAAAATCCAAACTAAGCCACATGACCCAACTCCATGGACTTAGCCAAATTCCTTCATTCCAAAACCCAAATTCAATTGATTTTCTCATGAATCAATCATACCTTCAATCATATTACAAATATAAATCTACAATCATCAAGCCAAACAAAATCAACCCAAGTCAAAAACTTAACCCTTTTGAAATATTCAAATGAACCAAAACCCATTTGAACCCAAGCCAAGCAATTGAATTTATATATCAATCCCAAATCCATATATAAACTCAACCCAAATCAAGCCAACTAAACCCAATTGGTCCACTTGACCCAAAGTGGACAATTTGATATTTGAGCCAAGTTCTAATCCTACCAAATTGGATTGAACCAAGCCATAAAACCTCCCATCATGATTGTTGATCACCCTAGGTTGATCAATTATCACAAATTGGGTCAAACAAACCAACTTGAACATTTGACCAAGTCAAACCCCTTAACCCATATGAACCCAAACTAATTGCAAATTGAAGCCTAAGCCAAATCCCTTGAAACCAATGATTCATACCAAATCAAAATCAATATTTGAATATGACTTGACCTTCAATTGAGTCAAACCAAACCCAGTTGGCCCTCTTGACCCAAGTTGACCCAAACTGACCTAAAAGAATAATTTGGGTCAAATCAAAATATAAACCAAATTGATTGCAACCAATGGCTCAAGTTCATTCCAAATTGATTGTTGAACTTGACCAAAGCCATGATTGAACACAATTGAACCAATTGACCTTAACCCAAATTGACCTAATTTCAAGTTGAACTAAATCAAAACTAAAACCAAATTAATTGAAACCAAAGCCTACAATCATCAATTGGTCAACTAAACCCAACCTTCACCCAAGCCAATTTGGCCAATTTGGTCAAATTGGTTAACTTCCATTTGACCCAAATGAATTCAAACATGCCAAAATCAAATCTAAGCCAAACTAAAACCAATTGAACCAAAACATCCCAAATGATCATATGAACTTGACTAACCCTTGGATTGACCCAATTTGACCAATTGGTCAACTTGACTAACCTAACAATTTGACCTAAATGAGTCAAATTGAGCTAAACAAATCGACTCAATTGACTTGAAATTTGGGCTAACCCACTTTTGACTCATTTCAAATATGACCAAATCAAATCAATGCCAAATGATCATTCTACCCTTGGGTCAAGGGCATCACATGAGACAAATCAACCATGTAAGTGGTCATTTCCATTCCTTGGACACTTGGTACTCTCCCAATGGTCCACCTGCACCTAGGACGCCCAACCAATGGGTTGTTGGGTCCATGACCATGGGAGGTGACATCACCTCACCCTCCCCATTGGATTTGAAACCCATAGGACACCCATAATTCCTCCTTGGCGGCTATGTCCACACCTTCAACCAACCAAGATGAGCCAACTCACCTCCTCCACCCATGACTCCCAGATGGTGGATGGCCACTAGAAGCCAAACCAATCCACCCAATCAGATGAAATACACCCCTCATTTCTAGTCAAATACACACAAAAATCATTTCTCAGAGCTCTAGCTACCCAAGATGAGCCTCTAGAGCCATTCCCTAAGCTCCTAAGCTCATTCCTTAATCAAAAAATGCCATTCCCATCCATCTCAAAATAGGACACTCCCATTTTTGACATAACTTCCCCATTTTTCCATCAAACTCAAATTAACTTTGCACGCACCTTTCCTAGGCCTCGTTGAGAAAAAAATGAATCATCTCCCAAGCTTATAGAGCATCGGAGGTGGGACTTTGATCAAAGCTGAGCACCAGATCATCGGTTCATGGCCTTCAGAATGAATGTCAAGGAATTGATCCAATTGCTTCTCAATATGGCTTCATCTCCACTAGATGAAGCTTCTTAATCCTTCGAGTCACCAGTCTTGAGCTCATGAGGTATGCTTCCAAAACCTATCCTTAGGAAAAAATGGGTTGGAGCTTTTTGAAGAAAACTTGCAACTCGTGTAATCTTGACTGTTGGATCCCCTTAGATCAATTTTGTGAAGGTGTGGGATCCTTTTTGAGTTGATCTGAGCTCAGGTAAGCTTGGATAAATTGAGGAATAGTAGACAGACTCCATTCTCCCTCACTCATGTGATGTTAGATCATTCATTGCCCATTTTGCATGAACAAAATGAACAGTCATGGTTAGATCTGCTAGATAAATTTGATTTAACCTTATTAAGTTGTGGGATTAATTATAACTAATCATTGGATGGCAAGAAATTAAATTAATTCACCGCCGTAGGCTAAGTTGGATAAGTTTTAAGTAACCAATCCCACTCTATGGAAACACATTAATGCCACATGCATGATAATTCGACTTTAATTAGGCTTAATTAATCATTTTTAATGCCTAAAAAATCTCAAAATCATAAAAAAAATCATAGAGAAATAAAAAATGCAAGTAAATACTCACTTTAAAGGTATTTCAGAGGAAAATTAATTAAAAATGATCTTAATTAATTTTGAATAGTAATTAAGGTTTAATTACAAAATTAATTATCTTAATTACTTAGCAATTAATCAAATTTATTGGTTAATTTAATGGGATGACCTCTAACTCATGATTTTCTTAGATTTATTGCTCACTTAATTTGAAAATTGACTAATTAAACCTTAACTACTCTTTTAAGTTAATTAATGATTAATAATCCAATGAATAGTAATAAATTGGTTAATTAATTTATTAATCATTGTAAGTGAACTAAGGAATAGGGTTGGGACCCCTTTCCCTTAAGTTCATTTCACACTTTTTTAAAATGAAATTAATTAAGATTTAACTAATTAAATCACTTAATCAAATTGAAATCATAATCACATCAACCTTAATTAATTAAATCATGGGGTAGATCTTTTGGTGTTTAATAACCAAAGGAGTTTAATGAAATTATGGTTAGTCCACATGTGTGGGAAAACCATAAGAGTAATTAATTATTAAGTAACTATTAATCATGAGCAAATTGCATTAGGCCCTTTTATTTCTAAGATCATTCCAAGTTTATTTTCAATGCATATCATGTTGGCATAATTATTTAGTTAACTACTTTAAAGTGACATAGGTAAGGGAAATTAATTCATCTATTTAAGGGTTCAACATAATTAACCCATAAAATCAACTTAATTATATTTCCTTAAATTAAATCAAATCACTAATGTGGGAACGGGTTTAAAACATCAAGTGATGATTTCTCTTCTCCTCTTTAAATCAAATCAAATCCAAAACTTATTTAATAAAGAAGCTTTCCTTCGCTTTAAATAATCTTATTTGATTTGATTGTCCTTAAGAACTAGCTTGGTTGAATGAATCACATGCTTATATTTGATTATCCTCTTTCAAATCATGTTAAATTTGGTATGTCTTTTGAATTCATGCATCCATCTTTTCAAAATCAAGAAAAATAAAATAGATTTCCTTTATGTAAGCTTGCATGTGTTGATTTAATTTAATATGTATGGCTTATCACTATTAAATCCAAATGTATTTTTCAAAAGCTTATAAATGAATAATAATATGTGTTTTGATACTAGTTATAAATACAAATGAAATGCATGTGCTTATAGCTTAAGTATATAAATGTTCAGTTCTCTTTTATCTATTCATTTGTTGATTTATATAAGATTGAATGGTAATGGGTATAGACATCCCAGAACAGGCTTTAGCTATCCTCAAGGAGGTCATTTGAATACCTCACTTCCCTGGTTTAACAATGGCACATACCCATTTTATTTCATTCTTATGTATTTCAACATTAGAATTTGGATAGAACTTTAATTCATATATATATAAATGATTCAATCAAAAAAAATATATACAATCTTTGCATGGTTTTCTTTCCCTCATTTATGTATACATCCATGTGTGTTGAAAAGCAAGTATATAGTCTGGACATCCCAGAATATGAGGCTTTAGTTAGCCAAGGAGGTCATTTGATTACCTCACTTTGTAGTTTAACAATGACACATACTTTATATTTTTGTACATGTATATGTATATGTGATTAGTTAATGAAAATCCCATTTTACATTAAAATTGCATGCATTCATAATTGACTAAGTGGTTGACTTAATTATCCAAATGATTTGGAGCTTACTTCCTATGTTCATGTATACAAATTTGCATATGTTTGAATGAAAATGGGTATATAGTCTAGACATCCTGAGAATATGAGGCTTTAACTAGCTCCAAGGATATCATTTTGACAACCTCACTTCATTAGTTTAACAATGGCACATGTCTATTTAATTTCATTCTTATGTCCTTTTTGTATAATAATTTGGATAAAGTTTTAAATTATAATGGCTAAATAATTCAATCAAATAAAATATAAATTCTAAATATACACATACATTCATCATTTAAGTGTGCTAAAATATGTTACATGTATAGATACACTTAGGATTAAATCATATGCATGTTACATGTGATGGAAAAGAATGATTTAATATATGTCATGTGGTAGTAATTCAATTAAATTAATCTTAAGATACCTTTCATTTTGAATAGGATTATTGAAAGTGAACCTAAACTTAGGATTAATTAAATCATTTAATAAGACATTCACTAAAGAGAACTAAATCAAATTAATATACTTTAGAAAGTGACTTAAGGTAAGGATGAAAGTGGGAAATCCTCTTTTCCTCTCTATAACACTTAGTTGCTATGTAATCAAATGAAATAAAAAAACACAAATTTAAATTCTCAAATCAATTAAACTACTTCAAGTGAAATCAACCTTTCATGTTAAATTGAATCCTTCTATACTTAGAAAATACAACACTAATGCCTAACAAGACTTACCATACAAGCCTTAATACACACATTAGAATTAATTCACCACTTCTAGCTCTAATTTAGGATGGTGTATGATATGATGTATGTTTTATTTTATGATGTATTATTCTAGATTAGATGTAAAGGTCTATGCTTCATAGACTGGATGATAGGCCAATATTAGCCTAATCATGTTTTTGCAGGGGATTATGCTTAACGGATGCTTAAAAATAAATGTGAATGCTCTTTTTTGCATGTTGCTTAAATCCTTAATCATGATGATCCAAGTTAGGGGAGCTTAGTTACTGTAGAGCTAAGTCCAAATTATAAATACAATTGCTTGGGATTATATGTATATTTAGCTAACCTCTATTTTGCAGGAGTAGTTAGATTTACTTTTCCCACATAAATATAATTTTGCAATATGAATTAGGATTAGTGCTATGAGAGATTAGGATGAGCCGTGGCTAGAAGGCTTTTCCTGGGGTGCCTTGTGATGCCTTTGAAGCAAGCACCATCCAAATCAAAGAAGGAACCAAATTAGAATTGGAGATATGAAGAAAGAAGACCCCAATAGCATTTAATACAATTATAATTATTCTTTGATATTCCAGGTTGTATAAGGGTAGAGCTCGGCTACCCATCTTTTCTCTCTTGGTTGTACCACACCGCATTTTATTCTTTATGATAGTTTATATAATTGTTTGATGTTATGTTTACATTGTGCATTAGGATGGCATGCTTTTCATAGTTTAAATGATTGAGGCTTTAATGTGTGCTTGATATGATTAGGCTCTTAGGATAAAAATAACTTTCTATCCAACTAATCACTCACTAAATTTTAAATAACTCATAACTCATCATAAAGCCTAAGACATAAATAAGATAATTAAAAGATTTAGCAACCTTAGATATGGTTGTATGTTTCACATCATGCATGCATATTATTTCTCTCTTGAACATGAAGGATCTCCATCCTTGCATGTTGATGGGTGAGGGCATCCCATGATGGAGAATAACTTCTTCTAGCGATTTGACCCATAACCTATTTAATCATGCATTTAGGCATAAGAAATCTAAACACTATCAAAATGATGTATCTAAAATGAAAATTTGAAAAGATTTTGCATCTATAGATTAAGTCATATGCTCATACCATGTCTAGTCTCTTAGAGTGTGTTTAGGACTTTAGTCTCTTTCTAATTAAATAACTACCTAGCTATCTTGCAATTCATAAGATTGGGCTACATGGATTTTAAAATCATAGGAGGAGTTAACTAGTCTCCCGGTGGTTATAAGTCAAAGTCGACAATTTATTCTCTTGTGGAGGTAAACCCTTATGTCCACTTATCGCTTAGATTTAGGTCGCTTTAGCTAGTACTAAGCTCCCCTATTTAAGATCTAGGTAGCTATTTTCTTATGAGCATAAATCCTCGCCTCTTAGGCATTCCCACAACCTTGTGTTGGTGGATTATAAGCCCTAGTAATCTAATTAAATTTCAACTCAAAACATATAAATCTCCTCAACTTCACAATTATAAAGCCCAACCATAAGATAGATTAGAATGCTCACTAGGCTTCCTAGTATCATGAACATTTCTTACTTATTTCATTTAGATTCCAAAAATAAGTCTTCTCCAACTTTCCTTAATTTTTTAAATACAACCAAACCTTTGATAGTTAACCTTGAAATGATATTGTCTACTTTAATCGAATGATCTTAGAAATTTCATTTTCTAAGAAGTAATTAACTATGGAGGCTTGCCTCCATAGGGAACTTAAGAACTGAGTTTAATATAAACACTATTTTATTCATTCATGTAAAGTAGGGGAAAATCTCTAGTACATTCAAAGACCCATCATGCCTTAGGAGTCCTTATTATGATTAGTCCATTATAGGGTGATGCCTCTATATTGCACATCATACCTCAATGTTGTATCCAATCACCTCAAAAGTACCCCCACATACATCCAAAAATAAACACCACAAGGCCCTCTCACCTTGTTCATTGAATCCTCTTAACATCATCCTTTCTTTTTGGAGTTTGGAGATGTTGATCCTCAAGTAGGCAAGAGTGTTCTTAGACTCATAATGTTGACCGATACACCGGGGTCAACTCTATATATCAACATCCACGTAATGTAAAGAGGCTTGTGCTGGTCATCCCAAGTAAGTCTTCATCATTGAATGTAACCTAAGATGTCCTTTGGTAGCCTCCTCTTAAGTAGCGGTCAGCTAAGCTAGGCATATCTCAAGATCAATTAGATATTCCCTCATCTCTTTGGATAAGATAAGGGTGTGATATGGTTAACTTAGCTAGAAACTTTCTAAGGTGAGTTAGGACATTGTAATCAACTCGGCTGGTCCTCCAAGCATATCCATGGAGTATCCTATGGAGGGCTATCTACTCAGAAACCAATGACTTGCTTACACTTATGAGGTGCTACCCTAGAGGTAGAACTTTTCCCGTGTGATTGACTTGACTTGGAATGATGAGCTTGTGGAAAGTTCTACCTTCTCATCAGCATACCTCTTCTCCTATGGGACCCTCAGAGTCAGTTGACTCCAAGTCAATCTCAAGAGGTGAACCTGATTGATTCAAAGAAAGATAGTCTAACTCTGAATCAGAAAAGAAAGAATCAAAACTACTAGAGCTATTATTTTTTTAGACTCAAAGAGCTTTCAATAGGAATAAAATCAAGAGCATCAGAAGTTGATAATATATAAGTAGAATTAACCTTCTTCATTAATTTCTTTTTAGGTGGAGGTACATAAAAGAAATCAAATAAAGCAAGCAGAGTAAGGAATTTAGTGCCCTTATCCATAGATACAACATTCCTTCCAGTACAAGAAAAGCTAGCAGAAGAGGTGGTAGCTGCAACGGTGGAGGGAGTACTGGACTCACAATGGCTAAGCTACTGGACTATCCCGGGAAAGTATGGTGAGCTACTGCTACTGCTGGGCTGTCATCCTCCTTGAGTTATACTTTATAACTAGCAAACCTTTCTTGGTGTTGTAGGTTTGATCTATTTTAGCACCTGCAAGGAAAGCTTCTTGATGTTAGAAATGATCTTCTTAGAGGTTTGGGATAGGGAGATATCCTAACCTTCTTTAGTCTTAAGAGGATCACAAGTATCCCCAAGGATTACTCTAATAACTAGATGGTTGTCCTAATAAGTATTCTTTAGGGATAACTATGGCTCCCAACTTATAGCTGCTCAATAGTCCTTAAAAGTGACACAACCCTCTAAGACATGGCTTAACATGCGGTGGTAGGGGCAATAGCTAAGATCATTACTCTTGCCCACTTCCTCCTACCTCTTAGGCTTTGGTAACTAAAAGTCAAGTTTCTTTAAGAGATTCTTAAAGATTTTCCTAACTATCTCCCTCTTGAATGAATATGGCTTATTCAATCTATTTGAAAGAGTGGGTGGAAAGTAGCTACCTGGCGATGGATATGAATATCACCGATATTGAGGGTGGTGGAAATGGTCATTGTGGTGCGGTGGCGGTATGATGGAGGTGGTGGAAGAGGAGGTGGCAGGAGGTTTGAGCTAGTCTCTCATATTGAACTCGCAGCACTTCCTCATCCACTAACAACTATCCCTCTTCTCAAAATACCTTCTAAACTTGGGCCTAAATGATTGGTCGAAAGGGCAAACTTGGCTTCCTCTTATAGGCTAGCTCCCTTGTTGATTAATTTCTCAAATGTTTTGATCGTAAAGCCCTTAAGCATGAAGGTGATCGAGCCATGGATATTTTTGAGAAGAATCTCAACGGCATGCTATTTGGACAACTATGGTTCACATTTCATGCTCAGGTTGTACCACCTAAGAATGTAATCAACAAGGGACTCATTGAGTTTCTATTTCTCTTCAATGAGGTCACCTACAGTCACCCTTTGCTGAGCTCCAACAAACCTATTGATGAAGGGGTGCTTAAACTCTGCAAAAGTCTTCACCAAATTGTTGGGCAATTTGGCATACCAATCAAATGCAACACCAACTGCTAAAAGGAGGAAGAGGAGTGTGTTACTACCTGTTAACAGCTCTAAAGTGTGCAATATGTTGGTTCCTACCATCAAAGATCTTGAAGGATGGTGGCACAAAACCCTAAATAAAATATAAACTAAATAAAACCTAAACCTAAAAAATAAACCTAAAAATAAAACCAAAATAAATAAAAAATAAAACCAAAACCTAAACTAAATGAGAAACTAAACCTAAAATAAACAAAATAAAAATAAAAACTTACTAAAACAAATAAAACCTAAACCTAAACCTAAAATAAACTAAACTAAACCCTAAAAATAATAAAATAAACTAAAATAAACCTAAACCTAAACTAAAATAAACCAAAATAAAACCTAAAACATAAACCTAAAAATAAAATAAAATAAACCTAAAACTAAAAAAAAAAAATAAAACTAAACCTAAAAAATAAAAAATAAAACTAAACAAAAAAAAATAAACTAAACTAAAAACTAAAAAAAATAAAACCTAAACTAAATAAATAAATAAACAAAATAAAAAATAATAAAATCTAAATAAATAAAATAAAACAAACTAAATTAAATCAAAATTAAACTAAATAAACCTAAACCTACCAGTTTAATTAATTAAAAAAAACCTAAACCCTAAACCCTAAATCCTTATAAACCACCCAACCCATACCCCTAAAAAACCCCAACCCTCTAAACCCTAAAAAACCCTAAAACCCTAAACTAACCTGACTCTAAACCTCCTAAACTATAAACCTAAACTTTAAACCTAAACCCTAAAACCCCAACCCTAAACCCTACCTAAACCCTAAACCCTAAACCTACCAACCTAAACTAAACCCTAAATAAAATAAAACCCATTCGTTGCATCTTCTCTCCTCCATTCTCTTTGCTTAGCAAATTTCATTTCCCCATGGAGGCTCCCTCTGGTTTTTCTGTGGCAATTTTGGCTGTTGCTTCCATTTTGGGTTGATGATCATTCTTATCTTATCATGAGCCATTGTTGATCATGGTTGTGAATTCTGCTTCCCCATTAGGAAATCTTGATAATCTGGCTGCTCTCGCTAATGTTTCTGACTCTTTGGGAGTTTCAAGCTTAAATCCATGACTGGCTTCGAAATCATTCAAGGAAGTTCTTACTAGTAAGGCTAATTACACTGGTGAGTCTCTTGAGCTTATTTTGACTTCCTTCTAGGGTGTACCCATGATAATGTGTTCAGATTCAGTTGTGGAAAGGCTTGCGAAGCCTTTTGAATTTTTGTTAGTGGGTCAATTTGATTTGCATCATCCTACTTTATAGAATATTCGATCTTTCTTTCATAGCTTGAAACTCTCAAGAATTATTTCTATCAGATTGATCGATTCCTGTCATTTATTGATCTAGCTTTCCAACAATTTGGATTACTCTCATGTTTTTTCTCATCACTTGTATTTTATTTTCAATTGTCAAATAAGATTGTTCAAATGGACGCCTCTTTTTGATATTTAGGTGGAATCTCCTATTGTTCTGGTTTGGATCTCTTCCTAATTTGCATGTCCATTTCATTAATCATGAATTTGTTTTTTTCTGTGGTGCGATGTTGGATCCTCTTCAAACTGATGTGACGCTTCTAATACTTCTATTGCTCATTTAGTCAAGTTGGATATAACTAAAATTTCCTAAGGAAATTTGTCTAGGATTAGAGAAATATGGATATTTGCAAAAGTAGAATTTGAGAATTTTTTTATTTTAGTTCCCATTGTAAAATTCATGGTCATGGGTTTTCAGATTGTTTTGTGGTTCACCCTCACTTTAAGAAACCAAAATCAGTTAATAATAATTTGGATCCCAACCTAAAGGTGCCCTTGGTTAAAGCACAAAATTCTGCTCATATGGACATTTCTTTACCTAAAATTGAGGGACATTATCTTGATCCACCCACTATTTCTATGGAGAATGCTGCAGTTCTTAAGCCTGATCAATTTTTGGATGTCAGTCATGTTAATAAGGATGCCTTACCCTTCAATGATTCTATACAGTTGAATGCCCTCGATATTGGTAATAATATGGGTAATAATATGTTTTCGAAACTTATGGATGATGATTTTGTATCAAATGATTCAATTCCTACTTCTATGCCACCATTAATCGATGAGAATGTGATCCTTGATGAGGGTTTAAATGGAGAGCAAACTAATGAAAGGCTTCTAATTTTGACTTGGGCACTTGTGCTTTAAATGGCTAAATCATTTTCTTGCCTCCTCTTCTAATGTTGAACTAATTTCTATTTTGACATTTCAACCTAATACAGATTTGGAAGAAGTGAAGTGGCTTGCAATGATGCTTTAAATGTACAAATTTTCTCCAAAAACAACCCTGAACAATCTCTCTTAGATGGTGATGTAGTGGATATGAATAATAAGTTCCAAACTATTTTTAGAAAGAAAAATAAAACTCCTAAAACCAAACTTCCTAATTTGCCAAATTTACTAGATCTGGCTCTTCTGTCCAAAAATAAATGGTTTTTTTTTTTTAATTTGGAATGTGAGAGAGATTGATACTCTCTCTGTTAGAAATAGAATTAGAAACTTAGTTTGTACTCATAACATTTCCATTGGCTATCTTGGAACTGTTTATTATTCCTTCTAACATTTATTATGTTGCTAGAATGATTGACTTTAGTAATTTTTTTGCTAACTCTATTAATAAAATTTGGATTTTTTTGGAATAGTCCCTATGTTATGTAGATTTTGGATGATTTATCCCAAGTTGTGAATGTTAAGATACTTATGATAATTTTAGTTATTTTGGTTCCTTTATTTATGCTTCTTGTAATAGAAATGGTAGATGCATTCTTTAGAAACTTATTAGTCTTTCTTCTTCTTTGATGCTCTTGGTTTATGGGTAGAGATTTTAGTACTATACTTCCTCTGAACGTTGTTGTGGAAATGCTCCTAACTTATTTTCTATGGAAGATTTTAATAACATTCTCCTTAAATGTCATCTTACTCAAATTGGATTTACTGGGTCTCAATTTACATGGAATAATTATATATTGTGGCAAAGGCTTGATAGGGTTCTTTTTAATCATCCATGGATTAATATTTTCCATATTACTTGGAGCATAGAACCCTATCGACAATTCTCCCTTGCTTATTAATGTTGTTAATTTAATGCTACCAAATCCTTCTCCCTATCCCTTTTTTTTCCAAAATATGTGGCTTATAGATGATAGATTTTTCAATGTTGTTGTTAGTAACGGAGAACCTCTACATCATGATGACTCTATTTTTGGGATGAAGAGATTGTGGTTCAAATTAAAAGACTTAAACAATGCCTTTCTTGGTGGAATAAACATTATTTTAAGAATCTTTTTTTTGATATTAATAAAATGGAGAATGAGATGATCGTTTTGGAAGATGTTGTTAATGATCCTTCTAAAATTCAGATGTTGGCTCAAGCTAAAGATAGGTTGACATGTTATCAAGATATGGAGAAGACTTATTGGCAAAAAAAAGCTTCTATGAAATGGATCTCTGATGGAGATCACAATACCAAATATTTCCATGTCATGGTTAAAAAAAAAGCTATAAACCATATTCATAAAATTAAAATTAATGGAGTTTGGTGTATGGATAAAAAGGAGCTTATTGAGTTTGTTGTCCTTTTTTATAAAGAGCTTCTAAATAAAAATATTGATTATGATGATATTTCTTGGCCTGAAGTTATCCCTAATTTTATTTCGGATGAGGATAACAGTATGCTTTCTTCTTCCCTTCTAAGATTGAAATTTTTGATATTTTGCAGAATATAAATAAAGACTCTATGGCTAGGCCTAATGTTTACACTACCCTTTTTTTCCAAAAATGTTGGATTGCCATTAAAGAGGACATAATTAAAGTAGTTTTTGATATTTTTAAGGGTCGTATCCTTCCCAAATATTTTGCTAGCACCTCCATTGTTTAATTATTAAAAAAACAATCCTGAAGTTTTGAGTGATTTTAGGTCGATTAGCATTTACTCTTTTTTTTAAAAAAAAACTTATCTTTAAAATTTTGGCTAAAAGATTGAGTATCTTGCTCCCTAAAATTATCTCCCCCAATCAAACCAATTTTGTTAAAAGAAGATCCATTTTGATAATGTACTTTTAGCTCAAGAGATGATCCATGATTTGAATGCCAAAGTTTGTGGAAACCGCTTTTAAGCTTGACATTTCCAAAGCTTAATAATATTGGTTGGGTTTTCCTATATAAAATTTTGGCTTTATTTGAGTTCTCTAATCAATTTATTGCTTTAATTAAGAATGGGATTGAGAATTCTTGGTTTTTTATGCTTCTTAATGGTGAGTGCATGGTTTGTTCTCCTCTTATCATGGGCTAAGGCAAGGTGACCCTCTTTCTTCTGCTCTTCTCATTATTGCATTGGAATATCTTTCTAGATGTCTTGAGCATATGTTTAGTTTAATGCCTAACATGTTCTATAGAACCATTGGTGGGTTTCCCATTTTTCACCTTAGCTTTGCTAATGATTTCATTATATTTTGCATGCCTCCACTCATTACATTAAAAAAAGTTCTTAATTCATTTTGGTAGGGAGAGTGGCTTGAATATTAATCCTAATAAAAGTTTTTTTCATTACTAGCTCTTCTATCTCCTTATCTAAGATCAATGTTATCAAAAATATTATTGGTTTCTTTTATGAATATCTCCTTATCAAGTATCTAGGGACTCCCTTATATAGATGCATGAAAAGGTCTTCTTTATTTGATTAAGTTATTCAGAAAGTAAATAAGAAAATCTCCTCTTGGAAATTTCATTTACTCTCATTTGGTGCTAGACTTATCCTGATCAAAAGTACCGTTTACTCTCTGCCAATGTATCTCATGTCTACTATTGTCCCTACTCATTCTATTATTATTAATAGCTTTTTAATAAATTCTTTTGGGGATCTAATACATCTACCAAAAGATTACATTGGGCTAGTTGTCATAGCTATTGTGGTACTAATAATGAAGTGGCTTGGGTTGCAAAACCTTAGAGGATTCTATTAATTATTTTTCCTATAAAATAAAGTGGAACTTTAGAAATAAAGATAGTTACTGGTCAAAGTTTATGCATGATAAATATTTGGGAAACACCCCTCATTAGTGCTTTCAAATCTAGATTCTCTCCCATTTGGAGAAGACTTTGTAGTATCAAATGGAGTTAGAATTTAATTTCTTGGGGTATCAATTCTGTTCCTCATTTTTTGGCAAGACAATTGGCTTGGGTCTCTATTGATTCCCTTCGCAATACTCATTCCATTGTGCTGCTTAAGGTTCATCAGTTAATTATTAATAATAATTGGGATGTGGCTCAATTGAATAACCTTGTCCCTAATGTGATCATCAATAAAATCCTTAAAATTTTCCCTCACCCTAATGAACCCAACAAAATTCTTTTCAAAATTTCTTCTTTTGGAGATTTTATTTTTAAGGATGTGTGGCATTTTATTAGATTTAAATATCAAGAGTCCTTGGTCTTTACTAAAATATGGAATAATAGTATCCCTATTTTGTTCTCGATCTTAACTTGGTGCATTCTCAAGCATTATATCCCTGTGGATGCAACTCTTTTGAAAAAAGGTTTCCAACTCCCCTCTAAATGTCACCGTTGCTTTCACATTGAAAGTGTGGATCATGTTTCTGTGAATGGCCCTATCTAGAATGTGGGAATGATAATATTTTAATAATTCCACTTTAATGGTTCATTTTCTATTATGCAACTCTTTGATTCTCTCATACTTCTAAGGGTCATGTTAAATTATTGCTATACTATTCTTTGGTATATTTTGATGGATAGAAATGATGTAAAGAACTATAATATTCCTATGAATTATAATCGTATCATTGCTAGAACCAAATATAAAATTTTGTCTCTTTTCAAAGCTAATCTTCTTACTCACTCCAATTTTAATGGGTACAAGTCTATGGCCTTGAAATTTGGGATTAACCTTCCTCCTTGTAATGTCTCTCCTACACAAAAAATTATATATTAGATTAAACCTAATTATCATTACATTAAAGCTAACACTGATGGATCAATTTCTTATTATGGTTGTGGTGGGATTTTGAGAGATCATGGTGGCAAGGTTATTTCTACTTTTGCTACCCCTTTAAAGCCTTGTTCTGTTTTATTTGCTGAACTTAAAGGCATTCATCATGGAATTTCCATTTGTTTACAACAAGGTTTTCATAAGATTTGGTTTGAAGTTGATGTTCTCCTTCTTTTAGATTTACTTAAATCTAATTCACATGGTAATGCTGATGTGTTCTATTTGATTAATCATACTTGGAGTCTTCTTGCTAACCTAAATTTTCCAATTTCTTATATTTACATGGAAGGCAATTGTTGTGCTGATTTTCTGGCCAAGTCTTCTTTTATTTGCAAATTTTTTCTAATCATGACATACCTTTCCTTTTAAGGGGTTTTATGAATCTAGATAAAACTGGATTGCCTTACCTTAGAGGCTTTTATCTTTTCCTTCCTCCATTGGGGCTTTGGCTTTCTCTATGGTGATTTTATTTCTTAGAAGTGGTTATTTCCTCTGCTAGTTTGGTCTTGAGTATTCTCTTCACCTAAATCTATTTTAATTCTCCAGTTTGAGTTCTTCCTATCTTTTGGATTAGTTGGGGTTATTTTTCTTTTTTTTTTGGCTTTCTACTACAATTTTTGGTTTCTGGTTTGTTTTCTCTCCCACAGTGGTAGATGTGTTTGTACCAAGTGGAGGCTGTTGGGTTTTGCTTGTCTTCTGATTGGTGTGCTTCTCTTTATTGGTTAAATCTCTCTGACCTAGTTTGTTTGTCTTGGACTTTCTAGTTGGGGTTGCTAGTGTTGTGGATGTGGGTTTTTTCCCTCTGGTGTTGCTCTCTAGATTTTGTTATGCCTTTGGTTCTGGCTCTCTTTTCTGGTGGTCATTTTTCTAAGTTTTTCTAGAATGGTTGTTGCTATGCTGTTTAGGGTGTGGGTTTCTTGCTTGGGGTTTGATAATCAGATTGTGGCTTTTAGCAACTGTGTTTATGTGGTTATTTCCCCTACTACTAAGAGGGATTGGGTGTCCTTGAAGGCTATTTGCTGCTTTGTTGTAGCTTGGAGAACTATTTTTTGTAGCTCTTTTCCCTTACTTTGTTTTTGTTTTGGATGAGTTTGAGGATGGTCGTAATTGGATCATTATATCTTCTGAATATGGGTTTGTCCTCCCCTTATATTACTAAGGTTTTGGTTTTGGTTTTGTTAACAGGCTAACTCTTGTGCTATTTTTTGGCCTTGGGTGATGGTGGTTGTTGGGTTTTTTGTTTTCTTCTTGTTTATTTGTTGGATGATATTTGGTCCTAATGGGCATTTTCTTTTTCTATCATTGGTTGTTGTCTCTATCTTTCTGTACTAGGTTCTCCTTTCCTTAGATTAGGATTAGTGGCTGCTGACTGTTTCTATCCCCAGGGATATTTTTGATGTTTGTGGCTAGATGACTATGGTTGGCTTTTTTACTAATGGTTTTGGGTTTCATGATTTGGATCCTTGGCTATTATGGTGGCTTGCGGGGTGGTCATCCTTGCTGGTTGCTTGGATTGGTTGTTCGGGCTGGCTGGGTTGGTTAAAGGAGGATTTATTTTGGAATAATTTTCTTGCTCTTTTAGAGACTATGCTGGGAACCGGCTGCTTATCTTTCTATCATTCTTTTCTTCTGGTTTCTTCCTGCTGGGATTTTTCATTCTAGGTTGTGGCTAAACCTCTCCCCTTTCTTGTTTGGATGGTTTCCTTGCTGCCTAACCCTCTTGCTATTAGTCTTGCTGTTAGATTGGCTATTATTGCTTTGGGCTCTTTGCATGCCCTTTTAATGGAGGATCCTACCACCTATGTGTTTCTTTTTTCCTTTGTCTTGTCTTTGTTTAGTGCTTTTTCTCATATTTTGATGTTTATTCCTAGTGATTTTGTTATCCATTCTTGGTGGTGGCTTTGGTGGTGCTCCCTCTAGTCTGGTGTTATCTTGATGGTTTACCTCCTTATCTATTATAATGAACTTAATATCTCTGAGTGCTGGGTATTCGAAGGTTATATATGCTGTTTGAAGTTTTATGTAGGTTCGTGTGATGATTGTCCTTAAATAAGATAGTACAAGAGGTATGTTGTCAATGATGGCCTTGATGTTTTCCACTCTTTCATCCTTTGTCTGGTAGCGCTATATGTAATTGTAACCCTTCACCTGAAGTTTAGATGCTTTCATATAGTGTTGCTCCTTGAAAGATTCTGAGCTGAGCCTTTTCTTTATCTTATTCCTTTTATCTCTTTACTTTATGCTTGATTAATTATTTGATTCTTTGTTCTCATCCCTTTAAAAGCATGTTGCATATCTCTTTTTTTAGGTTGGAGACTATTGATGGTGCATCGTCTTTCAAAAGGAGTCAAGAAGTTTGCGCTTACATGGACTTTCTTTGTGGATTACTATTTTATTTTCCTTTGCTTGCTTTCATTAACTATTGTATTAGTTAGGGGGCTTATCTCTTTAGGACTTTTTGTAGCTCTTTGAGCATTAGCTTAGAGATTTGCCCCCTCTAAGGACTTTGTACCTTTTCTTTGGGGCAATAAAATTTTCCTAATTTTATAAAACCTAAATTAAACCTAAAACCCTAAACCCTAAAATCCTAAACCCTAAACTAAACACTAAAATAAACCCTAAACCCTAAACCTTAAACCCTAAAAACTTACAACCTAAACCCAAAAACACTAAACCCCAAACCTAACCCTAAAATAAAAAACCCTAACTCTAAAACCTATAAAATAAACCTAAAAAATAAATAAAAAAATAAAATAAAAATAATAACCTACACTAAATAAAAATAAATAAACCTAAATAAAAACCTAATAAAATAAAAAAAAACTAAATGTAAAATAAAAAAATAATAAAATAAACTTAAAATAAAATAAAATAAAACTAAATGTAAATAAAAATAAAATTAATAAATAAAAATAAAATAAATAAAACTTAAACCTAAAATATAAACGTAAAATAAATAAAAAATAAAACCTAAACCCAAACCTAAAAAAAATCTAAACCTAAAATAAACAAAATAAAATAAATAAAACCTAAACCTAAACCTAAAATAAACTAAACCTAAACCCTAAACTAAATAAAAGAAATTAAACTAAAAATAAACCTAAATCTAAACTAAAAATAATACTTAAAAATAAACTCAATTAAAAAACCTAAAACCTAAAACATAAAGATAAAAAATAAAACCTAAACCAAAAAATAAAATAAAACCAAAACCTAAAAAAATAAAATAAAAGTAAAATAACCTAAAAATAAACCAAAACCTAAAAAAAATAAACTAAAATAAATAAACCTAAATAATAAATGAAACTAAATAAAAATAAAAATAAACCTAAATTAAAATTAAAATTAAAATCAACTAAAATAAATAAAAATAAACGAAATAAACTAAATAAATATAAATACCACTTAATTTAAAATATAATAAAAAAAAACAAAACCTAAACCCTAAATGCTAAATAAACCCAAACCTTAAAACCCTAAAAAAACCCTAAACCATAAACCTAAACCCAAATCACAATAAAATCCTAAACCCTAAACCTAAACCTCTCCCTAAACCCTAAAACCTAAAATTTAAACCTAAACTAAATAAAACCTAAAATTAAATAAAATCACCAAAATAAAAAAAATAAACCTAAAAAATAAAATAAAACCTACACCTAATAAATAAAACCTAAACCTAAAACAAAATAAAATAAAACTCAACTAAAAAATAAACCTAAACCTAAATAAACTTAAAAAACTAAAATAAAAAATCTAAACTAAAATAATAACCTAAAATAACTAAACTAAATAAAACTAAATAAAACTAAAAAATAAAATAAATAAAATAAACTAAATAAACTAAAACCCTAAACTTTGTTTTTTAAAAAAAAACCTAAACTAAATCCTAAAAATCCAAAAACTAACCCTAAACCTAAACCCTAATCCTACATTAAACCTCAACCTAAACCCCATACCTTAAACCTAAAACCCTAAATCCTAAAGCTAACTAAACCCTACTTTAAAAGCTTAAACCCTAAACTGTATGTCCAAACCTAAACCCTAAACCCAACCTTTAAACCCAAAACCCTAAAACCTAAACCCCAATCACAAAACCCCAAACATAATCCTAGAGTGACTAAATATATGATAAAATAAACTAAACCCTAAAACCTAATAAACCTAAACCTAAACTAAACCCTAGTATGGTAAACAGATGGCATGAACATCACCATCAACTAGGCTCAGTCTAGACCAGGCAGTGGAGGTGAAGGCGGAGGCGGCGGTTATCACAGTGGTGGTGGGGGATCTAGAGGTGTTGGTGGTTATGGAGGTGGTGGTCAGAGCAGTGGTCGTTATGGAGGCTAGAGGAGCGATGGAGGTTACAGCCATGGTGGTGGTGGAGGGAGAGATCAGGGACATGATGGCGGATCTCGCTACTTATGAGACCTAAACCCTAAACCTAAAACCTAAATCCTAAACCCTAAACCCTAAAAACCCTAAACCCTAAATCCTAAACCTTAAACCTTAAACCCTAAACCTTAAATCCTAAACCCTAAACCCTAAACCCTAACACCCCAAACCCTAAACCCTAAACCGTAAAACCATAATCCTTAAACTCTAAAACTGACAACCCTAAACCATAAACCATAAACCCCAAACCCTAAACCCTAAATTAACCCTAAACCCTAAACTTTAAACTTTGAATAAAGATGTCTTTAGGAGTAGATCTAAAGAATGACCTAATCTTAACATAGTTATGGTAGCTAAAGAAAATGCCTTCAAGTGACTTTCCCTTGACTATTAGAGATTTGAATACCCTAAACCCTAACCCTAAATCATATTATAATATAATACCATATATTATAGTATACAGCATCATATATTTGAGCATGCAAGGATGTGTTTTGGATGTTATAAGATGTTTTGAAATGTTTTAGTATGTTATGGTATTGTGTCCTATAGTCTATATTAACATAAATCATAAAAATATTGATTTAATAAATCAGATAATGAAATTTATTAAATTTGAAGTGGGGATTAGGTTGTAGTACCAAAGGTGTGCTATGCCATATGTACTCTAATAAGTAAGATTTTATGTTCAAACTAAATATTATAAAGTTGTAAGCATCATATACCATAATATATTATTCTATGCATTTTAAATTCTTTTAGTATTTTGCACTCATGTAGTCATGCCTACACTAGAATTATATATAAAAATGTTGATTTAGACTTTGAAATGGTGGAATTTGGCTAAATTCATAATAAGTAGAGCATGGCATCATAATATATTATTTCATTTTAAAATATGTAAGTGATACCACTAAAATATATAGTCTTTTATTGTTTAAACTAATTTAATGATTTTCTATCTTAAGCAATCCCTTGTGATATGATATGCAATATAATAAAATATAATATATTATAGTGTATTATAATATAAGATGCCATAACATAGTGTAGCATCATGCATTGTAGCATACTATTGTGTATAACCTGCTAGTTGTTTATCAAATTTTAGTTTGGTATAGTATGATGTAGTAGTTTGTATTGGTATAAATCATAAAAATTCTTGTAGGTGATGATGGATTTTACAAAATGGGGAACATCGTTTTGGGATGGGATATGTATCAGTCATTTAACAAAAGAATGGAATTTTTTCATCCAAAAATAAATGTTCATTTTTCAACCGTGATTTTATAATTTTTTTTGGTTAAAGAGATTCATGTGATAAGATAATATATGAAAGCATACTAAAATATATATAACTACATATAATAACTTCACATATATGAATGTGTGTTACTAAATGTTATTATACATTTTAGTATGTTTTACTTTGTTATAATACATTGGGTCAAACTCACAAAATGTTAATTTGAAGGTTGAGATGGAAAATTTTGGCCAAATTTATAGCACACACTAAGAAGCAACACCAAAATTATGCTATTTTGTACCATTTCTAATAGAAAATTAACAATTTTACATCCAAAATGAACATTATTTATATTTTGAGAAAATTTTGTTATTTATTCCTTTTAAGTGATTCTAATGAGGTGTAGTGTTAGATAATATATTATAGCAAATTATAATATAACATCAAATATAATATAGCATGTTAATTCACACTATAATATGTTTAGCATGATATTGTATAGTTAGTTTAAGTTTTGCACCATCACAAACAATAATAAAATATTGATAATATTAATTTAAGATGATGTAATTTGAATGAATACATTGTTAGTTTTTGCTGAAGTATTAAAGGTGTGCATAAGAGGAGAAGAAATAAATTTTGAAGAGAATTCATGTCAAGGACTTGGAGGGAGATCCGCTAGGGGAACATACATGCATTGAGACATGCGACATCTAATGCCCATGTAGGCAGAAGTAGAAAATTAGTTGGGGATAAAGTTTGAATTTGATTTGATTATATGATTTGTGGAAAAAAAAACCTGTTAGGGATAAGAATTTATAATCCACTAGGGATTAATATCAAATTGACTTTAATTTATTATGTTTTAAGTGATGTGGAGGCATATCTACTAGAGATATCAAGTCCAGTGGATTGTATATAACCTTCCCCTGGAAGCAAGTTATCGAGATTTGATTTGAGTTTGATTTCATAGATTTGTTTGGGGACATCCACCGGGGAATAAAAGCTGATTTCTTTGATTTGGACCTATTGGGAGAGTTGGTTTAATTTGGCTCACTGGGAGGTTGTTTTGAATTTGATTTGTTTGCATGATGACTTGTTTATATATGATTTGGGGCTCCACTCAGGAAAATTAGATTGGGTTTAATTTAGTTTGAGTTAATGTATGACTCGACCTGTGGTGGATTTACCCATTAGGGGCTATAATATATTTTGACTTTTCTCATTTACAAATCCAAAGGGATAGTTTATCAACCTATGCTAGCTAACCTAAGGTTTCCTTTCGCAGTAAAGACCGCACCGGAAGAAGCGAGACTTACATCTTCCAAAGTGATGAACAACCGGGTGACCTTGAATGCTGAATGCAAATTCGATTCCAGGGTGACTATTGAGTGAATGTGGGACTTTACGTCAACTCAAAAGTAGTCAGGATTAATTTTACCTTAATTTCATGTAATTTGATATGGTTTGTTTGGTTTAGTTTGATTTTGAATTGAGGGCATATTGGCTAGGGATATGAGCTCGATCAAATTTGATAGATTTATTTTATGGACCATGTTGATGTGTGATGGACCCACTGAGAAGGGGCTATAACAGACTTGTCCTATCTCGCATTACAACCAAAGGGATAGTCTACCGGTGTGGAGCTAGCCAACCTAAGGGATTGTGCAATGGCTAGAAGAAGGTGTAGTAGACTTACATCTTTTAAAGCAGAGAAAAATTGCTGTAGTGACCTGTTTGTAGCACAACAAATCAAACCCGACTTAGAAGTGACTACTGAGTGAATTTCGTTGGGGACTTATATCAACTCAAGAGTAGTCGACAATTTTTATAGGGAGTTTTACACCGCACTAAAGAGAGATGCCTAGATGCCTTCTTTCAGGGTGTCCTAATCAATATATATTTTACTTATATCTTTATGTGGACCCTATTGGTGTGGGATCACACGAGAAAGGCTTATGGCGATTAACCTATCTCGATTTACTAGACAAAAGAATGAGAATCTACACATCCACGTGGTGAGAAAGGGGAACTGCCCAATCCGATACTAACTCTAGTAGTGTCTAAATTAAAGGACATGATCCAAATATAGTGGAAGGGCTGGGCATTATCCCGAGCCATGGAAAAGCATTATAGGTGGGATGGCCAACTCAAGGAGAAAGCATTATTTGTATCTACCATGAGTGGTGTATCCGAGGTGCAGAACCAACCAACCTAAGGTGTATTTGTCAATATGAGTGGTGATCAAGATAGTGAGAACCAACCAACCTAAGGTGCTCGCAATGATCAATCTAAAGAAAGCATGTAGGCTTACAACTTTCCAAGAACTGATCATTAATCACAGACAATCCTAGAGCTACTACTGGAGCCCTAAGAAGGAAGGACCCAGACCCAAACTTGAAGCACGGAGAGAAGGAGCCACTAGGGGAGTTATCTTAAACATCAAATATATTCAACCTAGTTAGTGGACGAAGGTTAATCCAAGAAAGAAGCATAACAAACTCACATCCTATTAAATGAAGCCAACATAAGGTAGCTTACTAACCATGCAGTAAGGCCTACCAAACTAACAAGGCGCTCATCAGTGTGCAGTGGTCAAGTAAGGAAGGAAAGTATAGCAAACTTACATCCTCCAAAGAAAGAAGATGATTGGGTGAAACACTAGGTGCACGCTAACCTAGAGAAGTTCGAGTGAGTGTCACTAGCGCTTATCTCAACTCGTAGCTGTCTCGAGATAAAAGATATTTGTTTATTATATATATTTATGGGTAGTTTGTGTTTGTATTGTGTCAATGAATGATAGGATGCTACTCGGGTTCTTTACACCTACCCAAAATACATCATGGCGGATTCACAAATAAGAATACTTTCAACATGGAAGAGATTGAATTCAAAATAGAATTTTCATTGATGATAATTATTTTTAAACATGATTTTATAATTTTTCTTTAAGTATAGCCCATTAATTAGAAGAATTGAGTGCTCTCCTTATGATTAATAAGTCGATAAGATCCTACTTGGCCTTATGTGGGCCTTCCAAGTGGTTCAAACTTGCCTCCCATCTTATAATAATCCTCTCCTCAAAACTAAAATAAGCTCTCCTACTTAAAAAGGTTTAGGATGGACCAACTTGTTGTGAGCTTAAATTATTTTAGCTTTGTACAACTTAAGGTTTCAGCATAATCACAAGCATCTCTCCTCCAAACCTTCGAGCTCTTCTAACCCACAACTTAGTGTTCCCGACCAGGGATCTTGCTACCCACAACTATCCCAAGTGATGGGAGTTGACTTCTAATGGCAGCCAGCTTCGCACCAATACACCAAGGAGAAAGGAGTACCGAAGTTAGAGAGTGGTGTGGTAGGCTCACAAAGCTTAACTAACTCCGCCCACTATCATTGTTTGAGTATCTTTTTTGATTTGATGAGTTTTGAAGGCTTCGCCAAGCCATTTTTTCTCGGTAGTTGATGGTAGAATATCTCCAATCTATGTTGTATCTCTAAAGTCAAGTTGATCTCCTGACTCTTGAATGCAATAACATTATCGATATAATTCATCAAGGCAAAACCTATATACATATGAAAAGTGAGCACATGCTAAGTGACATCCCTAAGTAGAATCACCTTCTACCATTTAGAAAAGTAAAGAGAACTAAGATAAATTGATAATCCTTGAAAGAAGGAGGATCAATTGAATCCACTATGTCAGTACCCCAACACTTGAATGGCAATGAGGCTAATGTAGGATGTAGAATGTTGGGTGGTTGGTGTAGGACCACACCCTGTATTTGAAATTGGTGGCATCACCTTGCCATATCCATGTAATATTTAATCATTGAAGGCTAGTAGTATCCTAGTCTCTTGATCTTGGCTTTCATCTTGGACCCGATGGGTTGGCTCCACATAATCCTGAGTGTACCTCAGTCACGATCTTACGAGCTTTGTGCTTATCTAAATAACATAACCATATATGATCGAAAGACCGCCGGTATAAGACACCATCCACAAGAGTATAGGAAAGTGCTCTCTACTTCATCTAATGGACTTGGGACTTCTCTTAAGGTAGTTTACATTTATTTAGGTAATTCATGAATTGTTGCCTCCACCCAACTCCTCATCCCTTCTTATGGAAACCTCCCTTCAAGAATTTTTGATGATTTTAATATCAATAAGATAAGACTTGTCTATTTTGGACCTTTATTGATATGAACTCATCCTTTATGCCAACTCCTGTCAAGCTTTAAAGCTTGGCTAAAGCTTATGCTACGGTGTTCTTTCTTCGAGGAATCTTATAAATGGTAACCTCTAGGATTTGAGGCAACAACTCCATGATGTACTTGTGGTAGTGATGGAACTTAGGCTTTATAACCTTATAGGACCCAGCGATTTGGTTGATAATTAACTTAGAATCCCTGAAGATGATGATGTTCTAGATGCTTAGAGTAATGGCTAACTCCAAACCAGCAATCAGATCCTCATGTTTGGCTTCATTGTTGGTACAAGGATTGGACAGATGATATGAGAATCTGATCACATCACGGTCTGAAGTTAAGAGAACTATTCCTACCCTTGCCTTTCTTTGAATAGTAGATTATGGTTCTTCTCCTCTTTGAGAGGAAGTCGCACCATCAAAGTACATCTCTTAGCGGTGAATGATAGTATCCCCTAAATTCATGATTTGTTCATCAGGGAGATCATCACTAAGCAAGGTCGCAGGATGTGGGGTGTGCTACTAAGATATCTGCTAGCGCTAGTCCTTTCACCGCATAGAGGGGTACAAAGGTAATGTTAAACTGAGAAAATTATGGACCATCATGCCAATCATCTAGATAAAGTGGACCGTGTCATGAGATACTGTAGTGGATTAATTTTAGAGATTAAGTTCACCTTATGAGGAAGTATGTAGTGCTATAGCTTTTGGGATGCAAAGATTAAAGCTAGGCAATGATTTTAAATGGGTGGATAATCACGCCAGGGATTGATGATGGCTAAGGTAGTATAGTGCATTTCCTTCCCTTGTTATTGGCTTGGGCCAACAAAGCACTAAGGAGTCATCTAATGCAAAGGTAAGGTATGAGCGCTTACAGATAGCTAGAACTGCAACGCCATCGTAATTCTTGATTTTGCTCACACTAATCATCCCACTTGAACTTTCCATCCTTTTTGATAAGTTGTGAGAATGGCTAACATCTTCCTAATAGGTTGGATATAAAGCATCTTGGTTATGCTAACCACCCTTGGAATAATCTAAGTTGATTTAAACTTTTAGAGGGTGGCATTTCTAATATCACCTTGATCTTCTCCAGATCAAATTTAATTCCGGACAACAAGGAATTTCCCTGAAGCTACTATGAATGCACACTTCATGGAGTTCATTTTGAGGTTAAATTATCTTAACTATTTGAAAACTATTCTCAAGTCAAAGAGATGGTCATCTTTTTTCTCTACCATGAGATCATTGACGCATACTGTTGATGATGAATGAGTTCATCAAAGATTCTGAAAGTGATAGCCCACCGTATATAGCAATCGATTTTTAAGGATAAAGGCATAACACCATATAGCAATAGATTTCGATCGGGATTCACAAAGTAGTGTTTATTTCATCTTTATGGGCTATCTTTATTTGCTTATATCCAGATGAGCCATCCATGAAAGAGAAGTCTTCATGAGTGAGGCAATGACCACTATCAGCTTTGAGATTGGTAGTGAAAATTCATCTTTTAGACATGCCTTATTTAAATCCCTAAAATTGATGCATATATAAATTTGGCCATTCTTCTTTTTCTTTTGATCTGGGTATTTTTTCTTCCTAGATGAAGCCAGCATCGATCAATTTCTTGACTTCATAAATGACCTATTGTTCTATGTCTAATCGCATGCATCTAGGAGCTTGCTTGATAAGGTTAGCAGTATGCTCTTTTGCTAGTTTATGAACTGCTATGTTAGGATCCAATCTAGGCATCTCTTCATAACTCCATGCAAAGTAGTCCTTAAACTCTATGAATAGCCTAACAAAGTCATTAGTTTCAATTTCATTCAACAAAGAACTAATGTATATTAGGCATGGATTTTCTTCAATTCCTAAGTTTATTTCCTTGAGCTCATTGATGGTTGACTTGATCTCTTCTTTGAACTCTCGCAGTGCATCTTTTACTTCAAAATCATCTAGGTCATCTGAAGTTTCTAAGCATAGCTCCTCATATTAGTTAATATGATTTGAAAAGAACCTATCATATTTTAAATTATTGGTGATGGCTAAGCAGTATTCATCATCATCAACTGGACCGACTATATTGAATCCTAGTCTTTAAGTTTTGATTGAGAGATTTTGTATTTGTTCTTCCATATTCTTTTGAAGTAGTCTAACTTATGCTTTGACCAAGTATGTGGGATTAACCCTTTCTTTGCTAAATTATGAACACTAGGCAAGTACCAATAAAAACATAATTCTATTAAATCTTTATATCTACATTAACTTCTTGACTTGAGGATGATGCTCCCAGAAAGAACTTATGAGTCTTCACACCTATGGATGACTTAGGGGCTTCCTTAACTACCAAACCCTCAACTTTTTGAGAGGAAAGAAGGGTTAGAGCTAAGGTTCCCAACTGATGCCTAAATATTTCACATATAGACTTGAATAAACTTATGCTTTGCTTTGGAGCTTAGTCTTCATCACTATCTAGCTCAAGTGCCACCTCTAAGGGAATCTACTCTTGAGAAGAGTGGTGGTGTCTAATCATAAAATACTCATCCTATGAACTAGATTCTAAGTTTATATAGATAACAACTATACTCTTAGTAGTTGGATATATCTTCTATTGGATGACCAATTAGGAGGTTTTCCACCCTTGGGACTGCCTCTGAACTGGCCTTTTCCTTTGCCTGGTGGAGGTCAGGTTGTCCTACCCATATGTTCAAATGGAGTAAAGAATTGTGGATGGAATCTAATGTCGAGCTCCACTATCCTCCAAGTCTATTTTGCTCCCTTTTATTTTCTTTTCATTTTCTCATTTCTTTTCTTTATCTTTTTCTCTTTCTTTTTCTTTTTCTTTTTTTTTAAACTTTGGCCAAGTTCATGAGAATAGACTTGTTGACTTTGAGGGAGGTAGTAATGCATCCTCATATATGACCTGTGAACTATAAATGACTTGAGATCTCCTTTGACATAATAGATGATCCCACCTCGACAAACTTCATATCTTGATGTAGAAGATGGAACTATGTTGTTCTCATGTATCCATGGTCTCCCAAGCAAGCTTTGAAAGATGTATAGCATAATGAAACTTGGCTTTGATCTTCCAATCATCTATCTCCAAGGGCAACACTATGGAGCCTAAGGCCTATTGACCTCACTTTTGGAGTGCAGATTCAATCTTCCCATCTTAAACTTAGGAGTCTTCTAGATACTAAGACTTCCATAGTCATAAGACACTTTTAACAATTAGGTAAACACTTAAGCTAAAGACTTAGAAGGGTTAACCATAGGGTTAGGTTATGCCTTAGGGATTAGGATAATCCACCTACCCCAAATCCAATCCATGTTCACCTTCTCAAACCAAACATCAAGTTCAATTCAAACATCTTCAAATCTAAATCCAAACCCAAATTCAAAACCAAATGATTGAATCCCATGATCAAATCCAAACTTGAAACCCTTCCTAAAGCCATAAGATCTATCCCAGGACTTAGCCATTTTAATTAAATAAATACAAAATCAATTGATTTTCTCATAATCATTTTATATTTTCAATTGTCTTCCTAAATATAAATCAAATCTACATTCAAATGGTCAAAACTAAATGAAACTAAATCAAATTAAATTAAAACCATTCCTAAGACATATAACCTATCCCACGGACTTAGCCAAATCTTAATCCAAATTAAGTCAAACTCAAATGATTTTCTCACAAATCAATCATATTTTTAATCATCTTCCCAAATTTAAATGAAAAATACATTTAAATCATCAAAATTAAATCAAACCAAATCAAAATCCAAACTAAAGCCACATGACTCAACTCCATTGACTTAGCCAAATTCTGTCATTCCAAAACCCAAATTCAATTGATTTTCTCATGAATCAATTATGCCTTCAATCATATTCACAAATATAAATGAAATCTATAATCATCAAGCTAAACAAAAATCAACCCAAATCAAACCCAACTTAACCAATTTGACTTGAAATGTTTAAATGAACCAAAACCCATTTGAACCAATGCAATTGTTATATATATCAATCCCAAATCCATATATAAACTCAAATCAAACTCAACCCAAAATCAAACCAACTAAACCCAATTGGTCCACTTGACCCAAAGTGGCCAATTGACCTATTTGAGCCAAGTTCTAATCCTTCCCAAATTGGATTGAACCAAGCCCATAAAAACCTCCCATCATGATTGCTGATCACCCTAGGTTGATCAATTGTCACAAATTGAGTCAAACCAAGTGAAATTGGTCATTTGACCAAGTCAACCCCTTAACTCATATGAACCCAAACTAGCCAAATTGTAACCTAAGATTCAAATCTCTTGAAACCAATGTTTCATACCAAATCAAAATCATTATTTGAATATGACTTGACCATCAATTGAGTGAAACCAAACCCAATTGGTCCTTTGACCCAAGTTGACCCAAATTGACCTAAAAGATCCAAATTGGGTCAAATCAAAATATAAACCAACTTGATTGCAACTAATGGCTCAAGTTCAGTCTAAATTGATTATTGAACTTGACCAAAGCCATGATTGGACCCAATTGAACCCAATTGACCTAAATATTCAAGTTGGTATAAAGAAAACTAACTCAAAATTAATTGAAATCAAAGCCTACAATAATCTTCTATTAGTCAACTAAACCCAAACCAACATTCAACCCAAGTCAATTTTACCAATTTGGTCAAATTGGTCAACTTAACCCATTTGACCTAAATGAATTCAAATGAGCCAAAATCAAATCTAAGCCAAACTAAACCAAACCAATTGAACCAAAACATCCCAAATGATCATATGAACTTGACCCAACCTTTGGTTTGACCCAATTTGACCAATTGGTCAACTTGACCCAACCTAACCCAATTTGATCTAAATGAGTCAAATTGTGCCTAACCTAACCAAATCAAATCCAATTGACTTGAAATTTGGGCTAACCCACTTTTGGTTTATTGCAAATCTACCCAAATCAAATCCAATGCTAAATGATCATTCTACCTTTGGGTCAAGGGTATGACATGAGACAAATCACCCATGTAAGTGGTCATTTCCATTACTTGGCCACTTGGTACTCTCCCAATGGTCCACCTAGGCACTTAGGACACTGTCCAACCAAACCCAAGGGGTGGTTGGATTGGCCATGGCCCATGGGAGGTGAAATCACCTCACCCTCTTGATTGGAGCATTTGAAACCCATAGGACACATGATTCCACCTTGGTAGCCACCTCCACACCTTCAACCAACCAAGCCGAGCCAACTCACCTCCTCCCAACCACCCACTACTCCCTGAGATGGTTGGATGGCCACTAAAAGCCAAATCGGATCCCACTGTCCAATCAAGATGAAGGGTGTATACACCCCCTCATTTCTACTCAAACACATACAAAAATCATTCCTCAAAGCCCTTGCTACCCAAGTCAAACCTCTAAAGCCATTCTCTAAGCTCCCAAGCTCATTCTTCGATCAGAAAATGCCATTCCTCTCTATCCCAAAATAGGACACTCCCATTTCTGACCTACCTTCTCTATTTCTCCATCAAACTCAAATTAACTTTGCACGCACTACCCTTAGCCTCGTTGAGCAAGAATGAATCATCTCCTAAGCTTTTGAGTGCTAGAGGTGGGATTTCAATCAAAGCTGAGCACTAAATCATTGATTCATGGCCTTCTCAGTGAACATCAAGGAATTGAACCAATTGCTACTCAACAAGGCTTCATCTCTACTAGATGAAGCTTCCTCAATCGTTCAAGCTGTTGATCTTGAGCTATAGCGAGGTATGCTTTCAAAACTGATCCTTAGGCAAAATTAGGTTGAAGATTTTTGAAGAAAACTTGCATCTCGTGTGATCTTGATCGTTAGATCCCCTCCAATTGATGTCGTGAAGGTGTGGGATCCTTTTGGAGTTGATCTGAGCTCGAGTAAGATCAGATCAAGTGAGTAATGGTAGACGGACTCCATTCTCCCTCACTCGTATGATGTTAGATCATGCATCTTCCGTTCTGCATGATTACAATTGATGATCATGATTAGAAAGATTGACCGATTTAATTTATTAATCAGATTAATCATAGTTGTCCGATCTGATCGATGACGTGAAAGCATGTCCACCACCGTCATGAAGGCATTGAGTCAGATATGTTTTATGTATCCAATCTTGCAATGCCATGTGGAAAGCACGTCGCGTCAATGTGCCATGTGGTGCCAACAGGATTATGCAATTAAGCTTAATTAATCATTTTTAATGGCTGAAACTTCTAAATATCTTAAAAAATCATAGAGAAATAAAAAAATGCAAATAAATACTCATTTTAAAGACATTTCAAAGGAGAATTAATTTAAAATGATCTTAACTAATTTTAAATAGTAATTAAAGTTTATTTGCAAAATTGATTAGTTTAATTACTCCTTAATTACATGAGAAATTAATCCCAAATTTTATGGGTTAATTTAATAGGATGACCTCTACCTCCCATAATTTTATTGGGATTTATTTCTCACTTAATTCAGAAAATTGACTAATTAAACCTAAACTACTCTTTTAAGTTAATTAATGATAAATTAATCCTATGAATAGTACCAAATTGGTAAATTAATTCTATTAATCATTATTTAATAGTAAGTGAACTAAGGTATAGGCTGGGACCCCATTCACTAAGTTTATTTCACCCTTTTTTAAAATGAAATTAATTAAGATTTAACTAATTAATTAAATAACTTAATCAAATTGAAATTATAATCACATCAAACTTTAATTAATTAAATCATGGGGTAGATCTTTAGGTGTTTAAAAACCTAAAGGAGTTTAATGAAATTATGGTTAGTCCACATGTGTCAAAAAACCCTAAGAGTAATTAATTAAGTGCTTTAATCTAATTAACTATTAATCATGAGCCAATTGTTGGCCTATTTTATTTCTAGCATTGCATCTTTATTTTCCATGCATATCATATTAGCTCATAATTATTTAGTTAATTACTTTAAGGTGACATAGGTAAGGGTAATTAATTCATTTAATTGATGGTTCAACTTAATTAACCCATAAAATCAACTTCATTACATTTCTTTAAATTAAATCAAATCACTAATGTGGGAATGGATTTAAAATAGCAAGTGATTATTTCTCTTCTCCTCTTTAAATCAAATCAAATCCAAAACTTAATTAATAAAAAAGCTTTGGTTTGCTTTAAATAATTTTATTTGATTTGATTGTCCTTAAGAACTAGCTTGGTTGAATGAATCACATGCTTATATTTGATTATCCTCTTTCCAATCATGTTAAATTTGGTATGTCATTTGAATTCATACATCCATCTTTTCAAAATCAAGTAAAATAAAATGGATTTCCTTTATGTAAGCTTGCATTTGTTGATTTAATTTAATATATGTGTCTATTATTACTATTAAATTCAAATGTATTTCTTAAAAGTTTATAAATGAATAATAATATTTATTATGATGCTAGTTATAAATACATAAGTAATGCATGTGCTTATAGCTTAAGTGTATGAATTTTGAGTTCTCTTTCCTCTATTCATGTGTTGATTTATATAAGATTGAATGGTAATGGGTATATATGACATCTAACATGAGGCTTTAGCTAGCCCCAAGGAGGTCATTTGATGACCTCACTTGCCTGGTTTAACAATGGCACACACCCATTTGATTTCATTCTTATGTATTTCAACATTAGAATTTAGATAGAGTTTTAATTCATATATATATATATATATATATATGATTCAATAAAAAAAATTCAATCTTTGCATGGTTTTCTTTCTCCCATTTATGTATACATCCATGTGTGTCCAAGAAAAGTGTATATAGTTTGGACATCCTGTGAATATGAGGCATTAGTTAGCCCCAAGGAGGTCATTTGATTATCCTCACTTCGGTTTAACAATGATAAGTACTTTCCTATATCTTTGTATGTATATATGATTAGTGAATGAAAATCCCATTTTACATTAAAATTGCATGCATTCATAATTGACTAAGTTGTTGAATTAATTACATATGATTTGGAGCTTACTTTCTATGTTCATGTAATTTACATATGTTTGAATGCAAATGGGTATATAGTCACATCCCAGAATCGAGGGTTTAGCTAACTCCAAGGAGGTCATTTGATTACCTCACTTCTGGTTTAACTATGGCTCATGCCTATTTAATTTCATTCTTATGTCATTTTTGTATAAGAATTTGGATAAAGTTTTAAATTAATATGTTTAAATAATTCAATCAAACAAAATATAAATCTTAAACATACACATATATTCATCATTTAAGTGTGCTAAAATATGTTGTATGTATAAATACACTCAGGATTAAATCATAATCATGTTACATGTGATGGAAAGGATTGATTTAATATATGTCATGTGGTAGTAATTCAATTAAGTTAATCTTAAGATGGCATTCATTTTGAATAGGATTATATAAAGTAAACCTAAACTTAGGAATAATTAAATCAATTAATAAACCATTTACTAAAGAGAACGAAATTAAATTAATATACTTTAGAAAGTGAGTTAAGGTAAGTGAGGGCAATCCTCTTTTCCTCTCTTTATACCACTTAGTTGTTAAGTGTAATCAAATGAAATAAAAGAAAACACAAATTAAAATTCTCAAATCAATTAAACTACTTCAAGTGAAATCAACCTTTCATGTTAAAAGCCTTCTACATAGAAAATACAACACTAATGCCTAACAAGACTTATCACACAAGCCTTAATACACACATTAAGTCACCACTTCTAGCTCTAAGTTAGGATGATTGTGATGTATGTTTTCTTTCATGATGTATTATTTTAGATTAGAAGTTAGGGTGTATGCTTCGTAGACTAGATGATAGGCCAATATTAGCCTAATCATGTTCTCTGCATGTGATTATATTTAAGGAATGCTTAAAAATAAAGGTGAATGATTTTTTTTGATCTTAAATCCTTAAGCATAATTCAGGATAGGGGAGCTTAGTTACCCATGTGTAGAGTGCTAAGTCCAAATTATTAATACAACATCTTGGGATTATTTGTATATTTAGCTAACCTTCATTTTGCAAGTGTAGCTAGATTTACTTTTCCCACATAAGTATAATTTTTACAATGGGAATTAGGATTAGTTTGGGGATTGGATGAGCCATGGATAGAAGGCTTTGTCTTGTTGAAGCCTTTAAACCAAGCACCATCCAAATCAAGGAAGGAACCAAAATCAAAATGGATATATGAAGAAAGAAGACCCCATAGCATTCAATACAATTATAATTATTGTTTCATATTCCGTTGTATAAAGGGTAGAACTTAGCTACCCATCTTCTCTCTTTTGTAAACATCTGACTTAGGCCTTTTTTTTCTTTTATGATAGTTTATATTATTGTTTGAAATTATTTTTATATTGTGCATTAGGATGGCATGCTTTCCATAGTTTCTTAAATGATTGATGCTTTAATGTATGGCTTGGATACGATTAGGCTCTTAGGATAAAAATAACTTTTCTACCTAACTAATCACTCATAACTAAATTTTAAACAACTCATAACATCATCATATAGCCTAAGATATAAATAAGATAATTAAAAGATTTAGCAACCCCTTAGCTGTATGGTTGTATGTTTCATATCATGCATGCATATTCTTTCTCTTGAACATGAAAGATCTCCATCCTTGCACAATAAAGGAATGCTTGACTGTGGGGCATCCCTTGTGGTGGAGAGCACCTTCTTCTAATGATTTGACCCATAACCTATTTCATCATGCATTTAGGCATAAGAAATCCTAAAGTCTCACAAATGATGTGTTTAAAATGAAATAAAATTTGAAATGATTTTGCATCTATAGATTAAGTCATATGCTCATACCACCCAAGCTCTAGTCTCTTAGGGAGTGTGTTTAGGACTTTAGTCTCTTTCAAATTAAATAAGTACCTGTTGATGTCATTTTTAGAATGAGCTCTCAACCCCTCCCTTTAGACATAAGGCTTCTCTTAGACACTAAGAGTTCCTTAGTCTTAAGACACATATACTGATTAGGTGGACACTCAACATAGCCCTAGAGACTTAGAAGACTTAGCCATAGGAATAGGTCATGCCCTAAGAGTATTAAGAAAATTTCCTTACCCTATAGCTTGAACCACATTCCTCACTTCTTTCCTTCAAATCAAACTCCAAATCAAATCAACATCAAACTTAAATCAATTCCAGACTAATTGATTTTCTCCAAACTAAAATCAATTCAATATGATTGAAATCCATGATTGAAACCCATGATTGAAACCAATGATTGAAATTCCAAGTTTAAAATATTTCTTAATTTCTTTGATTTCCTCTTAAGAATTTAGCCCAAATCAAGTTCAAACCATCTCAAATTCATAAAATTTTTCACAACCCATTTATATTCTCATTTATATTCGTATATAAATGAAATATAAATTCAAATCAATCAAACTAAATCCAAAATTCAAATACAAAATCCAAATCTTTCCTAAGTCCTTTAATCCTCTCTAAGGATTTAGCTTAAATCATATTCAAATCACTTCAAATCCTTGAAGTTTTCTCATAACCCATTTATATTCTCATTTATATTCACATATATAAATGAATTATAAATTCAAATAACCAAAACCAAACCCAAAAATCAATGGCTCAAGTTCACTCCAAATTGATTTTTGAACTTGACCAAAGCCTTAATTAAACCCAATTTGGCCAATTGGCCAACTCGACCTAACTTAGCCCAATTGACCATAAACCCAACTTGACCTAAAAGGTCAAATCAAGCCAAAATTAAATATAAACCAAATTGATTGGAAACAAAGATACCAATCCATTCTAAATGATCAACCAAACTCAAACCAATCCATGATTCAAGCCAATTTGGTCAATTAGGTCAAATCGATCAACTTAGCCCAAATTGACTTAAAGGATCAAATTGGCCAAAATATAAATTAAATCTAAATTAAACCAAATTAATTGAAACTATTTGAACCAATATACTTCAAATAGCCATTTGAACTTCACCCAACTCTTGGTTTGACCTAATATGACCAATTGGTCAACCTAACCCATTTTGACCCGATTTGACCCGAATGGGTCAATTTAACCCAAATTAAACCAATTGAACTTCAAATGACATAAATTTTGTCCAACTTACTTTTGACTTATTTAAAATCTGCCCAAAGCAAATTCAATGTCAAATGACCACTTTTCCCTTGGGTCAAGGGCGTTCCATGAGAAAATACACTTTCCCAAGTGGCCACTTCTCTTCCTTGGCCACTTGGCACTCATCCATTGGTCCACATAGGCACCAAGGATACTGATTTTTTGACCCAAGGAGTGGTTGGGGCAGCCATGACTCATGGGGAGGTAAAATCACCTCACCTCTCCCATTGGAACACTTGGCATGAAGGACACTCACCTCCCTTTGGCTAGGGCACCCACTTGTCCTTCATGGCAGCCACTTTCCATGCCTTAGCCAACCATAGAAGCAACCTAGGATGATTGTCTTCCGTTCCCAACCACCCCAAGCCAAATGACATGAGTTTGGAGCCAAATTTTTTTTAAAAAAGTGGATTTTAGTTCATTTTACTTAACTTTTCATTATAAGGCTTTAGTGGCTGAAGGAAACCCTCATTCCTCCCATTCTCCCTCTCCAAGAGCTCCCAAAGCCATTAGAAATCACATCCACTTCATTTTGGAGAGAAATACTCCAAACTAAGGGGATTTCAATGAGGAAATGATGATCACCAGAGGAAACATCATTTTAACATGACAGGGAGGATCTAAGCTCAGTCCAAGGATTCTTCCCTCACTCGACAGCATGCTCGAGTCACCACCACTGCTGAAAATCATCCCTGGTGAGATAACCTTCAAAAACTGTAGTCGACCTTAGGATCACACATTTTGTGATGGTTTTCACATAATTTTTTAGGAATCTATTCTAGACAATCCCATATTTTTACTTTAAATTATCTCAATTAGAAAATAGAATTTTTCTTTTTTGGTGTGAATAGATGCAAAAATGAGTCCATTTGGACAAGTTTTCACTTAGAAATCTTATTTTTTAAAAAATCTTGAAATCACTATTCATCCCTCGACAAATAGCTTCGCAATCAGGGCTCGATCTGGACCACCTTCAAATCGCTTAATGAGATCTGGACCTTTCGATCATGTAGTTCATGTAATCAAATGGCTCAAATCACATGCCAATCATGCGATCCTAGCCTCTAGATCGCACGACCGACCGGACCATCCGTTCTCATGATCCTAGAAGCGTGGGTCACTCGGAGTTGACCGATTTCCACCCATCTGATCATGGCATCATGAATCACATGACGCTGCATGGTGCGCGCATCTAATTGCATGGCGCCTCGTTGCCATGTCAGCGCTGCGCAGATTTTTTGATTTAAAAATTAATTAAAATCATCTAAAACTTCAAAACTTCATAGAAAATAAAATACTTAACCAAATTTAAAGGGCTTGGATTCATCTTCATAGAATCCAACAAAAACCAAAATCCTTTTACTAAATATTTTTAGCTTAATTTAAGTTTTAAAAAAATCAAACTTTTAATTAAACCAAAATACATATGAGATTAAGTTGAAATTTCTAGATTACAAATGTTAAAATGCAACCATAAAATTTCAAGTCAAAATGACCTTTGTATTAAAACATATTGAATTTTGAGTGTCAAATGATTTATTTTAATAATTTAAATTAGTAGAATTCATAAAATCACTTAAATCAATTAAAACTTCCTAATAACTTCATTAATTAATTCCAAACTTCTCAGGCATGTTTAGTGGGATGACTTCTACCTCCCCTAATTTTCTTAGAATTTATTAATGAGTTAACCAAGAAAATTAACTAATGAAACCCCCCTGTCACTCTTTTAATGTAATTAGGGTTAATTAAGCATGTGAATAGTGGTTTAATTATTGGATTAAGATAATTAAACTTTATTTAAGTGACCAGGAGGTTTATGGAATGATTTTGGGATATTTTCCTTATGCTATTCCTAAACCCCTTTCTTCCTTGATCCAAATCTAATTAAGGGTTAATCCACTAATGATCTACTTAATTAATCAAATCAAATTCTCAAAACCAAAATTAATCTAGAAACTTAATCACCTAAACCTAATCCTTCTTGGGTAGATACTTAGGTGTTCAATAACCTAAGTAAACATAATCATACCTAACCCATATGTGTGGGAAGGGTTATGAAAGTACTTAAATTAAACCCTTTAGCTTAATTAATCATTAATTGTGAGCCAATTGCATTAGGTACCTTTCTTTCCTGATGCATTCTGGTTTAAATTCCTTGTGGTTTTATGTCATACATTGGCTCATAATTATTTGATTAAATATGTTAAAGTGGTATAGGTAAGGTAATTAATGAACTTAATCTACCTTAACCTAACCAAAGCATAAAATTAATCTAATCACCTAAAAATAAACTAAAATAATGCACACATGTGGGAATGGGGACCAATAAACCTTCTCACACTTTCCTAATTCAAATCAAACTCAAAGCAAAAATGAAAGTCTCTTTAAACAACTTTTGATTCTCTTTAAATGATCTTACTTCATAAGATTGTCTTTAAGAATTAATTAGAGTGAATGAAATTACATGCTTACATCACTTTATTTCTTTCCTAGCATGCTAAATGTGTATGTCATATGAGTTTTATACATTCATGCTTTTCTAAAATCAAAATCAAAATGAAATGTTTTCTTTATGTCAAATTGCATGTTTTAGCTAAAGTAAGAATATGAGTGGCTATTATCACTATTAAATTCAAAACTATTTTCAAAATTTATAAATCAAATACCTAAAACTGAAAGTGTGCTACTTATAATTATTTATAAGCTTGCATGTGGATATAAATATGAAGATGTGCATAGTGTAGCCTTCCTTCTCTTTTCTTTTAGTATGGTTTTGAATAAGATTTGGCAAAGTGTATAGTTCATTTGAAAAAAACATAACACTTGCCTAATTCCCTTCCTATTCATTCCTATACTATTACTTAAGAAGGACATCTACATTTGCACATATAAATTGCATAAACAAAATAAATCAACCAACACAAACTTTTTTGCATCTTTCTTTTCCATTCATTTCTTTTGTACACATGCTTATTTTTAAGGAAAGTGGTATATTAGTCTGGACAACCCCAGGGTTGCGAGGCTTTAAGTAGCCCTAAGTAGGTCTTGTACCTTACACCCTAATTAATAATGGTACTGTACTCACTTATGCCTTTTATACATACATGTGTGCATGTGAAAAATGGATAAGAAAATCTCTTTTCTACTTAATGAAAATCATGCATCATAAAGCATTCAAATTTTCTTAAGTAACTCATAGCATTCTCTTTCCATGCATTTCTTTTTTGTACATGTACATGTATTTAAGAAAAGTGGTATATTAGTCCGGACAACTCGGTTGAGGCTTTAAGTAGCCTAAGTAGGTATTGTACCTTACACCCTGGTTAAAATGGCATCATACTCACTTATGTCTTTTATACTTGTAAATGTGCATATGAAAATGGATAAATAATCACTCTCTTCTAATTAATAAAATCATGCATACATGAAACATTCCAAATTTTTTAAACGTCACTTAGCATTCATCATAAAGTATGCTAAACATTCCCATTTATATGTATATGCTTAGGATCCATTCATATGCATGTTATACACATGTGGGAAAAATAAAATGTTGTGTTTTGTGATAGTAATTCACTACTTAATCTTAAAATGCCTTTCCTTTTGAATAGGTTTGTTTAGAAAATCTAAACTTAAGATTAATTAAATACATAATAAAATATTCACTAAACAAAATCATTAATGAATCTAGCTTAGAAATCACTTAAGGTAGGGAGGAAAGAGAAGTTCTCTTCTCTTTTCCTCTCTTTACAATGTTTAGTAATTAAGTAGGTTCATTCAAACCAAATCAAATTATCAAATAAAATTAACCCATATCAACTAAATAACTTAAATGAGACTACCCTTCTAAGTTGAACCTTTTCACACTTAAAAAAATTTCTAACCTTAAAGCCTAGCTAAGCATACCACACAAACCTTTATGGCACATTTAATAGTCTGTCTATGTTGGGGTGTATGGTTTGATGTTAGTTTTTGTTTTGTGATGTAATATTTTAGTATGGATGTAAGGGTATATGCGTAGAATAAATGGTAGGATGATTTAGTCAAATCATTATCTTTTGCAGAGGATTGTGCTTAAGGGATGCTTTAATAAAAATATAACTGCTTTTGCTGTGTAGGTTACTTATACCCTTAAGCATGGTCTAAAATGGGCTAGGTGGACTTGGTTATTCATGTGTAGGGTGCTAAGTCCAATTTGTTTATATACATGCTTGGGAATGTGTGGTTTGTTTAGCTAATCTCAATTTTGCAGGTTTTAGTTAGATTTACTTTTTTCCCTTTTCATGTACCTTTGCAATTAGGATTTTGGAATGATTGTTATGGGGATTAGGATGAGCATTGGTTATAAGGCCATGCCTTATGTACCATGTGAAGCCTTTGGAGCATCCACCTTCCAACCATTCAAAAGAAGGAACCAAAGAAGAAAGAAGAAAAGATGGAGAAAGAAGAAAAGAAGAATGAAGAAATGAAGCTTGAAGAGCCCCATAACAATGAATTCCTTGCTTAATTGTACTTAATTCATTTGTAATCGGGTTGTATAAAAGTAGAGCTCATTTAATTTGTTTTAGGTTTGTGGTGGTGCGACCATAAATGGCCTTTTATTCTTTTTTGCTAGCTTTATAAAATGTGATATTTTGTTTAGCTTGCATTAAGATGACATGTTTTCCTAGTTTCTTCCTTGCTCGATGTATGGCCTGACAATTAGGCTCTTAGGAAAAATAAATCTTCTACCAAATTAATCAACTCAAAATTAAAATAAGCAACTCATAACCTCACTTAAATCCTAAGCTAAAATCAAGATAAAAAATTAGCAACCCCTTAGGATGAGTATTTCTCTTACAACATCATGCACAACATCTTGTTTCACTCTTGATTGGAGGGCTTCCACATTTGCTAAAGAAACTTGGCCTTAGAGCCATGGTGGAAACACACCTCCTCCCTTCTCGCTGATTTTGGCCAATAATTTTACTTCTCATGCATTAAGCATATGAATCCTATAAGCTTGAGTCAAATGATTGTCCAAAAATGAAAATAACATGTAATATGATTTGCATTAGATTTAGGTCATTTGAAGCATGCCCTTACATGATCTAGTCTCTTTAGGGAGTGAGTTTAAGGACTTAGTCTCTTTCTAAATAAATAATAGCCTAGCTATCTTGCATAAAGCATATGACTTGCCTACATGAATTTAAAATCATGGGAGGTGGTTGGTGGCCACCCAGATGGTTGTAAGTCTAAGTCGGTGGTTTGTCCTCTCTTGGAGGCAAACCCATTTTTGCCTTAGATTTAGGTCATGCTTTTGGCCTTGCCAAAGCTCCCTAGATTTAGGTTCTGAGGTTGCTTCTCCCTTCTATGGGCCATAAGCATAAATCCTCACCTCTTAGGCATTTCCATAACCTTGTATTGTGGAATTATAAACCCTAAACTTCTAATAAAAATTCAACTCAAACAAATAATTCCCCTCAATTTCAAAAATGTAAAGCCCAACCATAGGATAGTTTGGGATGTTTACTAGGCTTCCTAGTATCCTAAACATCCCCTACTCATCTCCATTTGGCTTCGATAAGAACTCCCTCTTCTTGATCAATCCCACTTGATTTGCCAAAAATAAACTAATCGATTGATAGTCCTACCTATTGAAATCTTTGGAGACAATGATCATTTACCTTAATCGAGAGTATTCTAAAATCCCTTTCCTTAAGATGTAATTAACTATGGGGCTTGCCCCCAGAGAACTTTAAAATAAACCCTACTTTTCCCATGTAAAGTAGGGGAAGAATCTATGGAACATATGCAGACCCATAGTCCTTAGGAGTCCTTATTGAGGTGATTAGGTCCATTGTAGCATGGTGAATTCCATCTTTTGAGATAGTACACCTCTCATCAATGTCATACCCGATCACCCTAATAAGAACATATGTGGATCTTTGTGGTGTCCTGACCAAAATGGCATATATTTTTGTTTTCATTTATCCTCTTCAAGAGGATAGATGAAGGCGGGAATATTTCACCACACTCCTTAAATTCATATCTAAGCCTAGAAAAATTAGACAAATATGAAATAAATTGCATTGAAAAGATAATTGAACATAGAATATTCTAAAGTTGATTTTAATTGATTTTGAATGGTTCTTTTCTCTGAATTTGGGTTTTATTATTATTTTACTAATTACCCCTAATTACACTGATTAATCAAAACTTCTTGTGTATGATTAGTGGGATGACTCCTACCTAATTTTCTTGGGATTTATTGGTGGCTTAATTAGAGGAATTTCTAACTCATTCCTTAATCACTCCTTAATATAATTAGGCTTAGTAAGGGTATAGTTAGTATTTTAACTATCTGATTGAGTCAATTAAGATTTGATTAATGAATGTAAGGTTTAGGGATAATTTTGAGATACTTTCCTTAAGATATTCTCTAAACCCCCTTTTCTTCCTTAATCCATCTTTAATTAAGGGTTAATTCACTAATTACCCCCTTAATTAATTTCATAAAATTCTAAAACTTTCCATAACTCAATTAATCTATCTTGGGTAGATGTTTAGGTATCCAAGAGCCTAAATAAGAAAATCAAAATCTAACTCACATGTGTGAGGGGTTATGAAAGTACTTAAGTTAAACCCCTTAGTTTAATTAATCATTAATCATGAGCCAAATGCATTAGTGGCCCTTTTCTTCTTGGGTGTTCTTGATTTAAATTCCTTGTAGTTTTATGTTATCTCATTAGCTCATAATTATTTGATTAACTATGCTAAGGTGGTATAGGTAAGGGTAATTAACACACTTAATTCATACCTTAACCTAATCAAAATATAAAATGGATCTAATCATCTAAAAATTGAATTTAAATATCATACACATGTGGAATGGGTTAGGAACAAAACTCACCTCACATTTCTCAAATTAAATCAAACTCAAAATCAAACCCTCTGTTAAAATAACTTGATTTGCTTTAAGCTCTCTTATTTCATAAGATTATCTTTAGAAATTAATTAGGGTGGATGAATTTACATTGCTTTCATCACTTGATTTCTTTCCTATCATGCTAAATGTGCTTGTCATATGGATTTCATGCATTCATGCTTTTCAAAAAAAAAAATTAAAATGAAAATGTTTTCCTTATGTCAAATTGCATGTTTTGGCTAAAGTAAAAATTTGAATGGCTATTATCACTATTAAATTCCAAATTATTTTCAAAATATATGAATCAATTACCAAAATTGAAAGTGTGTTACTTATTTTTTTTATAAGTTTGCATTTGAATATAAAAATGTGTCTTATGTTTGCTTCCTTTCTTTCCTCTTAACATGGATTTGAATAAGATTTGCAAAGTGTATAGTTCTTTTAAAAGAACATAACACTTGCTCAAATCTATTCTTATCCCCTTCCATGTTATAACCTAGGAAGGATCTTCATATTCACACATATAAATTGCATAAACAAATCAAACAATCAAGTATAACTTTTTGCATCCTTTTTTTCCATTCATTTCTTTTGTACATATGCTTGTATTTAAGGAAAGTGGTATATTAGTCTAGACAACCCTGGGTTGTGAGGCTTTAAGTAGCCCTAAGTAGATCTTGTAACTTACACTTCTAGTGCTAACAATGGCGCCGTACCCACTTATGCCTTTCATACATTCATGTGTGCATGTGAAAATTGGATAAGAAACTCCCCTTTTCTACTTAATGAAAATCATGCATCATAAGCATTCAAATTTTCTTAAGTAACTCATTTAGCATTCATCATAAAGTGTGCTAAACATTCTCATTTGATGTGTATAGATATACTTAGGATTCATCCATGTGCTATGTTATACATGTTGGGAAAGAAATCAAGTGATGTGTGTTTTGTGATATTAATTCTTAATCTTAAAATGCCTTTCTTTTGAATATTTGTTTAGAGTTGATCTAAACTTAGGATTAATTAAAATACATAATAAAATATTCACTAAAAAAAACTAAAATATGAATCTACTTTAGAAATTACTTAAGGTAGTTAAGGAAATAGAAGTTTTTCTTCTCTTTCCCTCTCTTTACAACCTAGTAATTAATTGTAGGATTCACTTGAACCTAATCAAAACACAAAATAAAATCAACCCAAGACAACTAAACAACTTAAATGAAACCCCCCTCTAAGTTGAACACTCTTCACACTTAGAAAACTCTAACTTAAAGCCATAGCTAAGCATACCACACAAACATTAAAAGCACACACATAGGCTAAGTCACCACTTCTAGCTTTAGATTAGGGCAGTGCATGGTTTGATGTTTACTTCTATTTTGTGATATTTTGTTTTAGTCTAGATGTTAGGGTATATGTGCGTAGACTGAATGGTAGGGCAATCTTAGTCTAACCATTATCTTCTGCAGGGGATTGTGGTCAAGGGGCATTATAATAAATAAAAATATAAATACTTTTGTTGTGCAGTGCTTATACCCCTAAGCAGAATCCAATATGCTAGCTGGACTTAGTCACCCATGTGTGGGGTGGTAAGTCCAATATACATGTTTGGGATTTGTATGATTTGTTTTAATCTCTATTTTACAGGTGTTAGTTAGATTTCCATTTTTCCCTTTTCATGTAATTTTTTGAAATTAGGATTTTGGAATGATTTTTATGGGGATTAGGATGAGCATTGGTCATAAGATCTCATATTATGTACCATGTGAAGCCTTTGGAGCATCCACATTCCAACCATCCAAAAGAAGGAACCAAAGAAGAAAGAAAAAGAAGAATGAAGAAATGAAACTTGAAATAACATGAATTTTCTTACTTGATTGTAAATTAATTCATTTGTAATCCAGTTGTATAAGTAGAGCTGTACCCAATTTGTTTTGGGTTTATCGTGGTGCAGACCATAAATGGCCTATTACTTTTGTGTTAGCTTTATAAATTGATTGATGATTTGTTTAGCTTGCATTAAAATGACATCATTTTCTAGTTTCTTTCTTGATGTATGGCTGGATGAGATTAGGTTCTTAGGAAAAATAAATCTTTTACCAAATTAATCAACTCAAAAGTAAAATAAACAACTCATAACCTCACTTAAAGCCTAAGTTAAAATCAAGATAAAATAATTAGCAACCCTTATGGATGAGTATTTCTTTTTATAATATCATGCACAAAAGCATATTTCACTCTTGATTGGAGGGCTTCCACCTTTACAGAGAAATTGGCTTGACCTTTGAGAGCCATGGTGGAAACACACCTCCCCCTTCTCTCTGATTTTGGCCAATAATCTTACTTCTCATACATTAGGCATATGAATCCTATAAGCTTGAGGCAAATGATTGTCCAAAATGAAAATAATATGTAATATGTTTTGCATTAGATCTAGGTCATTTTTCATGCCCTTACATGATCTAGTCTCTTAGGAGTGAGTTTAAGGACTTAGACTCTTTCTAAATAAATAATAATAGCCTAGATCTTGCATAAAGCATATGACTTGGGTACATGAATTTAAAATCATAGGATGAGTTAGTTGGTGGACACCCCCAGGTGGTTGTAAGTATAAGTAGTCAGGTGGTTTACTCTCTCTTATGGAGGTAAACCATATACCCATTTTTGCCTTAGATTTAGGTTGTGCTTTTGGCCATCGCCAAAGCTCCATAGCTTTAGGTTCTGAGGTTGCTTCTCTCCTTTGTGGGCCATAAGTATAAATCCTCACCTCCTAGGCATTTCCACAATCTTGTGTTGTGGAATCATAAGCCCTAAATTTCTAATGAAAAATTCAACTCAAACAAATTAAATCAATTTCAAAAATATAAAACCCAACCATAGAATAGTTTGAGATTCTTGTTAGGTTTCCTATCATCATGAGCATCTCCTACTTATCGTCATTTGGCTTCAATAATACCTCCCTCTCTTTGATCAATCCCATTTGATCTTCCAAAATAAACTAATCAATTGATAGTCCTACCTATTGCAATCTTTAGAGACAATGATCATTTACCTTAATCTAGAGTATTCCTAAGGAATCCCCTTCCTTAGGATGTAATTAACTATGGGGCTTTAAACTTAATGAAACTTTAAAATAAACCTTCTTTACTTTTTCATGTAAAGTAGGGAAGAATCTCTAGTACACATGCATTATTGTACTTAGAGTCCTTATTCAAGTGATTAGGTCCATTGTAGGGTAGTGACTTCTATCTTTCAAGATAATACACTTCTCCTCAATGTCTACTCAATCACCTTAATAAGAACATCTATGGATCTACGTGGTGTTCAAATGCATAAAAAGAAAGTATATTTCTATCTTCATTTTATCATGTATAGAGTGAAGATGGAAGTATACATTTCTTTTAAAAAGAACCATAGATTTTTTTTACCATGACTCATGGGAGGTTCTCTCTCCATCTTTGGTAAAAGATCATTGTCTCTAAGTATCGATAGTGGGTTTGTACGTTTGTATGAATCCAAGACTATCTTTCATTCCATTGGCACTTAGCTAATTTCATCCTTAAGTCAAGTTCACTAACATCTTTGGGTTTTAGAACCTCACCCCGTGTTGGTCTTAAAACCCCCATTGGGTTCTCCAATGGGTAAAAAAATTCTAATAAAAAGAAAATATTTAAAGACTTCCTCCTTATCATTTCTATGATATAGAAAGGTTCATTCTAAAATAATAAAGACAAAATAAATCCTTTATAAAAATCTTACTTTTCAAAAAGCACTCTTTCAAAAATGCACATAATAAAATATTTTTGCACAAAAATTTCCTAAATCATTTTCATCTAACAATCTTTATGATTGTTATATGTAAGATTATCTTTAAAAATAAAATTCTAACAATCACATTTCTAAAAAAGCACAAAAGAGTTCCTTCATTCAATTCATTTTGGGTGAAGACTTCATTTTCAAAAGTAAGATTCCAATAATCACATTTTCTAAAAGCACAAATGAGCTTCTTCACTCAATTCATTTTGGTGAAGACCTCATTTTCAAAGATAAAATTTCAACAATCATGTTTTCAAAAGCACAAAATTTGAACATAAGTTTATCCATTCAATACATTCAAATATGTTGAATGGATGTTGCATCTTCAAACAAAACAACTTTACAACTTTGAAATTCCATTCAACACATTCCACATGTGTTAAGTTGAAATTTTCACCTTTCCAAACAAAATCAAAAATAAATTTTTCAAAAAGCACATGTGAAACCTCTCCATTCAATTGAATGGATGTTTCATTCTCAAACAAAATCAAAAAAATAAATTATTCAAAAGCACATATAAACATCTCCATTCAATATACCCAAATTTATTGAATGAAGATTTCATTTCAAAATAAAATGACATCTTTGAAATCCCACTTAATAAATTCCATATATGATTAAGTTGAGATCTCCTCTTTCAAAAAATTGATTTCCATCTCACATAGTTGACCTCATTTTTAGAATGTGCTCTCAACCCCATATTAGACATAAAACTTCTCTTAGACTTTAGAGTTCCTTAGTCTTAAGACACATATAGTGATTAGGTGGACACTCCTAGCCTAGATACTTAGAAGAGTTAGCAGGAATAGGCATGCCTTGGGGTGTTAGGAAAATTTGCCTACCCTTATGGAACCACTCCTCACCTTCCTTCTTTCAAGTCAAACTACAAATCAATATTATTTAATTTTCTCCAAACTCAAATCAATTTCACATGATTGAAATCCATGATTGAAACCCATGAATGAAATTCCTAATTCCAAATCTTTCTTACATCCTTAATCTTTTCTTAAGGACTTAGCCTAAATCATGATCAAATCAGTTCAAACTCATGAAGTTTTCTTATAACTCATTTATATTCTCACTTATATTCACATACATAAATAAAATATGAATTCAAATCAATCAAACTAAATCAAAAATTTAAATTCCCAATTCAAAATCAATTTTTAAATCCTTAATTTCCTCTTAAGGACTTATCCAAAATCACCTTCAAATCAATTCAAACTCATGAGATTTTCTCACTCATTCATATTCTCATTTATATTGACATATATAAATGAAATATAAATTCAAATCAATCAAACTAAACTCAAAACTCAAATCCAAAACTCCAAAATTTCTAAATCCTTTAAAATTCCTCTTAAGGATTTAGCTACATCATGATCAAATCACTTCAAATTCATGAAATTTTCTCATGAATCATTTATATTCTCATTTATATTCACATATACAAATGAAATATAAATTCAAATCAATCAAACTAAATCTAAAACTCAAATCCAAAACTCCAAAATTTCCTAAGTCCTTTAAATTTCCTCTTAAAGACTTAGCCTAGATCATGATCAAATCATTCCAAATTCATGAAATTTTCTCATGATCTATTTATATTCTCATTAATATTCACATATATAAATAAAATATAAATTCAAACAATCAAAACCAATTCCAAAAATGAAACTCAAATCCATTCAAAATCCAACCTAAGCCTTACAAGTCAAAATCTTGGACTTAGCCAAATCAACTTCAAATCAAGCCAAACTCTTGAATTTTCTTCATGATTCAATCAATCCTTCAATCATGAATCCAAATATAAATACAAACTTCAATCACTAAACCAAAACTCAATTCAAAAATTAAGCCAAAATATATTCATTTTCTTCCTTTGAATATGAAATTATCAAATGAATCAAAACCCATTTGACTTCAAACCACTTGCAAATGGATTTATATTTCAATCATAAGTCCATATACAAGTTCAATCAAACTCAAATCAAGCTTTGACCAAGCCATTTGACCCACTTAGGCTCACTTGACCCAAAGTGACCTTAAGTACCCCTTATGCTAACCAAATTGGATTGAATCAAACTGACCTATGCCTCATGATCAACAATCATCATGAGATGATCAATCAATAAAATTGGGTCAAACCAAGTCAAACCTAAGGGTTGACCAAGTCAACACTTAGCCAAAATGAAACATAATGTAGCCAAAATCCACCATAGGACAAATTGACTGAAACCATTGATCTAAGTTCATTCATGAACTATGTTTGAACATGACCAAGTCAACATTTGAGTCTAACTTAGCCCAATTGGCCACATGACCCAAGTTAACCCAACTTGACCTAAAAGTCAAAATCTATCAAAACTTGATCTAAGCCAAATTGATTGAAACTAATGGGTCAAGTTCATTCCAAATCACTTGTTGAACTTGACCAAAGCCTCAACAATTGTGCTTAACTAACACTTGCAGTGACCTTGAACAACTTATTTAAAGGGGTTATGTTGAGTAAAATTCAAAACAACCAAAATTGATTGGAAATAAAGATACCAATCCACTTCATATGACTAGCAAACCTAAACCTACCCATTTGCTCGAATAGGTCAAATGGGTCAATTTGTCAACCCATTTGACCTAAATGAAATCATATAGACAAATTCAAATCTAAACCAAATTGAATCAAACCAAAACCACCAAAACATTTCAAATGGTCATGAACTTGGCAACCCTTAGTTTTTGTTTGACCAATTGGTCAACTTGACCCAAGTTGACCCATTTTGACCTAAATGGGTTAACAAGAGCCAAACCATACCAAATGAACTCCAAATCCAATGAAACTTGGCCAAACCTATTTTCTCAACTTACCCAACATATCCAAATTCAAAAATCAGCCAAATGACCATTCTACACCTAAGTCATAGAACAAATTTTGGTCAGATCCATGGGGCATTTTGTCAAATCCTCTTCATACCTACTTGATACTCTCTTAATAGGTCAAGTAAACCTTATGGAGGGGGGTGCACCCAACCCAATGTGTTTGGGTTATCCTAACTTGACCCAAGGCCAAAATCGAGCACATGGCTCAAATTGGCCACATTGGAATCATGCTACCACTCAATTTGAGCACATGGGGAGTTACCATTCCACTCCCTAGACCAAACTGACCATGTACAATCCACTAACAGATCAAACAACAGACTACCTAAGGTCAATTGGATCAAAATGGCAAGTAAAGCTTTGGTCATCCGATTGCCTAAGGGGGAGATATACTCCTCCTAATTCACTTCAATTCCAACAGAGCCTAATTCAATTGAAGCATAGGAAGCGAGAGGAGCCATTTGAGAGCCTTCCCAAGCTTCTTAGAGATAGTTAGAATTTACCATTTCTCGGTTTCCCTTAAGAAAAAATAAGGGAGCTCCAAGGATTTGCCAACTTTCTCCACACACCAAACCAAGTCAATTCCCTTTGCACCCTCCCTCGGGGGACCAAGTCGAGCTTGCCCAATCTCTTTCCCAAGCTCCAAATGTAAGGGAAGATCCACTTCAATCAAAATTGAGCTTGCTAGGAGGAGGAGTTGGTCCATAGAGCTTTCCACTCAACCTCAAGAGCTTAAACTTTCACCAAAGCTTCGTCCCAACCATACGATGCTCCTCCAAGAAAATCAAGCACCGGTGATCACCTCTGGTGAGGCATGACATTTTTACCATTAAACTCAATGTGGTGTGGAGCTTTGTGAAAGAAATTTTGATCCCATGGAATTTTGACTGTTAGATGTGCTTTCCACTAGGTTTAGATGGTGTGGGTTGAGTTTCAATCCAATCTGAGCTCGATCGAGCTCAAATCTTCCCTTTGAAAGTGGACGATCTCCATTATTCCTCAGAGATGAATAGGGATGATCTCTGGCCATCCATGCATTTTGGATGGACTACCAAATTAAATCAAATTTTATATCTTATTTTATCCCCTCTAAACCATAGTTTAAATCCTAGCTGTTCAATCCTTGATCGAATGGTGGAGGCAAAAGCGTAACCTTGCATGGTGATAATGATGTTTAAGTGGCCACTCAAAGGATGATGCGTGTAAAGCGCGGTTGAGTCAGCTGCATGCATGGCGCGCATTAGGATTAGGGAATTAGTTAAGGTTTAAATAATTCTAATTAATCCTCTAAACTTCTAAAATTCATATCTCTCTAAAGAAAAATCAAAAAATATGAGGTAATTTCCACTGAAAGATAATTCAATCTAGAATATTCTAAAATTATTTTAATGTATTTTGAATATTGTCTTTCTCTGATTTTAGGTTTTATTAAAAATATTAATTTCTTAATTACTCCATAGTTAATCCACTGATTAATCTCAAACATCTTAAGTGTATTTTGGTGGATGACTTCTACCTCCCCTATTTTTTTAGAATTTGTTGGTGGCTTAATTGCAAAAATTGTTAATTCATTTCTTAATTACCCCCCTTAATGTAATTAAAGATAATTAAGGATTTTATTAGTGGTTTAATCTATTATTGAAGTTGATTAAGGTCAGATTCAATGAATGGGAGGTTTTGGAAATAATTTTGTGGCATTTCCCCTAAGCTATTCCTTAAACCCATTTTCCTTCTTAATCCTCTTTTAATTAAGGGCTAATTCACTAATTACCCTCTTAATTAATTTTTCAAAATTCTAAAACTTTTCAAAACTTGATTAATCTAGTTGGGGTAGATGCTTTGGTGTTCAATAGCCTAAGTTCAATTAAGGAAATCAAAACTCAACTCATATGTGTGAGGGGTGTTTTGAAATTACTTAAGTTAAACCCTTAGCTTAATAAATCATTAATCATGAGCCAAATTGCATTAGGCCCCTTTCTTCCTAGGTGCATTGCAAATTTAAATTCCTTGTGAGCTTTTATGTCATCTCATTGGCTCATAATTATTTGATTAATTATGCTAAGGTGGTGTAGGTAAGGGATAATTAACATGTTTAATTCATACCTTAAGCTAATCAAAAATATAAAATGAATCTAATCATCTAAAAATTGAACAAAAATGTCAAAAATATGTGGGAATGGGTTAGTAATAGCAAATACAATTCACATTTTCAAAATTAAATCAAATTTAAGATCAAACAAAAATCATATTAAATAAACTTTGATTTACTTTAAGCTTTCCTATTTCATAAGATTATCTTTAGGATTTAATTGAAGTAAATGTGTCTACATGATTTCATTACTTTAGTTCTTCTCCAACATGCTAAATATGTGTGTCATATGGTTTCATGCATCCATGCTTTTCAAAAATCAAATTTAAAATGAAAATGTTTCCTTTATATCAAATTGCATGTGTTGGCTAAAGTAAGAATATGAGTGGCTATTATAACTATTAAATTAAAATTATTTTTGAAAAAATATGGATCAATTATCAAAATTAAAAGTGTGTTACTTATATCTTACTTATGAGTTTGCATGTGAGTAAATTATAAGAATGTGCTTAGTGTTGGTTTTCCTTCTCTTCTCTTTTAGTATAGTTTTGAATAGGATTTGGCAAGGTGTATGGCTCATTTGAAAAGAACCTAACACTTGCTTAATTCCATATCCTATTCATTCCTATACCATCACTTAAGAATGATACCTATGCTTGCACATATAAATTACATAAATAAAAATAAATCAACCAACACCAACTTTTGCATTCTTTCTTTTCCATTCATTTCTTTTGTGCATGCTTGTATTTAAGGAAAGTGGTATATTAGTCTGGACAACCCTGAGGTTATGAGACTTTAAGTAGCTCTAAGTAGGTCTTGTACCTTACACCTCTGCTTTACAATGGCATCGTACTCACTTATGCCTTTCATACATTCATGTGTGCATGTGAAAGTTGGATAAGAAACCCCTTTGCTACTTAATGAAAAATCATGCATCATAAAATTTCAAATTTGCTTAAGTAAATTACCTAGAATGCATCATAAAGTGTGCTAAATATTCCCATTTGCATGTATAGATATGTTTAGGACTCATTCATATGCATGTTATACATGTTGGGAAAGAAGTGATGTATGTTTGTGAATTTTGTTCATTTTACTTAATCTTAAAATGCCTTTCTTTTTGAATAGGTTTGTTTAGAGTTCATCTAAACTTAGGATGGATTAAAACACTTAATTAAAACATTCACTAAACAAAACTAAAATATGAATCCACTTTAGAAATTACTTAGGTTAGGGAAGGAAAGAGAAGTTCTCTTCTCTTTCCCTCTCTTTATAACTTAGTAATTGATTGTAGGATTCACTTAAACCCAATCAAAACATAAAATAAAATCAATCCAAAATAATTAAATCACTTAAATGAAATCCTCCTCTAAGTTGAATATGCTTCACACTTATAAAATTCTAAACTTCAATCCATAGCTAAGCACAACACACAAACCTCTAAAGCACACACATTAGGCTAAGCCACCACTTCTAGCTTTTGGTTAGGGCGGTGCATGATTTGATGCTTTCTTTTATTTTGAGATATATATTTTAGTCTAGATGTTAGGGTGAATGTGTGTAGAATGAATGGTTGGGCGATCTTAGTCTAATCATTATCTTCTGTAGGGGATTGTGCTTAAGGGGCATTATAATAAATAAAAATATAAATAATTTTGCTGTGTAGGTGTTTATACCCCTAAGCATCATCCAATAGACCAGGTGGACTTAGTCACCCATGTGTGGGGTGATAAGTCCAATATACATGCTTGGGATTTGGTGGTTTGTTTAGCTAACCTTTGTTTCACAGGTGTTAGCTAGATTTACTTTTCCTTTTCATGTAATTTTTGCAATTAGGATTTTGGAATAATTGTTATGGGGATTAGGATGAGCATTGGTCATAAGATCTCATCTTATACACCATATGAATCTTTTGGAGCATCCACATTCCAACCATCCAAAAGAAGGAATCAAAGAAGAAAGAAGAAAGGAAGAAGAAAGAAGAAAAGAAGAATGAAGGAGTGAAGTTGGAATACCCCCAGAACAATGAGTTCCTTGCTTACTTATATATAATTCATTTATAATATGGGTTGTATAAGGGTAGAGCTCAGCTACCCAATTTGTTTTTGGGTTAGTGCGGTGGTACCCGACCACAATGGCCTCTTATTCTTTTGCAATTAGCTTTATAAATTGATTGATGATTTGTTTAGCTTGTGCATTAAGTGGCATCCTTTTCCTAGTTTCTTCCTTGCTTTATGTATGGCATGGATGTGGATTAGGCTCTTAGAAAAAATAAATCTTCTACCAAATCTAACAATTCAAAACTAAAAATAAAGAACTCATAACCTCACCTAAAGCTCAGGCTAAAGATTAAGGTAAAAGAATTAGCAACCCCTTAGTTTGATGAGTACTTCTTTTATAACATCATGCACAAATGTATATTGTTTTCACTCTTAATTAGAAGGCTTCCACCTTTTCCAGTGAAACTTGGCTTGACCTTTGAGAGCCATGGTGGAAACACACCTCCTCCCTTCTCGTTGATTTTGGCCAATAATCTCATTTCTCATGCATTAGGCATATGAATCCTATTAGCCTGAGTCAAAATGATTGTCCAAAAATAAAAATGAAATCTGAATTGCATTAGATTCATGTCATTTAAAGCATGCCCTAACATGATCTAGTCTCTTTAGAGAGTGAGTTTAAGGACTTAGTCTCTTTCTAAATAAATAATAGCCTAGCTATCTTGCATAAAGCATATGACTTGCCTACATGAATTTAAAATCATAGGAGGAGTTAGTTGGCAGGCATTTATAAGTCCAATCGGTGGTTTGTCTCTTTGGAGGCAAACCAAAAGCCCATTTTCCTTAGATTTAAGCTATGCTTTTGGCCCCCGCCAAAGCTCCCTAGATTTAGATTCTGGGGTTGCTTCTCCCCTTTATGGACTATAAGCCTAAATCCTCAGCTCTTAGGCATTTCCATCATCTTCTATTGTGGAATCATAAGCCCTAAATTTCTAATGAAAAATTCTACTCAAACAAATTAAATCAATTTCAAAAATGTAAAGCCCAACCTTAGGATAGTTTGAGATGTTCGCTAGGTTTCCTAGCATCGTGGTCATCTCTTACTTATCTTTCTTTGGCTTTGATAATAACTCCCTCTCCTTGATCAATCCCATTTGATCTTTCAAAATAAACTAATCAATTGATAGTCCTACTTATTAAAATCTTTGGAGACAAAAATCATTTACCTTAATTGAGATTATTCCTAAGGGTTCTCATTCTTTACAATGTAATTAACTATGGGGCTTGTCCTGTAGAACAACAACCGATTTAAAATAAACCTTTCTTTATATTTCCATGTAAAGTAGGGGAAGAATCTTTGTTACATATGTAGACCCATTGTCCTTAGAAGTCCTTGTTGAAGTGATTAGGTCCATTATAGGGTGTTGACTTCTATCTTTCGAGATAGTACACCTCTCCTCAATGTCATACCTGATCACCCTCAATAAGAATATCTGCAAATCTACGTGGTGTCCTAATTAAAGGTGTATATTTTTATTTTCATTTATCCTCTCACAAAAAGGATAGATGAAGGTAGAAATATTTCACCATAGATTTTTCTAGCGGGGATTGTTCCTCTCTCCATCTTTGGTAAATGATCGTTGTCTTCGAGTATCGATAGTGGGTTTGCACTTTTGTATGTATCTAAAACTATCCTTCTTTTCATTAGCACTTAGCTTATTTCATTCTTAAGTTAAGCTAGCCAACATCTTTTGGTTTTAGGACCTCACCACATGTTGGTCTTAAAACCCCCATTGGGTTCTCCAATGGGAAAAAATAAAAAGATCTAAATAAAAGAAAACATTTAAAGACTTCCTCCTTATCATTTTTATGATAAGGAAAGGTTCATTCTAAAATAATAAAGACCCAAATTTATTGAATGAATATTTCATTTCCAATTAAAAATAATATCATTTGGAAATGCCACTTATACGTATCCCATATATGATTAAGATGGAATTCCCTCTTTCAAAAAGCAATAATCACACACAAAATAAAATTTTCACATTTGCAAAAATAAGATTGACTTTCATTTCTACATACCCAAATTTGTTGAATGGAAGTCTTCTTTTTAAAAAATCAAAACTTAACAATCATATTTTCCAAATTCAAACACATTTGGAACTTCATTTAGTATACTCAAATTTGCTAAGTAAAGTCTCCAAATTCAAAACCAAAATTTTTCAAACACATTTGGAACTTCATTTAGCATACTCAAATTTTCTAAGTGAAGTCTCCAAATTCAAAACCAAAAATTTTCAAACACATTTGGAACTTCATTTATCATACTCAAATTTGCTAAGTGAAGTCTCCAAATTCAAAACTAAAAATTTTCAAACACATTTGGAATTTCATTTAGCATACTCAAATTTTCTAAGTGAAGTCTCCAAATTTAAAACCAAAAATTTTCAAACACATTTGGAACTTCATTTAGCATACTCAAATTTGGTAAGTAAAGTCTCCAAATTCAAAAAAAAAAATATATTCACAAATACCTTTGGAACTTCATTCTTTAGCATACCAAATTTGCTAAAGAGAAGTTTCCATTTTCAAAGCCAAATCAAAAAAAAAAAATTTTTTTAACACATCTTTTGTAATCTCATTTAGTATACTGAAATTTGCTAAGTAAAATTTCCATTTTACAAAATTAAATGGAACTTCATCTTTGGCATACCATATTTGCTAAAGTAAAGTCTCCACTTTTAATCAAAAATAAATCAAAACCAAAGGAATACATTAGGATTTCCTAGCATACCCAAATTTGCTAAGGATCCTAGTTTTACAAAAATCAAAATATCCAAAAATAAATGAAACACTTTAGGATCTTCTTAGAATACTGAAATTTGCTAAGAATCCTATTTTCAAAATGATCTTTCAAAAACACACTTAGGTTCTTCACTTAGCATACCTAAATTTGCTAAGTGGGAATTCCAATTTTCAAAATCAAACAAAAAGTCACAAAAAAAATAAAAATTTTTTTTAAACACTTCACTTAGCATACCCATATTTGCTGAGTAAGTAAAATTCTAAATCAAAAAGCAAAATCAATTGACCCTTACTTTAGCATACCCAAATTTGTTAAAGGAAAGGGTGTTGACCTCATTTTTAGAACACATCATTTTAGCAATAAAATGATATCAAGTTCAAATGAGGATTTCCTACTTCAAAGGCAAACCTAAAGTCAACTCTAGTCAACCTAGAGTTGACTTAAGTGGGTCCACTTGGCCAAAAAGTCAACCCACTAAAATTTGACTAAATTAAAACACCAACAATATTCCAAAATATCAAATTAATATCTGTGATCATAATAACAAAGAAATTTGAGTTCATTAAGGCCTAGATTAAGTAAATTAAATTCCTTAAATCAAAATGACTTAAATAGGCTACATTGAACTCAAACCCAAGAAAAATTAAAATAAACCTAAGATGATTGTCCTAAATCAGATGAAGATGGTAATAGGACATAACCCAATTCTCTATTTAGTGCAATTGGGTCAAATGTGTCATTTGACCCATAAGAAATTAGGTTTAACTCATCTTAACCCAATTTGGGTTAAGTGAGTTAAACAAAACATTAGAAGGTGGAAATTCAAAATCACTTTAATCAATACAAGTGGGAAAGAGATTAATCCTCTTAAACATTATTAATGAGCTAATTAACCTCATTAATTAATAAAATCAAAGAACTAACTAAATAAAAAATAAAAAATGGAATAAGAGAAGGAAAGATCCTTTTTTTTCCATCCTTATCTCCCCACCTCTTCAGCCTAGACACTTGTAGGGAGGGGGGGGGGGTATCTTAGTTACCCTCCAAGGATCCTCCATCACTAAAACTGACCAAGGGAAGCCAAGGAAACGTATAAGAGCTTCAGCCATATAGGAAACCAAGCATAGACACTTCCCCAAAAAGAATAAAGCTCACATACATCCTCACATATCCAAACCGAAATGAAACAAAAGTTCCCCCTCCCTCCAAGTGCTCTCAACCATTATGAACCATCAAAACCAAAAATCCAATCCAAAGCTTGATCTAGAGATCAAACTACAAGTAATTGGCTCAATTCCTCTAGCGTAAGGCTTTCTCTTGAAGAAACAAAGCTACTGGAATTGATTTCAACCTATAGAATTCCCTAAATCAAGGTATGCCATTGATGACCCCTCTTTTTCTTCAAATATTTCATCCTTGATCATTTTCCCATAAAGCTTGTTCTCCAGTGAGATCAAGCCGTATGGATTGAAAGAATACCTTTCAACGATTGTGTAGCACATTAAATCATCCAATTTCATTACCTATATCAAAAGATATTAAATAAATACCATGGATGGTCCAGATCTAGGCATTTTTAATCTGATTAAATCCTTTTAAGAATCATGGGAACAATCCAGACCATCCGATCTGTGATCAGATGGCCTAGGATCATCCCGTGGGATCAACCCACGTGCGACACATGTTTTGATCCTGTGAAATTGCGGGATCAATAGGGACCGTTCGATCTCTGATCGGATGGTCTAAAACTAATCCCGCTCATTTTAATGAAATGGCGTGGGGCCTGTCACTTAAAAATTGATAAAACCATTAAATAACAATTTAATTAATTAATATAAATTCAGAAAACTTCTAAAAATCATATAAAATCAAAGAAAAATTAGAAAAATATAAATAAAAAATCTATGGATTCCTCTTGATGAGAGGAATCCATACAAAGTAAAATCTCCAATTTTTATTGGGTCCTTTTTCCTTAATTTGGGTTTAATGGAAAAACATTAAATCTGACCAAGGGAAGCCAAGGAAAGGCATAAGAGCTTCGGCCATATAGGAAACCAAGCATAGACACTTCCCCAAGGAGAATTAAGCTCACATACATCCTCACATATCCAAACTGAAGCGAAACAAAAGTTCCCCCTCCCTCCCAGTGCTCTCAACCATTGTGAACCATCAAAACCAAAAATCCAATCCAAAGCTCGGTCTAGAGATCAAACTACAAAGAATTGGCTCAATTCCTCTGGCACAAGGCTTTCTCTTGAAGAAACAAAGCTATTGGAATTGATTTCAACCTATAGAACTCCCTAAATCAAGGTATGCCATTGATGACCCCTCTTTTTCTTCAAAGATTTCATCCTTGATCATTTTCCCATAAAGCTTGTTCTCCAGTGAGATCAAGTCATATGGATTGAAAGAATACCTTTCAACGATTGTGTAGCACATTAAATCGTCCAATTTCATTACCTATATCAAAATATATTAACCAAATACCATGGACGGTCCTCGGCTCCCACAGAGGTCAGGGGAGACGAAAAAGGAATGGACAGTCTAGATCTAGGCATTTTTAATCCGATTAAATCCTTTTAAGAATCACGAGATTGATCCGGACCGTTTGATCCACCATCGATTTCCAGGATCAACCCAATGCATTTACGCATTTTAATCCTGTGAAATTGCGGGATCAATAGGGACCGTTCGATCTTTGATCGAACGGTCCAAAACTAATACCGCTCATTTTAATGAAACCGCGTGGGGCCTGTCACTTAAAAATTGATAAAACCATTAAACAACAATTTAATTAATTAAAATAAATTCAAAAAAACTTCTAAAAATTATATAAAATCAAAGAAAAATTAAAAAAATATAAATAAAAGATCTATGGATTCCTCTTGATGAGAGGAATCCATACAAAGTAAAATCTCCAATTTTTATTAGGTCCTTTTTCCTTAATTTGAGTTTAATGGAAAACCATTAAACCCTAATTACTCTCAAATTAATAATCCAATTAATTTGAAGCTTTGTGGAAATGAAATTAAGCATAAAACATACCTTAGATAAAATTTTGGGGATTTAATTCTCTGAATTCAAATGAAATTGTAATTTTATGTGTATTAACCTTTAAATTAATTAAATTAATTATCCTTTAATGAAATAATTAGAAAACTTTAATCTAATAACCTTAAATCAACATAATAAATATTAATGAACATCAAAAAATTAATTAAACCTAGTCAAACCTATATGAACCTAATAGATCACTAATTAATTCAATTAGGTAATTAAAAAAATTAAATAATTTAATTAAATAACCTAAACTTAATTAAATCATAATAAATCAACCGGTAACCAAAAATTATAAATAAACCCTCATTGGAAAGGTATTTCAGTGAAGAATAAGTAAAAAATAAAATCTCTTAATGAATCTTAATAAATTAGGCTTAATTTAGGTTTTAATGAAATAATTAAAACCTTAATTACACCCTAACTACATCTCTAATCAAGTTGAAACTTTAGGGATATAAAATTGGCAATGTAACCCCACTTGCCATAATTAGCTCAAACCCAATTGGTCTACAAGTTTGGAATTCCTGGTTTTCCAAATCTCTAGGTCAATATGAGCTAAATAATAATTAAGAATAATCATTAATTCATTGAATCAATAAATAAATTGAACTAATCTGAAATAAACATCAAAAATACTTAGGGTAATTCATCAAAACTTTCTAAGTCAAAGAATTTAATCAAATATCAAAATTGTAAGAAAATCAATACTTAATGAAATTCAAACATAATTAAACATCTTAAGTTAAGTTTAATGAAACCACTCATCCTTAATGAATTTAAATAATGAATCTAAAACTTAGGTTAATTAAATCAGATTAAGAATAATCTATGAACAAACCTAAGGTATTAATTCATATTAATAAATTTAAACCTTAAGCTTACAAATCCATGATTTAATATCTTAAGTTAAATTGAATGAAGTCAAACTTAAATCATACTCTTTAAATTAACATAAGACAAATCAAATGAAATCCATATAACTTAATTCAAAATGAAATAAATCAAATAAATTAAATCAAACAAATCAATTCAAATAAATAACATAAATCAAAGCCAAACATAAATGAAATCAAAAGGATTGATTAAAATACTTAAGAATTTTTATTAGACTTTTGTTCTCTTTTCTCTGGAATAGAAAAGAAATGACACCACATAGAGTTTAGAATATTTTATTTAGATGATCAAATATGGCATTAAGGAATAAACATATTATCTCAAGATAAACATGCTCTCATGTAATGGATTTGATCATTTCAATAAAAGACTCTAAGGCTAATGGGTCTTTCATGTACCGTATTTTCCCACGAACTACATGGAAAAGTAGAACATGGTCAATTTTATCTTGGGATCATGGTTCCCTATAAAGGCAAGCCTCTATAGTTAATTACATCTTAGGAAGGGTCTCTTCTTAAGAATACTCTTGATTAAAAAATAAGTGGTTATTCCTAAAGACTACTAAGGTAGCTTTCAAAGGATTGATTTTTGGAAATTCAATTGGGAGAGGTCCAAATTGGAGAGAGTTATTTTCATGAGTTAAATGGAAAAGAGTAGGAAATGTCTATTGATATTGGGATGCCTAGTAGACATTTCATCTATCCTATGATTGGGCTTCAAATTTGGGATTTAATTTTAGAATTCAAGTTATCATTTTCTTAAAAATCTAGGGCTTAGATAGTAGCACAAGACTCAGAAATGCTAGGGTTGAAGACTTATTCCTAAAATGCATTGAACCTAGTCTACAGTGTGCTTTGACACATGAGATGCTCTTGGGAATCATTGGTCATTCTCTTCACTTGAAGGAACTAACCTATCCCTGACTCTTCTGGACTTACAACCTGCCTGGAGAAGGTCGCGCACCTAAGCACATTTTAAAACCATGAGGCTAAGTCATATGAATGCAAGATGGTGGTTGTTAGTTTTAGGAAAGAAATCTATGAACCTAGACTTACTCCCTAACCCCTAAGATTATTATGTAGATGTACCTAACTAATGCATATTTTTTAGATTTTTATAATTTTTTTACTCAATATTCATTTTAGGCCATAGGAATACAATTTATGCCTAATGCATGTAATTAGAAAAAGGTTATGGGCCAAATCGAAAATAGAAGGTGTACTTCCACCATAGGCTCTCAAAGGTCAAGCCAAGTTCTCGGCAAGGATGGAAGTCCTTCATTAATCAAGAGTGAAATAATATGATTATGCATGATATTAAAACATCCAGCTAAAGGGTTGCTACATATTTTATCTTGCTTTAATGGCCTAGGCTTTTATATGAATATTATGAGTTGTATTTATTTTATATTTCAGTTGATTTAGTTGGGTATAAAATTTAGTTTATCCTATGAGCCCACATCCCGGCATACATCACAGCATAAACATAACACAGAAAGAAACCTAAGAAAAGCATGTTGTTTCTATTGCGCACCCAAAATAAATCAAGCCAAATTAAATTAAATAAGAAAAGGCCAATGTAGTACTATGTACCCAGAAAGAAGAAAAATTGGGCTAGTTCTTATACAAACTACAAGTTTAGATCTATGGGTCTTCTTTCCGGGAAAGTCTCTTTCTTCAGACATCCATCGGACTCCACGGGACCATCTCACCTGGGTCTCACCTAATCCTAGACCCCATAGATCCTAACCTAATTCTAAGCTCAGTTTACATTTAAAATTCAAAAGAAAACCTAAGCCACAAAATAGATGTTAGAAATACACACTGACACAAATTTATATTTCACAAACATACAGCTTAGCATTAGTTGCCAAGCCCACTGCCCTATGGACTATGTTAAGGGATTTTTAGCACTGCAAATAATAATTTTATGATTTATTTATTACAATGATCCCTTTAACACAAAAAATAATGTTAAATCTAGAAAGAACGCCCTAACATCCAGTCTAACGAACAAACAACCTAGGCATCCAGTCTAAAGCAATACACCACATAGAAATGTGAAGCACAACACAACATATCACAGGAGATTAAAAGAAAATCACAGAATGATCTAACCTAGATCTAGGGTCTGTGACCTAAGTAATCTAGTGTGTGTAGAAGTGGGGTTTGTGTGGTAAGTCTTTGCTAGGCCTTTAAGTTTAAGTTTGAAGTTTGAATTGGTTTAATTTTACCATTGGTTGGTTTCAATTCAAATGGTTTAATGATTTAATTTCCATTTTATGTTCATTTTATTTGGTTAAAGTTGTATAGGTTTTCAAGAATGAGAAATAGAATGAATTCCATTTTTAAGTGAAACTCACTTTATTTCGCATCCTAAATCCTAATGAAGTTTCCAAAAGTCTAACTAAAATCCTTAAGTATTTTAATTAATCCTTTTGATTTTATTTATGTTTGGATTTGATTTATGTTATTTCATTTGTTTGAATTACTTTATTTGATTTAATTTGTTTGATTTATTTCATTTTGAATTAAGTTATATGGATTTCATTTGATTTGGCTTATGTTAATTTAAAGAGTTTGATTTAAGTTTGATTTCTCAATTTAACTTAAGATATTAAAACATGGATTTTTAAGCTTAAGGTTTAAATTTATTAATATGAATTAATACATTAGGTTTGTTCATAGATTATTCTAAACCTAAAGTACTTAGGTTTTAGATTCATTATTTAAATTCATTAAGGATGAATGGTTTTATTAAATTTAACTTAAGTTGTTTAATTATGTTTGATTTTCATTAAGTATTGATTTTCTTAAAATTTTGTTATTTGATTAAATTATTTGATTTAGGAAGTTTTGATGAATTACCCTAAGTATTTCTGATGTTTATTTCAGATTAATTCAATTTTATTTATTGATTCAATGAATTAATGATTATTCTTAATTATTATTTAGTTCATATTGACCTAGAGATTTGGAAAATCAATAATTCCAAATTTATAGACCAATTGGGTTTGAGATAATTATGGCAAGTGGGATTACATGCCAATTTTATGTTTCTAAACTGTCAGCTTGATTAGAGATGTAATTAGGGTGTAATTAAGGTTTTAATTATTTTATCAAAACCTACATTAAGCTTAATTTATTAAGATTCATTAAAGATTTTATTTTTCACTTATTCTTTACTAAAATACCTTTCCAATGAGGGTTTATTCATAATTGTTGGTTAACTGGTTGATTTATTATGATTTAATTAAGTTCAGGTCATTTAATTGAATTATTTAATTCTTTTAATTACCTAATTGAGTTAATTAGTGATCTATTATGTTTATATAGGTTTCATTAGATTTAATTAGTATTCTGATGTTCATTAATATTTATTATGTTGATTTAAGGTTATTAGATTAAATTTTTCTAATTATTTTATTAAAGGGTAATTAATTTAATTAATTTGAAGATTAATACATATGAAATTACAATTTCCTTGAAGTCGAGAATTAAATCCCAAAAATTTACCTAAGGTATGTTTTAAGCTTAATTTCATTTCCCAAAGTTTCAAATTGGATTATTCATTTGAGAGGAATTAGGTTTAATGTTTTTCAATTAAACCCAAATTAAGGAAAAGTACCCAATAAAATTGGGGATTTTAATTTCATGGATTTCCTTTCATCAAGATGAATCCATAGATTTTATTTGTATTTTTTGAATTTTCTTTGATTTTATATGATTTTTAGAAATTTTTTGAATTTATTTTAATTAATTATACCATTGTTTAATGATTTTTAATAGTTTTAAGTACCGGTCCCACATTTTCATTAAAATGAGCGGGATTAGTTTTGGACCGTCCGATCAGAGATCGGACGGTCTAATCCGTGGTTCACGGGATCAAAGGCATGTCGCGTGGGTTGATCTGAGATCTATCCGTCCATTCAAGATTTTAAAGGATTTAGATTAAACTACTTAGATCTGGACCGTCCATTTCTTTAAAAAGAAATGGGCCGGTCATTCATCTCCCCAAACTCTGCGGGAGCCGAGGACCGTCCATGATTTTTGGTTAATATCTTTTGGTATAAGTAATGAAATTAGGTGATTTAAAATGCTACGTGAACATTGAAAGATCCTCTTTCAATCCATATGAGTTGATCTCACTGGAGAACAAGATTTATGGGAAAATAATCAAGGCTGAAAGCTTTAAAAAAGGGGTCATCAATGGCATACCTTGATTTGTAAAGTTTTCGAGGTTGAAATCAATTCCAAAAGCTTTATTTATTCAAGAAAAAGCCTTGATCCAAAGGAGTTGAGCTAATTCTTTGTAATTTGATCTCTAGACCAAGCCTTTGGATTGGATTTTTGATGTTGATGGTTCACACTGATTGAGAGCACTTGGAGGGAGGGGGAGCTTTCATTTTACTTCATTTGGATGTGTGAGAGTGTATGTGAGCTTAATTTTCCTTGAGGAAGTGTGTATATCCTATTTCTTAAATGGCCGAAGCTCTTTATGCTCTTTCCTTGGCTCCTCTTGGTCAGTTTTGGGGATGGGAGATGCTTGGAAGGTAGCTAAGATCCCCCCTCTGCCTCACAAGTGTCTAGGCTAAAGAGGTGGGGATAAAGGGAAGGAAAAATGGAATTTTCCTTCTCTTTGTCCATTTTTTTATTTCTTTTTTATTTTATCATTTAGGTGTTTGATTTTATTAATTAGGAAGGTTAATTAGCTCAATAATAATGTTTAAGATGATTAATCTCCTTCCCACATGTATTGGTTAAAGTAATTTTGAATTTCCATTTTCTAATGTTTTGTTTAACTCACTTAACCCAAATTGGGTTAAGATGAGTTAAACCTAATTTCTTATGGGTCAAATGACCCATTTGTCCTAACCACTCCCAATTGAGTTAGGTTATGTCCTATCATTATTCCCATATGATTTAGGACAATTAATTTAAAGTTATTTTTATTTTTCTTAAGTTTGAGTTCAATGTGGCTTATTTAAGTTATTTAGATTTAAGGGATTTAATTTACTTAATCTAGGCCTTAATAAACTCAAATTTATTTATTATTATGTTTACAAATATTTATTTGATATTTTAGAATATTTTTGATGATTTAATTTAGTCAAATTTTAGTGGGTTGACTTTTTGACCAAGTGGGCCCACTTAAGTCAACTCTAGGTTGACTAGAGTTGACTTTAGGTTTGACTTTTAATCATCATGGATTGATGATTATTGATTGTTGATTTGATTAGTTGATTTTGAATTTAGATGCTTGAGTTGATCCTACCTAAGACAAATAGGTTAGATCCAACCTAAGGTGAATTCTCTAGGTCACTAGGCATAGTGTCCTAAGCATTGAATTAGGAGAATCCTATTTGTGATTAGGATCTCTTAAGTGCCAAATTAACCTCATCCAAAAATGAGGTCAATAGACTTTGGAAACCTCATTAGGATTTAGGATGTGAATAAAGTGAGTTTCACCTAAAAATAAAATTCATTCTATTTCTCATTCTTGAAAACCTATACAACTTTAACCAAATAAAATGAACATAAAAAATTGAAATAAACTAATTCAAACTTCAAACTTCAAACTTAAACTTAAAGTCCTAGCAAAGACTTACCACACAAATCCCACTTCTACACACACTAGATTACTTATCACGGACCTAGATCTAGGTTAGATCATTGATTTTTTTTAATCTCGTGATATGTTGTGTTGTGCTTCACATGTCTAGTGGTGTATTGCTTTTGGATGCCTAGGCTTGTTTGTTCTTTAGAGATGTTAGGATGTTCTTTCTAGATTTAACATTATTTTTCTATAGGGATCGTGTTAAAGGGATCATTGTAATAAATAAATCATAAAATTGCCTTTTTCTTGCAGGTGCTAAAAATCCTTAACATAGTCCATAGGATAGGTGGGCTTGGCAAGCAACTAATGCTAAGCATTATGTTTGTGAAATATAAATCTTTGGTCTTTGTGTGTATTTCCTAACATCTATGGCTTAGATTTTCTTTTGAATTTTAAATGTAAATCGAGCTTAGAATTAGGTTAGGATCTATGGGGTCTAGGATTAGCAGGTGACCCAACCGAGAGGTGGTGGTCCCCATGGAGCCGATGGATGTCCCTGAAGAAGGAGACTTTCCTGGAAAGAAGACCCATAGATCTGAACTTGTAGTTCTAAGTCGGGTTGTATAAGGCGACTCAGATGCCCATTTTTCTTTCTTCCGGGGTAAGTAGTACCATTTGGCATTTTTCTTATATAATTTAATTTGTCTTGATTTATTTTGGGAGTGCAATAGAAATGCCATGCTTTTCTTAGGTTTCTTTCTGTGCTATGTTTGTGATGTATGCCTGAATGTAGGCTCATAGGATAAACTAAATCTTCTACCCAACTAAATCAACTGAAATATAAAATAAATACAACTCATAATATTCATATAAAAGCCTAGGTCATTAAAGCAAGATAAAATATGTAGCAACCCCTTAGTTGGATGTTTTAATATCATGCATAATCATATTATTTCACTCTTGATTAATGAAGGACTTCCATCCTTCCCAGAGAACCTAGGCTTGACCTTTGAGAGCCTATGGTGGAAGTACACCTTCTTCTATTTTGATTTGGCCCATAATCTTTTTCTAATTACATGCATTAGGCATAAATTGTATTCTTATGGCCTAAAATGAATCTTGAGTCAAAAAATTATAAAAATCTAAAAAATATGCATTAGTTAGGTACATCTTGTTACCCTACATAATCTTAGGGGTTAGGGAGTAAGTCTAGGTTCATAGATTTTTTTCCTAAAATTGCAACAAAAAAGCCATCTTGCATTCATATGACTCAGCCTCATGGTTTTAAAATGCGCTTAGGTGGCATTAGTACTTCTCCGGCGGTTGTAAGTCCGAAGAGTCGGATAGGTCAATTCTCAAGTGAGGAAAATGGCCAATGATTCCTAAGGATAGAACTAGGTCGACATGTGTGTCAAGCACCTGTAGACTAGGTTATGAAGCATCCTTTTAGGAATAAGTCTTCAACCCAAGGATTTCTGTAGTCTTGTGCTGCTAGAATCTAAGCCCTAGATTTCTAAGAAAATGACAACTTGAATTCTAAATTAAATCCCAAATTTGAAGCCCAATCATAGGATAGATGAAATGTCTACTGGGCATCCCAATATCAATAGACATTTCTTACTCTTTTTTATTTGACTCTTAAAAATAACTCTCTCCAATTTGGACCTCTCCCAATTGAATTTCCAAAAATCAATCCTTTGAAAGCTACCTTAGTAGTCTTTAGGAATAACCACTTATTTCTTTATTCAAGAGTATTCTTAGGAAGAGACCCTTCTAGATGTAATTAACTATAGAGGCTTGCCTTTATAGGAAACCATGATCCCAGATAAAATTGACCATGTTCTACTTTTCCATGTAGTTCGAAAATACACGTACACTTAGACCCATTAGCCTTAGAGTCTTTTATTGAAATGATTGAATCCATTAGAGCATGTTTATCTTTTAAGATAATATGTTTATTCCTTAATGCCATATTTGATCATCTAAATAAAATATTCCTAAACTCTATGTGGTGTCATTTCTTTTCTCTATTCTAGAGAAAAAAATAGCCAACAAAGGGTCCTCAAATCAAAATATAATTTCAAACATGAACCTATGGAAGCATCCTTCTAAAAATATTTGAATCCATCTTTCAACATACCCAAATTTGTTGGAGTTAGATTCATATTCAAAATTCTCTTTTCAATCAAATTTTTTAAATCTCTAATCCATTTGAACCACACTTAACACTTCTAAGATGTTGGATGTGGGTTCAAATTTTTAATTCAAATTCAAAAATCAACAAAAATAGAAATTTAATCTAAGCTCATTTCCTAAATTTGTAGATTCTCAGCATCAGTACAGCTACAGTTCATTCTTTCAGTTTTTACAGTTGATTTGAAATGGCAGGCTCACAGAAGTTTTGGTTCACTTTCCCTCATGACATGGACTTGGCCTTAGACTAGGCCAATTTCCCTTGATTGGATCATACCCACCTTATCCATTTTGGCAGGGGATTTGAGGGAGTGAGGATAACATGTGAGGGCACTCCCTCAACGGTAGTAGGGTGTGGTGCGGGCGTCGATCATCCAGATTGATTTACCTTGATTGATATCTACTCATTGAGAGGAAAGCGGTTGGAGTCCCACCGGTAGTGATAGTGATAGTGCTTGGCACCCATGGTTTCTCATCTTTGCCCGGTGAGGGCACACTCTTTAGCACCCTCTAAGGGTAAGCTCCTCTGATTCCAAAGATTGCCTCCCTAGCCTTTGAGGTTGGGTCTAGTCCTCACTCTGTTCATCCTACTAGAACACAAAGGAGAAATAAAAATCACATGATCAAGCGGTATCATACTAGGATTTCCATGGAGATGGAGGCTGCTACGGGGTCAGTAGTAGAGGAGGTACCTACTTTAATCACCCTGCTGATTACAGCGAACCAGTTTCATCCTCTCTTTGGGTTAGACAGAGAGGATGCTAGGAGGATTCGTACTTCACCTCCACCAATGGTTGCATCATTCATTACTTAGCGAGGTGTCATGCCGATCAATCTTGCACCATGTTGGTGGAGCTTATGGATGTTTAGAGTTGAGCTCAATTTGATTTGAACCATCATCCTTTCATGGAAAACATATTCGATGGAGAGGGCTAGAGGCCCATACATCTATTCATATCACCATAGGGAGAGCGGAGGTTCGGTCTCTCGGTAACCACTTATCGACTTTCATTTCGCCGCATGTTAATACCATAGATAGCATCCTACTTCTAGGACCAGTCATCATAGGAGGATAGCTCCTATTCATAGAGAGTCATTGGTGTCTCCACCACCCTCCCCATCACCATCCAGTTCATTATAACATCTCCATTTCCATCAAAGGCCATGAAGGCCATATCAGAAGCATTGGTGATCCGGATATGGCGAGGATCCTACTCCATCTACACTACTATTGAGAGGTGAGCTCTCCTTTCGACCTTCTACTAGTGGTGGTGTGGAGGGAGTGGCGACCACTAAGCATAGTGGTCATCCCTTCACCAACTCCACCCAGTTGTAGACATGGAGATGGTAGCACTATTGAGGTAGGAGATGATAGAGCATGATGATAGTGGAAGCTCCTAGGAATGTCACCCCTTTCATAGCTAGCGATAGGCAGGAGTGTGTCTCTTCTAGTGAGTACAGTCCTCATAGGATTGACTCTTCAATAGCAGGAGAGGTCCGATGCCTCTCAGTGCATGACAGTGATCACATCGGTCAGCCAAAATCATTTGTTCCCATTCAGATTGATCATTTTCTCGAGGAGATAGTAGCACATTATCTTGTAGAGAAGAAGGAGATTCTAGGGTATGATTGGTGAGGAGAAGATGCTTTGATCCCGAAGATGATTTGTTGGGAGACTTCGGGTCTCATGGTAGATACCGGGGATCTCTCCTCGAGCGGGATGGAAGGTGATGAGTTGATCAAGAATATATAGCCCAATCAGCCCAACACCTTTGATATCAGTTGAAGAAAAAAGATAAGCAGATAGATACGATGGCGAGGCAACTTGAGGATTTGTTGGCAGTAATTTTAGTACTTCAGAAATAAGCCTCAGTTCATCTACTATATCGACATTAGTCGCGAGTTAGTGCATGTTTTGGACCCAGCCAAGACCTTACCTCCTGTTGAGCAAGGTAGCACGAGCATGTATAGGAAGGTAGTGGAAAGCACCTCCATACAAGAAAAGATATTAGATCCATGGTTGAGCAGCAAGTGAAGGAAGCATTGGCTCAAGCCCTAGGAGGATCATCGGTTCCAAAGGGTAGACCCTACCTAGAGGAATTCGATGTAATCAATATCCCAAGAGTTTTGTGCCACCTTCCTTCAAAAGCTTTGATGGTAGTGGAAACCTAAGGCAGCATATAGCACACTTCAGGGCCAGTTGTTACAATGTTGGTGGTAGCAATGCATTGCTATTCTACCTCTTCATTAGTAGCCTAACAGGGATTGCTTTTGATTAGTATGCAGAACTTTCCAACAATTCAGTAAAGACATTTTCTAGGTTGGAGCAACTCTTTATCAAGAGGTTTGCTGGAGCTCAACAAAGGATTATTGTAGGTGATCTCATTGTTGTACAACAACACCTAGGTGAGTCCCTTATTGATTATATTCTTCGATGGTGTAACTTGAGTATGAAATGTGAGCCGCAGCTATCTGAGCAGCATGCCATTGAGATTATTCAAAAGAATATCCATGGCCCGGTCGCCTTCATTCTTAAGGGCTTCATTATCAAAACATTTGAGAAGTTAATCAATAAGGAAGCTAGTCTACAAGGAGAGGCCAAACAGTTGCCTTTTTAGGACCATTTGAGAAGCTAATCAATAAGGAAGCTAGTCTCCAACTCATCGATGCTTAGCTCAGCTGACCGCTATAGGTGAGGAGGCACATTATATAAAAGGAGCTCAGGGGATCACCTTCACAGATGAAGATCTTTTTCTAGGTGGCTTGGAGCACAACCATCCCCTTTACATCATAGTTGACATGGACTGGTTCAAACTTGCCAGAGTTCACATGGATCAAGGTGCATCGATAAAAATTATGAGTCTAAAGACTCTTATTAATTTGAGATTTGACATCTCCACACTCTGAGGAGATCAGATGATGTTGAGAGGATTCAATGAACAAGGTGAGCATAATTTAGGTTCCATAGTGTTACCTTTAGAGATAGGTGACTGGAAGACTGAAGCTAAGTTTTACATCATTGATTTGAATACTTTGTTCACTACTATGCTCGGTAGGCCTTGGATACATCAGAACAAAATAATTCCATCCTCCCTCCATCAGTGCATCAAGTTCAAAAAAGATGGGATTGAATACCATGTTAATGGAGATGAAAAGCCATTCTCAGTTAGAGAGGTTGAGATTAATGAGGATGCGACCTACTATCTTCCTCAAAACACCCATTTTCATGAACTTGGACAAAATTCAAATTCAAAAGCAAAAGAAAAAAGAAAATGAAGAAAAAGAAAATAAAAGAATAAGAAATGAAAAATGAAAATCCAAGTGAACAAGAAAGGGGAATTGAAGAAGAAAAATATTCGCATATCACATTCCACCCCCAGTTCATTCCATCATATGGACATGTGGGTAGGATTACTCAACCTCCACCAGGCAGAGATAGAGGTAGAAATAGGCGTTCAGGTGGAAGACCCTCTGGTTGGCCATCAGCCAACAAACGTCATATTTTAGTTCATAGGATTACCCCTACTATTCATATAGACTTGGAATCTAGCTCAGAGGAAGAGTCTAATGTGATTAGTATACTAGCCAACCCCTCTAAGTGGGTTCCATTGGAGGTGACTTTCAATTCGGGAAAATACGAAGACCAGGCCTCCAGACAAAGTAAAGTATTCAAATCAGGTTTATGTGAGACTATTAGGTAGTAGCTGGGAACCTTAGCTCTAACCTCACTAACATCTCAGAAAGTTGAAGGTTTAGTAGTTAAGGAAGTCCCTAAGTCTTCCAGTGATATGAAGCTGAAGAGATTCTTTTTGGGATCATCATCCTCAAGTTGATGTAGAACTTGAGGAGGATACATTTAAAGAATTGATAGAATTACCATTTGACTTTTACTGCCTTGTGTTCATAATCTTATACAAATAGTTTTAGTTCCTCATACAAGGTCCAGGCATAGGTCAGAGTACTTTGAAAAATTATGGAACAATATAGGCAGGGAAGCACAATCAAGAGTAGGATGAGGATTCGGTATAGTGGGTCCAGTTGATGATGAAGATTATTGCTTAGTTGTTACCAATCATTTGGAGTCTGATAGGTTCTTTTCACACACCCCCAACTCTTATGAGAATGTGTGTTTAGAAACCTGATGAGATGATCTCCAAATCAAAAGAAGGCAAATTTGAAGAAGATTCATTCAACAATAGACAAGCTTAAAGAAATCAACCTCAGGATAGAAGAAACTCCATGCCCGACGTACATCTGTTCATTGCTGAATGAAGAAGAAACCAATGACTTAGTTAGACTATTGGCTGAGTTTAAAGATTACTTTGCATGGAGTTATGAAGAGATGCCTAGATTATCTCCTGACATAGCAGTCCACAAGCTAGCAATAGATTATGATGCTACCCCTATTAAGCAAGCTCCTAGATATATGCGATTAGAAATTGAAGAAAGGTCATTTTTGTAGTCAAGAAACTAATCAATATTATTTTTATTAGGAAAGAGAAATATCCTATCTAGTTAGCTAGTGTGATCACAATTAAGAAGAAGAATGGCCAAATTCGCATATGTGTCAATTTTAAGGACTTTAACAAGGCATGTCCTAAGGATGAGTTTCCTCTTCGTATACCAGAATTAATGGTGGACATTGGCTCATCTCACGTAGTGTTCTCTTTCATGGATGGGTAAGCTGGCTATAACCAAATCAAGATGTCTCTTGAAGATGAAAGAAACACTGCTTTCCAAACCTCGATCAGAATCTTCTATTATAGGGTCATGCCTTTCGGCCTTAAAAATGTTGGTGCTACATACCAATGGGCCATGACTCAGATCTCATCCATCATCGTTGAGTGTTATGTTGATGATCTAGTAGTCAAGAGCGAGAAAAGAAGACCACCTCTTTGACTTAGAGTAGTTTTGAGCTTGATACAATAAAACTCAAAATGAATCTTCAAGTGTGCATTGGAGTAGCTTCAAGAAATTCCTTGGGTTTGTTGTCGACATAGGGAAGAGAAATAGATCTAGAGAAGATCAAAGCTATCTTAGAAATTCCACCTCCTAAGAGTTTAACTCAACTCAGATCCTTCCAAGCACGACTGGCATATGTAAGATGCTTTATCTCCAACCTATCGGTGGATGCAACCCATTTTTTGCACTTGTCAAAAAAAATTCCAAGTTCAAGTGGGATGACAAGTTCCAACATGCCTTTGAAGACATCAAGCTATATTTGGTAAAGCTACTAGTTCTAGCAGCCCCTGTCCTAGGCAGGCCACTCATTCTCTACACTACTACATTGGATGACTCTCTCGTTGCTCTTTTGACCCAAGACAATGATGAAGGAAAGGAGAATACTCTCTGCTACCTCAACTGCCATCTTATTCCTGCTGAAGTGAACTATCCACCTATTGAGAAACATTGCCTAGCTTTAATCTTTGCTTCCTAAAAGCTATGGATTTATATGCTTTCTCATAAGGTGAGCTTGATCTTTAGAATAAATCCACTACATCTCATAACATGGCCAACGCTATTCGGATGTTTGGCATGATGGTCCATGATTCTCTCATAGGTTGATATCACATTCGTACCCCTCCGATCAAACTGTGTTTCTTTCATCACATTCGTACCCCTCCTAAGGATAGGCACTAGCGAATTTCTTAGCAAAACACCCACTTCCTATTGATTCTCCGCTTAGTGACACATGAACAAATCTTGAACTTAGGAGAGGCCGAAAACCACCGATGGGAGTATATTTTGATGCTGTAGCTTCTTTTCACAAAGGGGAAGCATCACGATCTATTCTCCCAGGAAAGGCAAGGGTAGGAATAGTTCTCCTAACTCAGACCATGATGTGATGAGATTCTCATACTATCTTTCCAACCCCGCACCAACAATGGAGTATGAGGCTTTGATGGTCGGTCTAGAGTTAGCCATCACTACCAGTGTCAAGAGCATCAACATCTTTGGGGATTCTCAATTGGTCATCAACCACGATGATTACAGACTTCATGGATGTAGTTAGGAGATGCCATCAGTGTCAGGTACACAGTGTGGTCCTCCACTAACCACCCAACATTCTACACCCTACATTGGCCTCATGGCCATTCGAGTGTTGGGGTACCAACATTATGGGTCCGATCGATCCTCCTTCTTCCAAGGGGCATTGGTTCATCTTAGCTATCACCGACTACTTTTCCAAGTGCAAAAAGCCATCCCACTCAGAGGTCACTACCGGCATGTGCTTCAATTTTTAGGAACCATATTGTATATAGGTTGGGGCCTCGATGAATTATATACGATAATGGTACTGCATTCAAAAGCACTAAGATCAACAGCTTCGCTAGAAGACATGGCATAGATTGGAGATACTCCACCATCTACTACCAGAGTAAATGGCCTAACAGAAGAATTCAACAAAACTCTCATCCAAATACTAAAGAAGACTCTTGATGACAACAAGCGGTAGTGGAATGAGTAGTTGGTTGAAGCCTTATGGGCCTACCGCACTACATACCCAACCCCAACTCAATCTACCCTATTTTCCTTAGTTTATGGGTCCAAAGCTATTCTACCTTTAGAAGTTCAACTCCCATCACTAAGGATAGCATTGGGTAAAAGATCTCTGATAGAATGCAAAGTTGCGTTAGAAGAGCTCAAGGTTTGGAGGAGAGTCGCCATGGTGCGAACCTCGAGTTATACAAGGCCAAAATGATTCAAGCTCACAACAAGCGTCTAGGTTTTTTTTTTGAGTAGGAGAACTTGTGTTAGTCTAAGGAGACCAATTATTTGCCCATCAAAGATGGGAGGCAAGTTTGAATCCACTTGGGAAGGCTCCTATGTCATAGAGAAGGCCTATCAAGGAGGATCTTATCAGCTTATTGATTGTAAAGGGAAACAACCGATGCTTCCAATTAATGGGCTCTATTTGAAGAAATATTATCCATAAAAATTATGTTTGAAAAAAAATCTATCAATCAACAAAAAATCTGATTCTATTTCATCAAAATTATCTCTTCTTTCAAAGTATTATTTACTTGTCTTACAAATCCACTGTGATGTGTTTAGGGTAAGGTGTAAGAGTCCCCCAGTGGCATCCTATCCCTATTTTACAACACAAACACAAAATAAACAAAATCTCAGCTATTAGAATAGGTGTGAGAACCCAATAGGCATCTTATTTCAAATAGCAACTAAGTTAGGGTAGAGAACCCAATGACATCCTTTCTTAGTGGGAATTCCCATTTCCATCATGGCACCATTTCATCAAAATCTCTATGTTTAAGGTAGGTGTAAGAGTCCCCCAGAGGCATCCTATTCCTTTTAACACATGCACTACAACAAACATAAATCTTTTTATCTTGAGCTATTTTGATGTAAGAGCAAGCCCTCTGTGGCACTCACTCATTAGCTATTCTAGGTCAGGTCTACATGCTACCTCACTAGTATGTCATCCCAGTGGTCATTTCTTTGGAAGATGTGAGTCCCCGAGCTTTCTTCATAACTTGGCCATTGCAAACCAACAAGCACCTTATTAGTATGATAATCTTTACTACCTAGCCAGTAAGCCACCTCGTGTTGGTTTTATTTAAAAACATGCGATTCCCCGTGCTTTTTCCTGAACTAATCATCATGATCTGACTAGGTCGAATATATTTGAGGTTTAGGATAAGTCCCCCAGAGGCTCCCTTTTTCTTTACTATGTTTGAGTCGATATAAGTCCACCAATGGCATTTGCTTAGTAGTCGCCCTAGGTTGGATGACACCTATCTAGCCGAAGACAGACTATTCCAGCAATCAATTCCACAATAAGAGGATGTGAGTCCCCAAGCTTTCTTCCTAGGATGATAGTTGCAAACTGAAAGGCACCTTAGGTTGATTGATGTTCACTATACTAACAATGACTCACCCGGTGAATACACCACTCTTAGCAGATGTGAGTCCCTATGCTTTCTCCTTGAGTTGGCCACCGAATACCTATTTGATATATGACTACCCATGTCATCTTCTCCAAGGTTTTAGATTAAGCCCTTAGCCCCATCCCTATGGGCACTCTATTTGGATCACATCCTTTGCGACCCCATTTAGACACTACCGGGTTACTTTTGGATTGACGGTCCCCTTTCCCACCCTAGCCATGTGGTTGGAGAATTTGTTCGGCGATGCGATTCTCCTTGGTTTAAATTTGAGATAGGTCTTGGCTGATATAAGCTCCTTCTTAGTTTTTTCCCTCACAAAATAACAGGGTCCACGATAAACAAACTAAATAAATAAACAAAAAAATTTACTTGTGGATTAGGAATTCAAGCCCCTAAAGTGCCCCTTTTCCCAAGCAGGTATCCTATCTTTAGGGCAATGTCAACAGAACTCTTTATAAGAATTATTTGACTACCTAAGTTGAGATAAGTCCCTAGGTTGGCACTCGCTCTGTTGTCACCCTTAGGTCAGGTTCAATCCATTTTCTCTAAAGAAGATTACCTCGACAGTCTTTCCACTTTGGAAGATGTAAGACTATGACACATTCTTCCTGGCATGATTATCAAAGCGATGAGCCTAGGTTAGTTTTAATTTTTTGCCCAAAGCGATCACCCTAGTGGTCTTTTGTAGTGGAAGATGTGAGTCCCTAAACTTTCTTCCCTTCAATTGATCATTGTAAACCAAAAGGCACTCCTTTAGTCAGATAGTTCTCCCATCGGTTGGGAAGCTACTCCCTTTGGTTCAATAAATCTGAGATAGGTCTAGGTTGATATAAGCTCCTTCTTAGTGTGATCCATCTAAAACCAACGGAATCCATCAAAATAAATCTAAAATGAAATTAATTTTGACTATCTTGAGTTGATCTAAGTCCCAGCATTCACTCAATCCTTAGGTTGGGTTCAATCTATTATCTTGTCAATAGATTACCCGATCTCTACTATGGAGGATGTAAGTCTACTATGCTTTCTTCCTAGTATGGTTGTTGCATACCAAAGGCATCCCTTTGGTTGGCTAGTCCTATTATGTGTTTAGTAGTACCCCTTTGGATTGGTAAATGCAGTTAGGTCTTGGCCTCCATGGCTCTTTTCAGATGCATCCATCAAAAAACTCCATCTTAAAATCCCAAACCTAAAAATGGAAACAAATTCAACCCTCTTCCCAGTGGAAATTTCTCAGCAAGACTTAAATCAAATCAAACCTCTCATCCCCATGTGGATGACTTGAACCTGCTTCCCTAGTGGAAGGTTCACACTCTATCCCTTAGTGGATTTCCCCTTCTCTTATATCTTGGATATGAGTAGAGTCACATTGCATTGAGTTTTGGATTCTTTCTATGCTTTGGGTTACGGATAGATTGTTTCTGGTAGTGCTTGTGATCTTTTGTTGTTGATCATTTGGTCAACACCAATGTGATGTTCCTTGTCGGTCACACCACACCTATTTGTTGACCTCACTTTTAGAATGAGCTCTCAACCCCTCCATCTTAGAGGACTTCTCTTAGACTTTAAGAGTTCCTTAGTCTTAAGACACATCTAGTGATTAGGTGGACACTCAACTTAGCCCTAGATACTTAGAAGAGTTAGCCATAGGAATAGGTCATGCCTTAGGGGTGTTAGGAAAATTTACCCTTAGAACCACTCCTCACCTTCCTTCCTTCAAGTCAAACTCCAAATCAATCTTATTTGATTTTCTCCGAACTCAAATCAATGCCACATGATTGAAATCCATGATTGAAACCCACGAATGAAATTCCTAAGTCCTTAATCTCCTCTTAAGGACTTAGCCTAAATCATGATCAAATCAATTCAAACTCATGAAATTTTCTCATAACTCAATTATATTCTCATTTATATTCACATATATAAATAAAATATAAATTCAAATCAATCAAACTAAATCCAAAATTCAAATTCCCAATTCAAAATCATTTTTTAAGTCCTTAATTTCCCTCTTAAGGACTTATCCAAAATCACCTTCAATCAATTCAAACTCATGAGATTTTCTCATAACTTATTTATAATCTCATTTATATTCACACATATAAATGAAATATAAATTCAAATCAATCAAACTAAACATAAAACTCAAATCTAAAACTCTAAATTTCCTAAATCCTTTAAATTTCCTCTTAAGGATTTGCTTTAGATCATGATAAAATCACTTCAAATTCATAAAATTTTCTCATGACTCATTTATATTCTCATTTATATTCACATATATAAATGAAATATAAATTCAAATCAATCAAACTAAACTCAAAATCAAATCCAAAACTCCAAAATTTCTAAGTCCTTTAAATATCCTCTTAAAGACTTAGCCAGATCATGATCAAATCATTCCAAATTCATGAAATTTTCTCATGATCCATTTATATTCTCATTTATATTCACATATATAAATGAAATATAAATTCAAACAATCAAAACCAATTCCAAAATCAAACTCAAATCCATTCAAAATCCAACCTAAGCCTTTCAAATCAAAATCTTGGACTTAGCTCAACTTCAAATCAAGCCAAACTCTTGATTTTTCTTCATGATTCAATCAATCCTTCAATCATGAATTCAAATATAAATACAAACTTCAATCACTAAACCAAAACTCAATTCAAAATCAAGCCAAAATCCATTCATTCCTTTGAATATGAAAATGAATCAAAACTCATTTGACTTCAAACCACTTGCAAATGGATTTATTTCAATCATAAGTCCATATACAAGTTCAATCAAACCCAAATCAAGCTTTAACCAAGCCATTTGGCAAATTAGGCTCACTTGATCAAAAGTGGCCCAAAGTACCCTTATGAGCCAAATTTTAATCCTAACCAAATTGGATTGAATCAAACTCTCCTATGCCTCTCATCATTATCAACAATCATCATGAGATGATCAATCAATCAAATTGGGTCAAACCAAGTCAAACCTAAAGGTTGACCAAGTCAACACAACCAAAATGAAACCTAATTTAGTCAAAATCCACCATAGACCAAATTGACTGAAACCATTGATCTAAGTTCATTCATGAACTATGTTTGAACTTGACCAAGTCAACATTTGAGCCGACTTAAAGCCACTTGACCCAAGTTAACTGACCTAAAAGGTCAAAATCTGTCAAAACTTGATCTAAGCCAAATTGATTGAAACCAATGGGTCAAGTTCATTCCAAATCACTTGTTGAACTTGACCAAAGCCTCAATTAGCCAACTAGACCTATCCCAATTGACCTTAAACCCAACTTGACTAAAGGGTCATGTTGAGCCAAATTCAAACTTAACCAAAATTGATTGGAAACAAAGATACCAATCACTTCATATGACTAACCAACCTAAACCTACCCATGACCTAGCTCAAATAGGTCAAATGGGTCAAATTGGTCAACTTGACCCATTTGACTGAAGTCATATGAAAATTCAAACCTAAACCAAATTGAATTAAACCAAAGCCACCAAAACATTTCAAATGGTCATATGAACTTGACCAACCCTTGGTTTGACCCAATTTGACAAATTAGTCAACTTGACCCAAGTTGACCCATTTTGACCTAAATGGGTCAAATACCATACCAAATGAACTCCAAATCCAATGAAACTTGGCCAAACCTATTTTCTCAACATACCCAACATATCAAATTCAAAAATTAGCCAAATTACCATTCTACCCCAGGCCATAGAACAAATTTTGGTCAAATCTATGGGGAATTTGGTCAAATCCTCTTCACACCTACTTGATACTCTCCTAGGTCAAGTAAACCTTATGGAGGGTGGTGCACCCAACCCAATGGGTTTTGGGTCAGTAACTTGACCCAAGGCCAAAACTAAGCACATGGCTCAAATTGGCCACATGGGAATCATGCTCCCACTCAATTTGAGCACATGGGGAGTTACCATTCCACTCCTCTGGCCAAATTGACCATGTGCAAGCCTCTAATAGATCAAATAACCCACTTCTTGTCAATTGGATCAAAATGCAAGTGAAGCTTGACCTTGATTTCTTAAGGGGAGATATACTCCCCTAATTCACTTCAATTCCAATAGAAATTTAATTCGCATAGGAAGCAGGAGCCATTTGAGAGCCTTCCCAAGCTTCTTAGAGAGTTAGAATTTGCCATTTCGGTTTCCCTTAAGCAAAAAAAGGGGAGCTCAAGGTTTTACTTTCTCCACACACCAAACCAAGTCAATTCCTTTGCACACTCCCTCGGGACCAAGTTGAGCTTGCTCAACCTCTTTCCCAAGCTCCAAAAGGAAGATCCACTTCAATCAAAATCAAGCTCACTAGGAGGAGTTGGTCCATATAGCTATCCACTCAACCTCAAGAGCTAAAACTTTCACCAAAGCTTTGTCTTGAGCTCCTCCAAGGTAATGTCGGGTGATCACCTCATGAGGTATGACATTTTGACCATTATTAAACTCAATGTGGTGGTGCTTTGTGAAAGAAATTTTGATCCCATGGAATTTTGATTTGTGCTTGCCATTAGGTTTAGATGGTGTGGGTTGAGTTTCAATCCAATCAAGCGGCTCAGATCTTCCCTTTGAAAGTGGGCTCTCCATTGTTCCTCGAGGAAGAATAGGGATGATCTGTCCATCCATTTTGGATGGAGATTAAATCACATTTTATATCTTATTTTATCCCTAAATCAGATTAAATCCCTTGTTTGATCCTTGATCAAGCGGTGGAGGCATAGCTCACACCACATGCTATGATGATGTTTTAAATGGCCACTCGAGGATGATGTGTGTAAAGCGGTTGAGTGCATGCATGCATGGTGCACCGTGGGATTAGGGAATTAATTAAGTTTAAATAATTCTAATTAATCCTCTAAACTTTAAAATTCATATCTCTCTAAAGAAAATAATATGAGGTAAATTGACTAAAGATAATTCAATCTAGCATATTCTAAAATTGGTTTTAATGGATTTTGAGTATTGTTTAATCTAATTTGCTAATTACTCTATAATTAATCCACTAATTAATCTTAAACTTCTTGTGTGTATTTTGGGGGATGACTTCTGCTTCCCCTAATTTTTTTGGCATTTATTGGTGGCTTAATTGGGGAAATTGCTAATTCATTTCCTAATTACCCCTCTAATGTAATTAAGGATAATTAAGGGTTTGATTAGTGGTTTAATCCTTTGTTGAAGTTGATTAAGGTCTGATTCAGTGAATGGGAGGTTTAGGGAATAATTTTGGGGCATTTCCCTAAGTTATTTCTTAAAACCCCTTTTCTTTCTTAATTAAGGCCTAATTCACTAATTAATTAATTTCTTAAAATTCTAAAACCGAACTTAATTAATCTACTTTGGGTAGATGCTTGGTGTTCAAGAGCCTAAGTTCAATTAAGAAATCAAAACTCAACTCATATGTGTGAGGTTATTTTGAAATTACTTAAGTTAAACCCCTTAGATTAATTAATCATTAATCATGAGCCAAATTGCATTAGGCCCCTTTCTTCCTAGGATTACAAATTTAAATTCCTTGTGAAGTTTTATGTCATCTCATTGGCTCATAATTATTTGATTAACTATCTATGTGTGTAAGGGATAATTAACATGTTTAATTCATACCTTAACCTATTCAAAAATATAAAATGAATCTAATCATCTAAAATTGAACAAAAAATATGTGGGAATGGGTTAGGAACAACAAACTATATTCACATTTTCAAAATTAAATCAAATTCAAAATCAAACAAATTATATTAAATAAACTTTGGTTTACTTTAGCTTTCTTATTTCATAAGATTGTCTTTAGGATTTAATTAAAGAGAATGTGTTTACATGCTTTAATTGCTTTACTTCTTCCCCAACATGCTAAATATATGTGTCATATGGTTTCATGCATCCATGCTTTTCAAAAATCAAATTTAAAATAAAAATGTTTCCTTTATGTCAAATTGCATGTGTTGGCTAAAGTAAGAATATGAGTGGCTATTATCACTATTAAATAAAATTATTTTCAAAATATATGAATTTATCAAAATTGAAAGTGTGTTACTTATATCTTACTTATGAGTTTGCATGTGAGTAAAATATAAAAAATGTGCTTAGTGTAGGTTTTCCTTCTCTTCTCTTTTAGTATAATTTTGAATAGGATTTAGCAAGGTGTATGGTTCATTTGAAAAAGAACCTAACACTTGCCTAATTCCATCATATTCATTCCTATCACTTAAGGATAACTATGCTTGCACATATAAGTTGCATAAACAAAATAAATCAACCAACACCAACTTTTGCATTCTTTCTTTTCCATTCATTTCTTTTGTACACATGCTTGTATTTAAGGAAAGTGGTATATTAGTCTAGACAACCCGAGGTTGTGAGGCTTTAAGTATAAGTAGGTGTTGTACCTTAGACCTCTGGTTAACAATGGCATCGTACTCACTTATGCCTTTCATACATTCATGTGTGCATGTGAAAGTTGGATAAGAAACCCCTTTGCTACTTAATGAAAAATCATGCATCATAAAATTTCAAATTTCCTTAAGTAAATTACCTAGCATGCATTATAAAGTGTGCTAAACTTTTGCATTTGCATGTATAGATATTTTAGGATCCATTCATATGCATGTTATACATGTTGGGAAAGAAAGTAATGTATGTTTTGTGAATTTAGTTCATTTTACTTAATCTTCAAATGCCTTTCTTTTTTGAATAGGTTTGTTTAGAGTTCATCTAAACTTAGGATGGATTAAAACTTAACTAAAACATTAACTAAAAACTAAAAATATGAATCCACTTTAGAAATTTCTTAGGTTAGGGAAGGAAAGAGAAGTTCTCTTCTTTTCCCCTCTCTTTATAACTTAGTAATTGATTGTAGGATTCACTTAAACCCAATCAAAACATAAAATAAAATCAATCCAAAATAATTAAATAACTTAAATGAAATCCTCCTCTAAGTTGAATATGCTTCACACTTAAAATTCTAAACTTAAATCCATAGCTAAGCACACCACACAAACCTCTAAAGCACACACATTAGGCTAAAACCACCAGCTTTAGGTTAGGTGCATGGTTTGATGCTTGCTTTTATTTTGAGATATATGTTTTTAGATGTTAGGGTGAATGCATAGAATGAATGGTAGGGTGATCTTAGTCTAACCATTATCTTCTGAGGATTGTGCTTAAAGGCGTAATAAATAAAAATATAAATGCTTTTTTGTGTGCTTATACCCTTAAGCATGATCCAATAGGGTGGACTTAGTCACCCAAGTGTGGGGTGATAAGTCTAATATACATGCTTGGGATTTGGTGGTTTGTTTAGCTAACCTTTATTTTGTAGGTGTTAGCTTGATTTAGTTTTCCTTTTCATGTAATTTTTATTATTAGGCTTTGGAATGATTGTTATAGGGATTAGGATGAACATTGGTCATAAAGCTTATCTTATGCACCATGTGAAGCCTTTGTAGCATCCACCTTCAACCATCAAAAGAATCAAATAAGAAGAAGAAAAGAAGAAAGAAGAAAGAAGAGAATGAAGAAGTTTAAGACCCCATATAACAATGAGTTCCATGCTTAATTGTATATAACTCATTTGTAATCTGGGTTATATAAGTGTAGAGTTTAGCTCCCCAATTTATTTTTGGGTTTGTGCGGTGGTACCCGACCATAATGGCCTCTTATTCTTTTGCGATTAGCTTTATAAATTGATTGATGATTTATTTAGCTTATGCATTAAGTGGCATCCTTTTCCTAGTTTCTTCCTTTATGTATGTGGATGTGGATTAGGCTCTTATAGAAAAATAAATCTTCAAATCTAACAATTCAAAACTAAAATAAAGAACTCATAACCTCACCTAAAACTTAGGCTAAAATCAAGATAAAAGAATTAGCAACCCCTTATGGATGAGTACTTCTTTATAACATCATGCAAAAATGCATATTATTTTCACTCTTGATTGGAGGCTTCCACCTTTGCCAGAGAAACTTGGCTTGACCTTTGAGAGCCATGGTGGAAACACACCTCCTCCCTTCTCGCTGATTTTGGCCAATAATCTTATTTCTCATGCATTAGGCATATGAATCCTATTAGCCCAAGTCAAAATGATTGTCCAAAAATGAAAATAAAAATGAAATCTAAATTGCATTTGATTTAGGTCATTTATAGCATGCCCTTACATGATCTAGTCTCTTTAGGGAGTGAGTTTAAGGACTTAGTCTCTTTTAAATAAATAATAGCCTAGCTATCTTGCATAAAGCATATGACTTGCCTACATGAATTTAAAATCAGGAGGAGTTAGTTGGCACCACTAGGGGTAAATTAGCATCAGTGGTTTGTCCTCTCTATGGAGGCAAACCAAATGACCATTTTTGCCTTAGATTTATGTTATGTTTTTGACCCTCACCAAAGCTCCCTAAATTTAAGTTTTGAGGTTGCTTCTCCCCTTTGTGGGCCATAAGCATAAATCCTTACCTCTTAGGCATTTTTATAATCTTGTGTTGTGGAATCATAAGCCTTAAATTTATAATGAAAAATTCAACTCAAACAAATTAAATCAATTTCAAAAATGTAAAGCCCAACCATACGATAGTTTGACATGTTTGCTAGGTCTCCTAGCATCATGGGCATCTCTACTTATCTTCCTTTGGCTTGATAAAACTCCCTCTCCTTGGTTAATCCCATTTTATTTTCCAAAATAAACTAATTGATTGATAGTCCTACCTATTGAAATCTTTGGAGACAATGATCATTTACCTTAATCAGAGTATTCCTAAGGGATCTCATTCCTTAAGATGTAATTAACTATGGGGCCCTAGAGAACAATGAACCAATTTAAAATAAACCTTACTATACTTTTCCATGTAAAATAGGAGAAGAATCTTTGGTACATATGCAAACCCATTGTCCTTAGGAGTCATTCTTAAAGTGATTAAGTCCATTGTAGAGTTATGACTTCTATTTTTTTGAGATAGTACACCTCTCCTCAATGTCTACCCATCACCCTCAATAAGAACATCTACATATCTATGGTGTCCCAACTAAAGCATATATTTCTATTTTCATTTATCCTCTCGAGAAAGGATAGATGAAGGGAGAATATTTTACCACAATACCCAAATTTGTTAAATGGAAATCTCTCTCTTTTCAAAATCAATCAAAATAAAAAAAATTTCAAAATATATTTGGAATTTCATTGTAGCACATCCCATTTGCTAAAATGAAGTCTCCCTTTTCTAAAAAAAAAAAATTAGACACACTTTTGGAATTTCATTTAGCATACTCAAATTTGCTAAGTTAAATTTCCATTTCACAAAACTTTTACAAAACATATTTGGAACTTCAATTTTAGCATACCATATTTGCTAAAGTGAAGTCTCCACTTTCAATCAAAAAAATAAATCAAAATTAAAAAGAAACACATTAGGATTCCCTTAGCATACTTTAATTTGCTAAGGATCCTACTTTTTAAAAACAAATCAAAACCAAATGAAACACATTAGGATTTCCATAGCATACCCAAATTTACTAAGGATCCTACTTTTCAAAATCAAAATTTTGAAAAAAACACATTAGGATTTCCTTATACCCAAATTTGCTAAGGATCCTATTTTTTAAAATCAAAATATCAAAACAAATGAAACACTTTAGGATTTTCTTAGCATACTCAAATTTGCTAAGAATCCTATTTTCAAAAATTTTCCAAAAAAATAAAACACTTGGGTTCTTCATTTAGCATACCCAAATTTGCTAAGTGGGAATTCCAATTTTCAAAATCACCAAAGATTCACAAAAAACAAAAAAAAAAAACAATTATTTTCTCACTGCATACCCAAATTTGCTAAGTGAGTGAATTCAAAATATCAAATCAAAAAATAGAACCAATTGACCCTTTGTTTTAACTTACTCAAATTTGTTAAAGGTCCTCAAATCAAAATCTAATTTCAACCATGAACCTATGGAAGCATCTTTCTAAAATATTTGAACCCATTTTCAACATATCCAAATTTGTTGAAATTGGATTCATATCCAAAATTCATCTTTCCAATCAAATCTCTAAATCTTCTCTAAATCCATTTGAACCCACTTAACACTTCCAAGATGTTGGATGTGGGTTCAAATTTTAAATTCAAATTTAGAAGTCAACAAAATAGAAATCTAATCCAAGTTTGTTTCCACATTCTCTTAGCATTAATCTCGTTGAGCTACAATTTTTTTTTAGTTTTTTTGACTATAATGGAACATCAGAGTATGTGTTTACTCTCCCTATGGCATGGACTTGGCCTTAGATCTCTCCCACCCATTACACCCATCTCATCCATTTTGGTAGAGGTTTTGAGGGAGGATTATTTGAGGGCACTCCCCTGTATTAGCGGACCAAGTGGCGAAGCGGTCATTCAAATTGATTTGCCATCACTTTGATATCCCCTCACTAAAGGAAGGTGATAGTTTCTATAGTCAGTGTAGTGTCATGCATTTGTGACAATTAGGTTCTCGTCTTGGATGAGGGATAGCACCCACTCATTAGCACCCTCATAGGGTAAGGCTCCTTTGATCCCAGAGATTGTCTCCCTAATTTTTGAGGTTGGGTCTAGCTCTTACTCCACTCACCCTACCAGGACTCGTGAGGAGGAACAAAAATTACATGATTAACAGTTACCATACACGCATCATCGTGAGATGAGGGTGCTACATGGTTGGTGTGGAGGAGTTGCCCACTGATTTCCCACTGGTTACAATGAACCCATTTCATCCTCTCTTGGGTCCCAGAGAGGATGCTAGAGGATCCCTACTTCACCTCCACGTGGTTCAAGACCCACCAGGAGAGAGGAGGTCATATGCCGCCTCCATTCGCTTCTAGTTGAGCATACAAAAGTTCTAACTGAGCTCAATTTGACTTGAGATGTTATCCCCATAGCATGGGGAAACATCTATGGCAAGAGAGACCGTGGGAGGCCCCGCACTATAGTTCATCACTACAAGAGAAGCAAAGGTTTGGTCGACATTCTCTCGGCTCATTGATTTTCGACAAGATGCTACCCATGCGATCACAGATAATATTCTGCTGTGGATGACCCATCATAGGAGAAGGGTCCCTGTTCCAAGAGAGTCAGTGGTGTCTCCACCACACCGCTCTACCCCTCATCCATCGTCACCTATTCATGTCATAGCATCTCCAATTTTGCTAAAGGCCATGAAGGCCACATCCGGGAGAAGCTGCATTGGTGATCCAGCTCTGGCCAAAGGATCCCATTCCATCTACACCACCTATTGTGGTGAGGTCGAGCTCTCCCACCCAACCTTCTGTCCTCGTTATGGTATGGAAGGAATGGCGACCTCAAAGCAAAGTGGTCATCCCAACACCAACACCACCAATTTAGTAGGACATAGAGATGGTTGCACATTGTAGAGCAAGATGAGCCCGCACCATGATCATAGAACCTCCTAGAGTGTCACCCTTTCGTAGTGATAGAGTGTGTCTCTTCTAATGAGTCCTCATAGGATTGATTCTCCAAGAGGGGGAGGTCGCTCCTCACATGACAAGTGATCACACCGGCCACCAAAATCATTCATGCCTATTCAGATCATTCTCTAGAGGACATAGTGGCACGTTATCTTATGGAAAAGAAAAACTTTCTAGGATACGATTGGTCTAATGAAGAGAAGATTAGCTTTGATCTCAATGAAGATTATTTATTGGGAGACTTAGTAGGGGTTTGCATGGTAGATACCAGGGGATCCTTCTTCAGAGAGCAGCAGTCTATGGAAGGTGATGAGGTTGAGCAAAAGACAGAACCCACTCGCACAAACACATCCTAGCACAAATGAAGTAGAAAGATGAAAAGATAGATAGGATGGAAAGATAGGTTGAGGACTTATTAGTAGCAGTCTCAGAGCTTCTGAAAAAAGCACCAACAGTTCATCCTACCACAGCTGAGACTAGTTAGCCATAGTTAGTGCATGTCTTGGACATAGCCAAGACCTTACCTCCCATTGAGCAAGGTAGCACTAGCGTGTATAGGAAGGTAGTAGAAAGTACCTCCATACAAGAAAAATATATAAAGTCCATGGTAAGCAGCAGGTGAAGGAAGTGTTGGCTCAAGTACAGGGAGGATCATTAGTTCCAAAGAGTAGAACCTACCCAGAGGAATTTGATGCAATCCAATATCCCAAGGGTTTCGTTCCACCTTCCTTTAAGAGTTTTGATGGCAGTGGAAACCTGAGGTAGCACATCCCATTTTAGAGCTAGTTGTTGCAATACCGGTGGCAGCGATGCTTTGCTTTTTTTTGTCTTTGTTAGTAGCCTAACAAGGATAGCTTTTGATTGGTATGTTGAACTTCCCAATAGTTCAGTGAAGACATTTTTTGAGTTGGAGCAACTCTTCATCAAAAGGTTTACTATAGCTCAACAAAGTTTTATTGTGGGTGATCTCATTGTAGCACAACAACACCCAGGTGACTCCTTTGTTGACTACATTCTCAGATGGCATAACCTGAGTATGAAATGCAAGTCATAGCTATCTGAACAACATGCCATTTAGATTCTTCTAAAGAATATCCATGTCCTAGTCGCCTTCATGTTTAAGGGCTTCACTATCAAAACTTTTGAGAAGCTATTCAACAAGGCGAATAGTCTCCAAAGACAGGCCAAATAGTTGCCTTTTCAAGATCAGCTGCCTAAGCCAAAGCCTAGATGGTCTATGAGAAGAAGTTAGGAACAATGACAATAGTTGATAAGGGGAAGCAACCATAGATCGTAGAGACCACGACCTCGCAGCCTTCTTCTCTTCCACCTCCTCCACCACCGAAACTAGGCCACAACAGCCTCCATGGCCTAGATCACTGCCTCCTCAGCCATATCATCACCAGCAGTGGCACACTTATTCACCGCTAGGTAGCTATGGTTCACCTACTCATTTAGATAAGCTTAACAAGCCTTATTCATTTAAGAGGGAGGTAATCAAGAAGATCTTTAAGAACCTCTTAAAGAAGCGATTTTTAACTACCCAAACTGAATCGAAGGAAGTAGGCAAAAGCCATGATCCTAACTTTGCCCCTACCACTATGCTAGGTCATGTTTTGGAAGATTGCTTCACTTTCAAGGACTGGCTTGAACATAGCTTCAAGACCAATGCTATAGTTATCCTAAAGGAATACCTTATGGAACAACCATCTAGTTCCATCAAGGTAATCCTTGGGGATACTTGCAATCTCTCCAAAATGAAAGAAGGTTGGGATATCTCCTTATCCAAAACCTCTAAAAAGATCATTCAGAAGATCAAGAAACTTTCCTTGTTGGTGCCTAAGTCAGCTCAAACCTCCAATATCAAGGAAGGTTTGCAAGTTACCGATCAACTGGGAAAGAGGAGCTCAAAGTATAGCATCGTGCGGCACCGAGATAGTCCAAGTAGCACAACCACCAACCGAGTCCTCGCCTACCAGCTACCACATCGAGACTTCTCCTAGTTCATAGCTCTTCTACTTACTTGAACTCTTGATAAGGGCCTTCAAATCCATTACCCTCTTACTTTACTTGACTTCTACTTTGTACCTATCAAATCCAAGAAATTGAAGAATAAAGCTAGCTTGAATTACATCCGTGTCATGGGTTGTCTTCTTCTATTCCTAATGATAACTCTTCAAGTCATAATAGCTAACAATTTTGATCTCCTCTTCTGAGAATTTTCCCACTCAACACTATGAGTTTTCCTCTTGAGATAGACTTGGAATCATCCAATGAGGTCCCATAAAAGTGTAGGTGAGCACGTGTGTAGAACCTTCCATTACCCTTCCACAAGAGATCACCGAAGTCAACCTCCGTAGTGGCAAGGTTCTACCTCCTAGGGTAGCACCTGAAGATAGAGGGAAAGAAGACATTTGTATAGAGGATTGAGAATCCCCTCCACAGAATGATCCACCTTTGGATATGCTTATGGAGGATTAGCCTAAGGTGGACTACAATGTCCTCTCTCATCTAAGAAAGTTTTCATCTAAGCTAGGCATATATGATGCCCTCATCTTATCTAAAGAGATGAGGGATTCATTAATAAAAACTCTCCTTGATCCTAAAATATGCTTAGCTCAGATAATCACTATTGGTGAAGAGGCACATTATGCAAAAGAATCCCAAGGGATCACTTTCATAGATGAAGACCTTCTTCTGGGAGATTTGGAGCACAACCATCCCCTCTACATCATAGTTGACATGGGAAGATTCAAACTTACCATAGTTCTCATTGATTCAGGTGCATCGGCAAACATTATGAGTCTAAAGACTCTTGCCTATTTGAGGATTGATATCTCCACACTCTGAGAAGATTGGATAATGTTGAGAAGATTCAATGAACAAGGTGAGAGGGCTTTAGGTTCCATAGTGTTATCCATGGAGATAGGTCACTGGAAGATTGAAGCCAAGTTTTACATAATTGATTCGAATACTTCATTCATAGCTTTGATCAATAGGCCTTGGATACATCAACAGATGATTCTATCCTCCCATCTGCATCAAATTTAGAAAGGATGGGATTGAATACCATGTCAATGGGGATGAAAAGTCATTTTTAGTTAGAGAGGTTGAGATTTATGAGGATGCGACCTACTATCTTCTCCAAAACATCCTTTCTTGTCAACTTGGACAAAATTCAAATGCAAATGCAAAAGAAAAAGTAGAAAAAGAAAAGAAAAATGAAAATCCAAGTGAACAAGAAAGGCGAATTGAAGAAGAAATAGATTCGTATATCACATTCCACCCACAGTTCATTCCATCATATGGACATATGGGTAGGATGGTTCAACCTCCACTAGGTAGAGGTAGAGGCAGAAATAGAGGCAGTTCCAGTAGTGGAAGACACCATGGTTGGCCATTAGCCAATGTTCCAATTCATAGGAGTACCCCTACTATTCACGTAGACTTGGAATCTAGCTCAGAGGATGAGTCTAATGTGATTAGATACCATTCCCCTCTCATCCATTCCATTGAGGTGACTTTCAATCCAAACATCGATGAATACTGGGCCTCTAGACAAAGCAAGTATTCGAATTATATTTATGTAAGACTATTAGGGAATAACTGGCAACCTTAGCTCTAACTTCACTTTCATCTCAAAAAGCTAAAAGTTTAGTAATTAAAGAAGCCACTAAGTCTTCCAAAGATATGAAGCCAAAGAGATTCTTTTTGGGATCACCATCCAAGGTCCTGAAGTTGATGTAGAGCTTAAGGAAGATTCATTTAAAGAATTAATGGAATTATCACTTGACTTTTACTCACCATGTGTTCATAATCTTATATTTCGAAAGGTTTGGTTTCTCATACATGGTCCGTGCAGTCGAGTATTTTGAAAAGCTATGGAATAATACGTGGGAAGCACAATCAAGAGTAGGACTAGATTGATAGTGGGTCCAATTGATGATGATGATTACTTCTTAGTTGTTACCAATCATTTGGAGTCTGATAGGTTCTTTTCACACAACACCAACTCTTATGAGAATGTGTGTTTAGAAATCTCAGATGATCCAGATGATCTCCAAATCAAGGATGTACCTCCATAATTTGAAGAGGAGATTCATTCAACAATAGACAAGCTGAAAAATCAACCTCAGGATAGTAGAAAATCCATGCCCAACTACATCAGTTCATTGCTGAATGAAGAAGAAACCAATGAATTAGTTTGGTTGAGCTTAAATACTACTTCACATAAAGTTATGAAGAGATGCCCGGATTATCTCCAAACATAGCAGTCCACAAGATTGCAATAGATCCTAATGCTATCCCTATCAAGCAAGCTCCGAGATGCATGTGATTAGAAATTGAACAATAGGTCATTTCTGAAGTCAAGAAACTGATCGATGCTAGTTTCATCAGGGAATAAAAGTACCCTACTTAGTTAGCCAGTGTCATATGAGTTAAGAAGAAGAATGGTCAAATTCACATTTGCATCGATTTCAGGGACTTAAATAAGGCGTGTCCTAAGGATGAGTTTTCTCTTCCAATACTAGAGTTAATTGTGGATAATGCCTCATCTCATGTAGTGTTTTCTTTCATGGATGGGTCATCTGGCTACAACAAAATCAAATGTCTCTTGAAGATGAAAGAAACATCGCTTTTTGAACCTCAATTGGAATCTTTTACTATAAGGTCATGTCTTTCGGCCATAAAAATGCTGGTGCTACATACCAATGGGCCATGACTCAGATCTTCAACAAACTCATCAATCATCAGGTTGAGTGTCATGTTGATGATCTAGTAGTTAAGAGTAGAGAAAAGGAAAACCATCTCTTTGACTTAAGAGTTGTTTTCAAACGATTAAGACAATATAACCTCAAAATGAATCCCTTGAAGTGTGCATTCGGAGTAGCTTCAAGAAAATTCTTTGGGTTTGTTGTTTGACACCGGGGAATAGGGATAGATCCTAAAATATCAAAGCTATCTTAGAAATGTTATCTACTAAAAGTTTAACACAACTCAGATTGTTCCAGGGATGGCTGGCATATCTGAGACGCCTTATCTCCAACCTAATGTGGAGATGCAAGCCATTTTTAGAAATTATCAAAAAGGATGCCAAGTTCAAGAGGGATGATAAGTATGCCTTTGAAGACATCAAGCAAGATTTGGTGAAGCAGTAGTGTACCCTATCCTGTGCAAGCACTCATCTCTACCTGCATTGGTTGACTTGCTTAACACTTTGTTGGCCCAAGCTAATGACAAAGGAAAGGAGAGCGCTCTCTACTACCTCAACCATCGTCTGATCCCTACTGAAGTGAACTACCCACCTATTGAGAAACATTGCCTGCCTTTGATCTCTGCTTCCCAAAAGCTATGGCATTATATGCTTTCTTCTAAGGTGAACTTGATCTCCAGAACTAATCTGCTGCAGTATCTCATGACAGCTAATGTTATCCGGATGGTTGGCATGATGTTCTATGATACTTTCACAATTTGACATTACATTCATGCCCCTCCGCATAAAAGGATGTGTACTAGCAATTTCTTAGAAGACACCTACTGATTCACCACTTAGTGATGATCTCCCGATGAACAAATCATGAACTTGGGGAGGTAAACAACCTCCAATGGGAGATGTATTTTGATGGTGTAGCTTCTTTTCATAAAGGGGGGCATCACATCTATTCTCTCAAAAAAGGTAGTGGTAGGAATAGTTCTTCTAAATCTAGACCATGATGTGATGAGATTCTCATACTATCTATCTAACCCCTGCACCAACAATGAAGCTGAGTATGAGGCTTTGATCAGGTGGAGTTAGCTATCAATCGTCAAGAGCAACATCACGGGGTCATCAACCAAACCGCCGTCTTACAAGGTTCTCAAACCCAAGCTTCATCATTACCACGAATATACCATGAAGTTGTTGGCCCAAATTCCTGAAGTCACCATCTACAAGGTTCCCCAAGCAGAGAATGCAGTAACAGATGCTTTGGCCAAACTTGCCAAAGAATTGGCATGTCTGGAAGAAGAGTCCATTCCAATAAGGGTCCAAAATTGACAAGTCTTGTCCCTTATTGATGCCGAACTCATCGAGAGACTTTCTCTTGAAGGAAAGTTATCATTGTGAAAATGGATAAGGAGCTGGATTAGAGGCAACCGTTCATAGACAATTTGAACACTAGTAAACTACCTCAAGAAAGGTCACAAGCCCATCAGGTGAAACAGAGACCTCTCTCCTATGCTCTCGTTGATGGTACCCTGTACTGCCGATCCTTTGACTAAATGTGGTTACATTATTTAGACAAACATGAAGCCCATGGCATTGTAACCGAGATGCATTCAGGTCTATGTGGAGCACATCAGTCCAGTCTAAAGATGAAGATGAAGATCAAATGACTTGGATACTACTGGCCTTTGATGATTACAGACTGCATGGATGTAGCTAGGAGATGCCATCAGTGTCAGGTACACGGTGTGGTCCTCCACCAACCACCCAACATTCTACATTCTACACCGTACATTAGCCTCATGGCCATTTGAGTGTTGGGGTACTAACATTGTGGGTCTGATTGATCTTCCTTCTTCCAAGGATCACCAGTTCATCTTAGATGCCACCTACTACTTTCCCAAGTGGGCAAAGGCAATCTCACATAGAGAGGTCACAGCTCAACATGTGCTTCAGTTTTTTAAGAACCATATCATATATAGGTTTGGGGTGCCTCGATAAATTATATCTGATAATGGTATTGCATTCAAAACCACAAAAGATTAAAGCCTATAGATTGGAGAGATACTCCACCATCTACTACCCTAGAGCAAATGGCTTAGAAAAGCATTCAACAAAACTCTCATCTAGATATTTAAGAAGACTCTTGATGACAACAAGCAGCAATGGAATGAGTGGTTTTGGGCCTACCGCACCACATACCGAACTCCAACTCAATCTACCCTATTTTCCTTAGTGTATGAGTTCGAAGCCATTCCACCTTTAGAAGTTCAACTCCCATCACTAAGTATAGAATCGGGTAGCAAGATCATTACAGATCAGAATGCAAAGTTGCTATTAGAAGAACTCAAAGGTTTGGAGGAGAGTCGCCTAAGGGCGTGCTAGAACCTCAAGTTATACAAAGATAAAATGATTCAAGCTCACAATAAGCTAGTCTGACCTAGGTCTTTCCAAGTAGGAGAACTTGTGTTAGTCCTAAGGAGACCAATTATTGCCTGTCAAAAGATGGGAGGCAAGTTTGAACCCACTTGGGAAGGCCCCTATGCTATAGAGAAGGCCTACCAAGGAGGATCATATCAGCTCATCGATTGTAAAGGGGAACAACCAATGCTTCCAATTAATGGGCTCTGTCTAAAGAAATATTACCTATGAAATAAATCATATTTAAAATAATTATTAATAAAAAGAACAAAATCAGATTTCATTCATCAAATCCTCTCTTCTTTCTAAGCATTATTTGCTTGTCTTGCGAATCTGCCATGACGTGTTTAGGGTACGTGTAAGAGGCCCCCAGTAGCATCCTATCCCTCTTTCACATCATAAACACAACCTCCTGATACTATTAAAATAGGTGTGAGAGAACCCAAGAGGCATCCTATTTCAATTAGCACAACTAAGTTAGGTATAAGAAAACCCGAGCGACATCCTTTCTTGGTGGGAATTCTCGATTTCCATTCATGGTGCCATTTCATCAAACTCCCCAACATGTTTAGGATATGTGTGAGAGAACCTAGGAGGCATCTTATTCCTTTTAACACATGCACACAAACAAACACATATATTTTGTCTTGGGCTATTTTGATAAGGGAGCAAGCCCCTTGTGGCACTCACTCATTAGCTGCTCTAGGTCAGGTTTACATGCTACCTTGCTAGTATGTTACCCTAGTGATCATTTGTTGGAGGATGTGAGTCCCTATGCTTTCTTATTAACTTGATCATTGCAATCCAATGAGCACCTTATTATTATGGTAGATTTTGCTGCCCAACCAGTAAACTACCTTATGTTGATTTTATTTAAGAAGATGTGTGTCCCTGAGCTTTCTTCTTGAACTAATCATCATGATCTAACTAGGTCAAGTATATTTGAGGTTTAAGATAAGTCCCCCAGAGGTTCCTCTCCTCTTAACTAGATTTGAGTTGATATAATTCCTCCAGCGGCATTCACTCAGTAATCGCCCTAGGTCGGATGGCACCTATCGAGTTAAAGATAGACTATCCCAGCAATCAGTTCCACTATAGGAGGATGTGAGTCCCCAAGCTTTCTTCTTAGACTGATTATTGCAAATCGATGGGCAACTTAGGTTGGTTGATGTTCGCTATACTGATAGTGACTCACCCAGTGAGTACACCACTCTTGGCAGACGTGAGTCACCGAGCTTTGTCCTTGAGTTGGACAAAAAATACCTATTGGATATATGACTAGCCATGTAATTTTCTCTAGGGTGTTGGATTAAGCCGCTTAGCGGCCTTTCTCCCCGCGAGCAATTTATTTGGATCACATTTTTGACCCATTTAGACACTACGGTTACCTTGGATTGGAGGTCCCCTTTCCTAGTAGCCACCCATGGTTGAAGAATATAGCAGATGCATGATTGGTTTGGTAAACTGAGTTAGTCTAGGATGATATAAGCTCCTTCTCGCTTTGATCCCTCAAAAACCAACAGGGTCCACGTTAAAACAAATTAAACAAATAAAAAAATTAATTCACTTATGGATTAGGAATTCAAGTCCCCAAAAGGCCCCTTTTCCAAGCAGACATCCTATCTTTAGGCAGCCGTAACTCCCTATAGGATTTGCGACTACCCGATGAGATAAATCCCGGTCGCACTCACTCCATAGTCACCATTAGTTCAATTTATTTTTAACAAAAGTTACCGACAGTCTTTCCTCTTTGCAAGATATAAGACTATGATGCATTCTTTCTAGCAAGTTTTCAAACCGGGGCCTAGTGGTCGATTTGTTGCCCAAAGCAACCGATCACCCCAGTGGTTTTTTGTAGTGGAAGATGTGTCCCTGAGTTTTCTTCCCTTAAATTGATTATTGCAAACTGAAAGGCACTCCTTTGATCAGATAATTCTCCCATCAGTCAGGAAGATACTCCCTTTGGTTCAAGAACTGAGATAGTCTATGATATATATAAGCTCCTTCGTGATCCATCGCAAAACCAATGGAATCCATTGAAACAAATATAAAATGAAATTAATCTTGACTATCTTTGAGTTGATTTAAGTACCCCAAGAAGCATTCACTCAATAGCTGCCCTAGGTCGGGTTGATTTGTTGCCCAAAGCAACATCACCCTAGTGGTTCCTTATTTTGGAAGATGTGAGTCCCGTGCTTTCTTCTTAACTTGACCATTGCACCAAAAAAGCACCCCTTTGGTTGGATAGTCCTATCTTGTGGTTAGTAGACTACTCCCTTTGGTGAGTCTGAGTTAGTTCAAGGCCACCATGGCCACTACTCAGTGCAGTCCCTCGCAAATCGATGGGATTCATCTTAATCAAAATAAATCTAAAAATGAAATTAATCTTGGCTATCTTTGAGTTGATCTAAGTTCCCTAGTGGCATTCACTCAATAGTCAGCCCTAGGTTGGGTTCAATCTATTGCCAATAGATTACCCCAAAGAATCGTCCCTACTTTGGAGGATGTAAGTCTACTCTGCTTTCTTCCTAGTATAGCTGCTGCATACCGAAAGACATCCCTTTGGTTGGTTAGTCCTACCATGTGTTTAGTAGACTACCACTTTAAATTTGTAAATATGAGTTAAGTCTAGGCCTCTTTGACTCCAACTCAGTGCAATCCATCGCAAATCAACAAGGTTTATCTCAAAATCTAAAATCTAAAAATCTGAAACAAATTCAACAAAATAAAATCTAAAAAAAACAAAACAAAATAATCAATCAATCTAAATCAAATCTTTTGTTTCTCCTCAATGAGATGCAAATCTTTCTAGTCCACCAGCAGATCTAGAATTCTAATCCCTCAGCGGATTTCACAACCCCTCCCTTGTGGATGACTTGAACTTGCCTCCCTAGTGGAGAGTTCACTTTTCTATCCCCTGTGGAGTCAAAACAAACACAAATTAGATAAACAAAAAATTTAAACAAATTCAACCCTCTTCCCCTGTCAAAATTACTTAAATAAATCAAATTTCTCTCCCCAGTGAGACAAAAATCAAATCAAACCTCTCATCCCCTTGTGGATGACTTGAACCTACTTCCCTTGTGGAAGGTTCATATTCTATCCCTAGAGGATTTCTCCTTTTCTCTCTTATGTTTTTGACATAAGTAGAGCCACATTGCACTAAACTCTGGATTCCTTCTAAACCTTGGTTTAGGGGTAGATTATTTTTGTTAGTGTTTGTGATCTTTCGTGTTGTGATCATTTGGCCAACACCATATGCTGTTCCTTGTCGTCACACCAAACCTACGCCTTTTGTTGATCTCATTTTTAGAATGAGCTCTCAACCCTCCCTCTTAGACATAGACTTCTCTTAGACACTAAGAGTTCCTTAGTTTTAAGACATATCTAGTGATTAGGTGGACACTCAACCTAGCCCTAGAGACTTAGAAGAGTTAGCCATAAGAATAGGTCATGCCTTAGGGGTGTTAAGAAAATATCTTTACTCTATAGCTTGAACCACATTCCTCACTTCCTTCCTTCAAGTCAAACTCCAAATCAAATCAACATCAAACTTAAATCAATTCTAGCCTAATTTATTTTCTTCAAACTCAAATCAATTCCATATGATTGAAATCCATGATTGAAATCCTTAATTGAAACCCATGATTGAAACCCATGATTGAAATTCCAAGTTTGAAATATTTCCTAAGTTCTTTGATTTCCTCTTAAGAACTTAGCCCAAATCAAGTTCAAACCATCTCAAATTCATAAAATTTTCTCACAACCCATTTATATTCTCATTTATATTCACATATATAAATGAAATATAAATTCAAATCAATCAAACTAAATCCAAAATTCAAATCCAAAATTCTAAATCTTCCTAAGTCCTTTAATCCTCTCTTAAGGATTTAGCCTAAATCATATTCAAATCACTTCAAATCCTTAAAATTTTCTCATAACCCATTTATATTCCCATTTATATTCACATATATAAATGAAATATAAATTCAAACAACCAAAACCAAATCCAAAAATCAAACACATATTCATTCAAAATCTAACCTATGCCTTTCAAGTCAAAATCTTGAACTTAGCCAAATCAATTTCAAATCAAGCCAAACTATTGATTTTTATACATGATTCAATTAATCTTTCAATCATGAATCCAAATATAAATACGAACTTTAAACACTTAACCAAAATTCAATAAAAAATCAAGCTATAATCCATCTCATGTTCACCCTTTGAACATGAAATTATCAAATGAATCAAAACCCATTTGACATCAAACCACCTGCAAATGGATTTATATTTCAATCATAAGTCCATATGTGAGTTCAACCAAACTCAAATAAAGCTTTGACCAAGCCATTTGACCTACTTAGGCTCACTTGACCCAAAGTGACCTAAAGTACCCTTATGAGCCAAATTCTAATCCTAACCAAATTGGATTGAACTAAGCCCACCTAAACCTCTCATCATGATCAACAATCATCATGAGATGATCAATCACTCAAATTGGGTCAAACCAAGTCAAACCTAAGGGTTGACCAAGTCAACACTTAGCCAAAATGAAGCCCAACATAGCCAAAATCCATGATAGCCAAATTGATTGAAACCAATGATCTAAGTTCATTCATGATCAATGTTCAAAATTGACCAAGTCAACATTTGAGCCTAACCTAGCCCAATTGGCCACTTGACCCAGCTTGATCCAACTTGACCTAAAAAGTTAAAATGTATCAAAACCTGATCTAAGCCAAATTGATTGAAATCTATGGGTTAAGTTCATCCCAAAATGATTGTTGAACTTGACCAAGCCTCAATTGGCCAGCTAGACCTAACCTAGCCCAATTGACCTTGAACCTAACTTGACCTAAAGGGTCATATTGAGCCAAATTCAATCTTAACTAAAATTGATTGGAAACAAAGATACCAATTTGTTTCATATGACCAACTAAACCTAAACCAACCCATGACCTAACCCAAATAGGTCAAATGGGTCAAATTGGTCAACTTGACCCATTTGACCTAAATGAACTCAATTGAACCAAATTCAAACCTATACCAAATTGCATTAAACCAAAGCAACCAAAACATTTTAAATGGTCATATGAACTTGACCTGACCTTTGGTTTGACCTAATTTGACCAATTGGTCTACTTGACCCAAGTTGGCCCATTTTGACCTAAATGGGTCAACATGAGCCAAATAACATTAAATCAACTCCAAATTCAATGAAACATGGCCAAACCTATTTTCTCATCATACCAAATATGCCCAAATTGAAATCAAGGTCAAATGACCATTTTACCCCTAGGCAATATCCACTTGGAATTTGGTCAAATCCTCTCCATCATCACTTAGCACCCTCTTAGTGGATCAAGTGAACACTAGGGAATGTGGTGCACTTAGCCTAATGGGTTTGGGTCAGCCCAACCTAGCCCAATGGCCAAACCAACCACATGCCTTGAAATGGAGCACATGGAATCCTCCTTCCACTCAATTCAAGCACATGGCCACCTCACCCACTTCTTCCCTGGCCAAAATTGGATTCAAGGACATCCTAAACGACCTAACAAACCCATGGCATAAGTTCAATTGGATCAAAATGGCAAGGAGGCTTGTGACTATCTGATTGCCCTTGGGGGAGATATACTCCCCCTAATTCAACTCAATCTTCACTCTTGCTAATTGACAAGCAAAGGAACTCGAGCAAGCCCTAGCTACTCTTCCCAAGCTTCTTAGAGAGGTTGAACTTCCCATTTCTTGATTTCTCAAGCTAAAATAGGGAAGAAACCAAAATCCAATCTCACTCCACACTTAAAACCAGCCCAATTCCCTTTGCAAGCTCCCTTAGGGACCCCAATAAAACTTGTCTAAGCTCTTTCCCAAGCTCCAAAGGAAAGACAGGTGTTAGTTCGATCAAATACGCAAGGAGTACAAGGTGGAGTTGGCCTCTAGAAGCAACCACCCAATATCAAGACCTCAAACTCTCAACAAAGCTTCATCTCCACTAGATGAAGCTTCTTCAAGGGAATCGAGTGCTGTTGATCACCTGGTGAGGTAAACCATTTTTCTGAGCTTAATCTAGCCATAGTGTGGAGCTTTGTGAAAGAATATTTCATTGCATGATAAACTAGCTATTGCATATGATCTCCATTGTATGATGAAGGTGTGGGATAAATTTTTGCTCAATTCGAGCTCAATCGAGCTCGGATCTTTCCCTAGAACATGGACGTTCTCCATTGCTCACAAGGAATTATAGGGATGAATCTCTTACCGTCCATCCACACATTTTGGATGGACGACCGAGATTAAAACACGTAGCATCCCATGTTTCACCCTTTAGAACCGTAGCTTTAATCACAGCCATCCGATCCATGATCGGACGACTGAAGAGAAAGCATGTAGCACTGTCACTGATGCAACGCTACGATGTGATAAGTTAAAGACCTAATCTTGTCATGCCATGTGAAAAGCGCATGTTGCATCAGTGGCCCACGTGGTGTCGACGAGATTAAACATATAAGTAGGCTTTTTTTAATTATTATTTAATCAACAAACCTTCCTAAATTCATATCTAAGCGTAGAAAAATCAAATAGATATGAGAAAAATTGCATTGGAAAGATAATTGAACATAGAATATTCTAAATTTCATTTTAATTAATTTTGAATAGTAATTTTCTCTAAATTTAGGTTTTATTGGGAATGTTATTATGCTAATTATGCTTTAATTAATCCACTAATTAATCCCAAGCTTCTTATGTATGATTAGTGGGATGACTCCTACCTCTCCTAATTTTCTTGGGATTTATTAGTTGTTTATTAAGGGAATTGCTAGCTCATTCCTTAATCACTCCCTTAATGTAATTAGAATTAATTAAGGGTATAATTAGTGGTTTAACCCTCTGATTGAGTCAATTAAAATTTGATTAAGTGAATATGAGGTTTAGGGAGTAATTTTGAGATACTTTTCTCAAGATATTTTCTAAACCCCCTTTTCTTTCTTAATCCATCTTTAATTAAGGGTAATTCACTAATTACCCCCTTAATTAATTTCATAAAATTCTAAAACTTTCAAGAACTTAATTAATCTTTCTTGGGTAGATGCTTAGGTGTCTAAGAACCTAAGTATAGTTAAAGAAATAAAAATCCAACTCACATGTGTGAGGGGTTATGAAAGTACTTAAGTTGAACCCCTTAGTTTAATTAATCATTAATCATGAGCCAAATGCATTAAGCCCTTTTTTTACTAGGTGCGTTGCTGATTTAAATTACTTGTGTGGTTTTATGTCATCTCATTGGCTCATAATGATTTGATTAACTATGCTAAGGTGGTATAGGCAAGGAGTAGTTAACACACTTAATTCATACCTTAACCTAATCAAAATATAAAATGGATCTAATCATCTAAAATTGAATTTAAATATCATACACATGTGGGAATGGGTTAGAATAGCAAAATCACCTCACATTTCTCAAATTAAATCAAACTCAAAATAAAATCAAACCTTCTTTAAAACAACTTGATTTGCTTTAAGCTCTTATTTCATAAGATTGTCTTTAGAATTAATTAGGTGGATGAATTTACATTGCTTTCATCAATTGATTTCTTTCCTAGCATGCTAAATGTGTATGTCATATGGATTTCATGCATTCATGCTTTCCAAAATTAAAATTAAAATTAAAATATTTTCTTTATGTCAAATTGCATGTTTTGGTTAAAGTAAAAATATGAATGGCTATTACTGTATCACTATTAAATTCCAAATTATTTTCAAAATATATGAATCAATTACCAAAACTGAAAGTGTGTTACTTATATTTTATTTATAAGTTTGCATGTGAATATAAAATGTGTCTTATGTTTGCTTTTTCTTTCCTCTTAACATGGATTTAAATAAGATTTGCAAAGTGTATAGTTCTTTTAAAAGAACATAATACATGCTCAAATCTACTCTTATCCCCTTCCATGTTATAACCTAAGAAGGATCTTTATATTCACACATATAAATTGCATAAACAAATCAAACAATCAAGTATAACTTTTTGCATTCTTTTTTTTCCATTCATTTCTTTTGTACATATGCTTGTATTTAAGGAAAGTGGTATATTAGTCATGACAACCCTGGGGTTGTGAGGCTTTAAGTAGCCCTAAGTTGGTCTTATACCTTACACCGCTGGTGCTAATAATGGCGTCGTACTCACTTATGCCTTTCATACATTCATGTGTGCATGTAAAAATTGGATAAGAAATGCCCCTTTTCTACTTAATGAAAATCATGCATTCAAATTTTCTTAAGTAATTTATTTAGCATTCATCATAAAGTATGGTAAACATTCCCATTTGATGTGTATAGATATTTAGATTCATCCATGTGCATGTTATACATGTTGGGAAAGAAATCAAGTGATGTGTGTTTTGTGATATTAATTCACTTACTTAATCTTAAAATGCCTTTCTTTCTTTTGAGTTTGTTTAGAGTTGTTCTAAACTTAGATTAATTAAAAACATAATAAAATATTCACTAAAAAAACTAAAATATGAATCTACTTTAGAAATTACTTAAGGTAGGGAAGGAAAGAGTAGTTTTTTTCTTCTCATTCCCTCTCTTTATAACGTAGTAATTAATTATAGGATTCAATTGAACCTTATCAAAAAAAAAAAAATCAACCCAAGATAACTGAACAAATTAAATGAAACCCCCCTCTAAGTTGAACACTCTTCAAACTTAGAAAACTCTAACTTAAAGCCATAGCTAAGCATACCACATAAACCTTAAAAGCACACACATTAGGCTAAGTCACCACTTCTAGCTTTAGATTAGGGCGGTGCATGGTTTGATGTTTGCTTTTATTTTTTGATGTTTTGTTTTAGTCTGGATGTTAGGGTGTATGTGCGTAGACTAAATGGTAGGGCGATCTTAGTCTAACCATTATCTTCTGCAGGGGATTGTGCTCAAGGGGCATTATAATAAATAAAAATATAAATCATTTGTTGTGCAGGTGCTTATACCCCTAAGCATAATCAAATAAGCCAGGTGAACTTAGTCACCCATGTGTGGGGTGTTAAGTTTAAGTCCAATATACATGCTTGGGATTTGTATGGTTTGTTTTATCTAATTTGCAGTGTTTAGATTTCCATTTTTCCCTTTTCATGTAATTTTTGGCAATTAGGATTTTAGAATGATTGCTATGGTGATTAGGATGAGCATTGGTCATAAGATCTCATCTTATGTACCATTTGAAGCCTTTGAAGCATCCACATTCCAACCATCCAAAAGAAGGAATCAAAGAATAAAGAAGAAAGAAGAAAGAAGAAAGAAGAAATGAAAAATGGAGAAATGAAGCTTGAAGGCCCCCATAACATGAATTTCCTTACTTGATTTTAAATTAATTCATTTGTAATCTGGGTTGTATAAGGGTAAAGCTCAACTACCCAATTTGTTTTTAGGTTTGTGCGGTGGTGCCTAACCACAAATTGCCTCTTATTCTTTTACATTAGCTTTTTAAATTAATTGATGATTTGTTTAGCTTGTGTATTAAGATGGCATCCTTTTCCTAGTTTCTTTCTTGCTTGATGAATGGCCTGGATGAGTATTAAGTTCTTAGGGGAAAATAAATATTTTATCAAATTAATCAACTCAAAAGTAAAAATAAATAACTCATAACCTCACTTAAAGCCTAAGTTAAAAATCAAGATAAAAGAATTAGCAACCCCTTAACTGGATGAGTATTTCTTTTATAATATCATGCACAAAAGCATCTTGTTTGACTCTTGATTGGAGGGATTCCACCTTTTCCAGAGAAACTTGACTTGACCTTTGAGAGCCATGGTGGAACCACACCTCCTCCCTTCTCATTGATTTTGGCCAATAATCTTACTTCTCATGCATTAGGCATATGAATCCTATAAGCTTGAGTCAAAATGATCGTCCAAAAATGAAAATAATATGTAATATGTTTTGCATTAGATCTAGGTCATTTTTCATGCATTTACATGATCTAGTTTTTTAGGGAGTGAGTTTAAGGACTTAGCCTCTTTCTAAATAAATAATAACCTAGCTATCTTGCATAAAGCATATGACTTTCCTACATGAATTTAAAATCATAGGAGTTAATTAGCAGCCACCCCTAGGCAATTTTAAGTCCAAGCAGTCGAGTGGTTTACTCTCTCTTATGGAGGTAAACCATATACCCAATTTTGCCTTAGATTTTGGTTATGCTTTTTGCCCTTGCCAAAGCTCCATAGATTTAGGTTCTGAGGTTGCTTCTCCCTTTTGTGGGCCATAAGTATAAATCCTCACCTCCTAGGCATTTTCATAATCTTGTATTGTGGAATCATAAGCCCTAAATTTTTAATGAAAAATTCAACTTAGATAAATTAAATCAATTTCAAAAATGTAAAGCTCAACCATTGGATAGATAAATTAAATCAATTTCCAAGCAGTCGAGTGGTTTCCTATCATTGTGAGCATCTCTTACTTATCTTCATTTGGCTTCGATAATATCTCCCTCTCTTTGACCAATCCCATTTGATCTTCCAAAATAAACTAATAGATTAATAGTCCTACCTATTGCAATCTTTAGAGAGAACAATCATTTAACTTAATCGAGAGTATTCCAAAGGAATCCCCTTCATTAGGATGTAATTAACTATGGGGGCTTTCCCCTATAGGAAACTTAACAACCCCAGTTTAAAATAAACCTTGCTTTACTTTTCCTTGTAAATTAGAAGAAGAAACTCTGGTACACATGCAGACCCATTGTCCTTAGGAGTCCTTGTTCAAATGATTAGGTCCATTGTAGGGTAGTGACTTCTATCTTTCGAGATAGTACACTTCTCCTCAATATCGTATCCGATCACCTTAATAAGAACATCTGTGGATCTACGTGGTGTCCAAATGTATAAAAAAAGAAAGTATATTTCTATCTTCATTTTATCCTATATAGAGTGAAGATGGAAGTACACATTTCTTTAGAGAATTGAAAATTTTCACCAGTACTTAGCTATCTTGCAATTCATAAGACTGAACTATATGATTTTAAAATCATAGGAGGAGTTAGTTGGCATCCACTTCTGGCAGTTATAAGTCCAGAAGTTAGACAATTTATTCTCACTTGTGGAGGTAAACCCTTATGTCCACTTGTCGCTTAGATTTAGGTCACGCTAAAGCTCCCTAGATTTAGGATCTGAGTTAGCTATTTTCTTTGGGCCATGAGCATAAATCCTTACTTCTTAAGCATTCCCACAACCTTGTGTTTGTTGATAATAAGCCCTAGTAATCTAATTAAATTTCAACTCAAAATATATAAATCTCAATTCAAAATTATAAAGCCTAACCATAGGATAGATTGGAATGCTCACTAGTATCATGAGCATTTCCTACTTATGTCATTTAGATTCCAAAATTAAGTCTTCTCCTTGAGCTTTCCTAATTGATTTTCCAAATAAAACTAATATTTTGATAGTCTAACCTTGAATTTTTTGGAGATGATAATCGTCTACTTTAATCGAGAGTATTCTTAGAAAATTTCATTTCCTAAGATGTAATTAACTATGAAGGCTTGCCTTCAATTGGAACTTAAGAACCTGGTTTAATATAAACCCTGATTTATTAATCCATATAAAATAGGAAAAAAAATCTCGCATTTGAAGATCATATGCCTTAGAGTCTTTATTACATGATTAGGTCCATTGGGGTGACGCCTCTATCTTTCAAGATAGTATATCATACCTCAATGTTGTACTCGATCACCTCAAAAGTACCCTTACATCCACGTGGTGCCCTCCCACTTGCATCCGAAAATAAACACCACAAAACCCTCCACCTTGTTTATTGAATCCTCTCAACATCATCCTTTCTTTTTGGAGTTTGGAGATGTCGATCCTCAAGAAAGCAAGGGTTCTTAGACTTATAATGTTGATTGATACACCTGGGTTAACCAAAACTCTGGATAACATGAATCTGCCAACCTCCACTATAATGTAAAGAGGTGATTCTACTCAGTCATCCCTAAGAGTAAGTCTTCATCATTTAATGTAACGCCTAAGATATCCTTCGAGTGGCATGCCTCATCTTTAGTACTGGTTAGTTGAGCTATGCATCTCTGAATTAAGGCCTTGGTTTGAGATTTTCATCTCTTTGTATAAGACAAGGGCATTATATGCATAACTTAGTCAAAACTTTCTAAGGTGAGCAGAGTGTTTGGGTTTGATTTAGGTTTAATGTTTAGGTTTAAGTGTTAGTTTAGGTTTAGTTTAGGTTTATTTAGTTTAGGCTTTAGGGTTTAAGGTTTTTTTTTAGGTTTAGGGTTTAGGGTTAGTTTAAGTAGGGTTTGTTTAGTGTTTAGTGTTTAGGTTTAGGGTTTAGGCTTATATAGGTTTAGGGTTTAGATTTAGGTTTAGGTTTAGGGTTTAGGCCCCATAACATTTAATACAATTATAATTATTCTTTCGTATTCAAGGTTGAATAAGGGCAGAGCTCGGGTACTCTAAACCCTAGATCCTAAACCCCTAACCCTAACACTAAACCCTAAACCCTCAACCCTCAACCATAAAACCCAAAACCTTAAACCCTAAACTAACCCTAAACCATAAACCCTAAACCTTAAAAATCCTAAACCCTAAAGCCTAAACCTTAACCTAACCCTAAAACCTAAACTAATCCTAAACCCTAAGCTAACCCCAAATGTTAAAATTTAAACCCTAAGAACCCTAAATCGCAAAGCCTAAACACTAAACCTTAAACCCTAAACACTAAACCCTAACACTAAACCCTAAACCCTAAAACCCTAAACCCAAAACCCTAAACCCTAAACCCTAAAAACCAAATAACCTAAAAACCTAAACTAAATAAAACCTAAAAATAAAATCAAAAATTAAATAAAAATAAAAACCTAAACTAAAACCTAAACTTAAACCCAAAAATAAAATAAAATAAACTAATAAAAATACATTAAAATAAAATATAGAAAAACCTAAACTAAACTAAAAAATAAAATAAACATAAAAATAAAAAACCAAAAAAATAAACTAAAAAAACTAAATAAACAAAAGTAGAAATGTTGAATCAATTTGTTCTCTGTAAAACCCAAAACCCTAAACCTCAACTAAAACTAAAACCTAAACCTAAACTTAAAACCCTAAACCTAAACCCTAAACCCCAAACCCTAAACCCTAAACCCTAAACCTAAACCCTAAACCATAAACCCTAAACCCTAAAACCATAAACCCTAAACCCTAAACCCTAAACTCTAAACCCTAAACCCTAAACCCCAAAAAAAAAACCATAAAACCTAAATCCTAAACCCAAAACCCTAAACCATGAACTAACTTAAACCTTAAACTAACCCTAAACCCTAACCCTGAAAAGCTAAAAACCTAAACCTAAACAAACTAAAGCCTAAAGATAAAATTAATAAAAAATCCAAACCAAAATAAAATAGAAACATAAACTAAAACATAAAACCTAAACCTAAACATAAACGTAAAAAGAAAAAAATAAAAAATAAAAACTAAACTAAAATAAAATAAATTAAAACCCAAACTAAACTAAAAAAATAAAAAACCTAAATAAGATAAAAAATAAACCTAAAATAAAATAAAATAAAAAGTAAATAAAAACTTAAACTTAAAAAAAACCTAAAAATAAATAAAAAATAAAACCTAAACCTTAAACTAAAAAAAACCTAAACCTAAAATAAAAATAAAATAAACCTAAACCTAAATTAAAATAAAATTAAACTAAAATAAATAAAACCTAAACCTAAACCAAAAATAAACTAAACCTAAACCTAAACCTAAACCTAACCTAAATATAATATAATAAATTAAAAATAAACCTAAACCTAAACTAAAAAATAAAACCTAAAAATAAACTTGAAATAAAAACCTAAAATCTAAACCTAAGTAAATAAAATAAAAGCCTAAACTTAAACCTAAAAATAAAAAATAAAACCTAAACCTAAAAAATAAAATAAAAACCTAGACTTAAACCTAAAAATAAAAATAAAACTTAAACCTAAGAAAGAAAATAAAAATAAAACTCAACTAAAAAATAAACAGAAACCTAAACCTAATACAAAAAAATAAACTAAAATAAAAAACCTAAACTAAAATAAATAAACTTTAAATAGATAAACTAAACTAAATAAAAATAAAAAATAAACATAAATAAAAAATAAAATAAACTAAAATAAATAAAAAATAAACTAAATAGATAAAAGAAGAAATGTTGACTATGAATTTGTTCTCTATTTAAAAGAAAAAACCCAAAAACCCATAACCCTAAACTAAAATTTGATCCCTAAACCAAAAACCTAAACCTTAAACCCTAAACCCTAAACCCTGAAACCTTAAACCCTAAACTCTAAACCCTAAAACCTAAACCCTAAACTCTAAACCCTAAACCCTAAACCCTAAACCCAAAAAAAGCCTAAACCCTAAACCCTAAACTTAAACTAAACCTAAACCCTAAACCCTAAAAAGATATAAACCAAAATCTAAACTAAATAAAACCTAAAAATAAATTAAATTAAAATTTAAACCAAAATAAAATATAATAAAAACATAAACTAAAACTTAAACCTATACCTAAACCTAAACATAAACCTAAAAAGAAAATAAAATAAAAAATAAAAACTAATCTAAAATAAAATAAAAAAAACCTAAACTAAACCAAAAATAAAAAATAAAAAACTTAAATAAAATCAAAACTAAACCTAAAGTAATAAAAAATAAACATAAAATAAAAAATAAAAAATAAAAACTAAGTAAGAACCTAAACTTAAACAATAAACCTAAAAATAAAACCTAAACCCTAAACTAAATCAAAAACCTAAACCTAAAATAAAAATAAAATAAACCTAAACCTAAACTAAAATAAACAAAACCTATACCTAAACCTAAAATAAACTAAACCTAAACCTAACCCAAAACTAAATAAAATAAAATAAAATAAACTAAAAATAAACCTAAACTATAAAATAAAACCTAAAATAAAAACCTAAAACCTAAACCTAAAAAAATAAAATAAAAACCTAAACTAAACATAAAAATAAAAAGTAAAACTGAAACCTTAAAAATAAAATATAAATAAAACTAAACTAAAAAAAAAAAACAAACCTAATCTTGAACCTAAACATGAAAAATAAAATAAAATAAAAAACCTAAACTAAAATAAATAAATCTAAAATAAATAAACTAAACTAAATAAAAATAAAAATAACCCTAAATCAAAATAATAAATAAAATCAACTAAAATAAATAAAAAATAAACTAAATAAACCTAAACTGATGAGTTTACTTAATTTCAAAAATAATAAAAAATAAAAAATAAAAAAACCCTATCCCTAAACCCTAAACCCTAAAACTAACCTTAATACCTAAACCAACAACCCTAAACCCTAAATTCTAAACCCTAAAATCCTAAACCCTAATCCCCAAACCCTTAAACCATAAACCTAAACCCTAAACCTTGAACCCTAAACCCTAAACACAAAAATCTACAACCCTAAACCCTAAACCTAAAGCATAAACCCCAAACCCTAAACCCTAAACCCTAAACTCCAAACCCTAAACCCTAAACCCCAAAAACATAAAAACCTAACACTAAACTAAATAAAACATAAAATTTTTTCAAAAAAAAAAAACCTAAAGTTAAATTAATTAAAAAAAATAAAATTAATAAAAAACTAAACTAAAACCTAAAGTTAAGCTTAAACCTAAACTTAAACCTAAACCTAAAAATGAAATAAAATAAAAAATAAAAACAAAACTAAAATAAAATAAAGAAAAACCTAAACTAAACTAAAAAAAGTAAAATAAACTTAAAAATAAAAAACCTAAATAATAAAAAAGAAAATGTAAAATAAAAAGTAAAATAAACCTAAAATAAAATAAAATAAAAACTATATAAAAATCTAAACCTAAAAAAACCTAAAAATTAAAAAAATAAAATAAATACCCAAAATTAAAAAAAAAACTAAATCTAAAATAAATAAAATAAAATAAACCTAAACCTAAACTAAAATAAAGAAAACCTAAACCTAAACCTAAAATAAACTAAAGCTAAACTTTAGACTAAATAAAATAAAATAAATTAAAAATAAACCTAAACCTAAACTAAAAAATAAAACCTAAAATATAAACTATAAACCTAAGCCTAAAAAAGTAAATATAACCTAAACCTAAACCTAAACCTAAAAATAAAAAATAAAGCCTAATCCTAAAATATAATAAAAATAAAACTAAGCTAAAAAAAAACATAAACATAAACCTAAACCTAAAAAATGTACTAAAATAAATGAACCTAAAGTAAATAAGCTAAACTAAATAAAAATAAAAGATAAACCAAAATAAAAATAAAAATTAAGACAAACTAAAATAAATAAAAAAATAAAGTAAATAAACCTAAACCTATTAGTTTACTTAATTAGAAAAAACCCTAAACCCTAAACACTAAACCCTAAACCCTAAACACTAAATCTTAAACCTTAAACCCTAAACCCTAAACTAACCCTAAACCCTAAACCTACAACCTTAAACCCTAAACCTACAACCCTAAACCCTAAACGCTAAGCTATCCCTAAATCTACAACCCTAAACCCTAAAAACTAAAAACCCTTAGCCCTAAACCCAAAAACCCTAAACCTTAAAACCCTAAACCCTTAACCATAAAACCTAAACCCTAAGCCCTAAAAACCTAAACCTAAACTAAATAAAACCTAAAAAATAAGTAAATAAATATAGCCTAAACTTAAATAAAATATAAAAATAAAATAAAATAAAATAAAAACCTAAACTTAAACTTAAACCTAAACCTAAAAATAAAATCAAATAAACAAAAATAAAATAATTAATATCCTAAACTAAACTAAAAAAATAAAATAAGCCTTAGATTAAAAAACCTAAAGAAATTAAAAACTAAATGTAAAATGAAGATAAAATAAACCTAAAAAAAATAAAATTAAAACTAAATAAAAAACTAAACCTAAACAAAAACCTAAAAATAAATAAAAAATAAAACCTAAACCCTAAAGTAAAAAAACCCTAAACCTAATATAAAAATAAAATAAACAAAATAAAATAAACCTAAACCTAAACTCAATTAAATAAAACCTAAGCCTAAACCTAAAATAAACTAAACCTAAACCTCAACCTAAATTAAATAAAATAAAAAAAACTAAAAATAAACCTAATCCTAACCTAAAAAATAAAATCTAAAAGTTAAGGTAAAATAAAAATCTAAACTATAAACATAAAAAGATAAAATAAAAACCTAAGCATAAACCTAAAATAAAAATAAAATCAAAACCTAAAAAATAAAATAAAAATAAATCTCAACTAAAAAAATAAACCTAAACCTAAACCTAAATTAAAAATAATAAACTAAATTAAAAATCCTAAACTAAAATAAATAAACCTATAATAAATAAATTAAACTAATTAAAAATAAAAAAATAATCATAAATAAAAATTAAAATTAAAATAAATTAAAATAAATAAAAAATAAAATAAGTAAACTAAATAACCGTAAACCTACCGGTTTATTTAATTTTAAAAAAACCCTAAACCCTAAGCTAACCCTAAACTTTAACCTTTGAAAGTAAAATAAAAAAAACTTAAACTTACAAGTTTACTTAATTTAAAAATAAACCTTAACTAAAACCTGAACCTTAAATCAAAAATCTGTACCCTAAACCCTAAACCCTAAGCTAACCATAAACTGACAACGCTAAACCCTAAAAACTTAAAACCCTAAGCCCTAAACCCTAAAATTGTAAACCTTAAAACCCTAAACCCTAAACCCTAGACCCTAAAAACCTAAACCTAAACTAAATAAAACCTAAATATAAAATAAATAAAAAACCTAAACCTAAATAAAATAAAAATAAAATAAAATAAAAACCTAAATTAAAACCTAAACCTAAACCTAAAAATAAAATCAAATAAACTAAAATAAAATAATTAATAACCTAAACTAAACTAAAAAAAATAAACCTAAGAAAATAAAAACTAAATGTAAAAAAAAAATAAAATATACATAAAAAATAAAATAAAAACTAAATAAAAAACAAAACCTAAGAAAACCTAAAAATAAATAAAAAATAAAACCTAAACCCTAAAGAAAAAAACCTAAACCTAAAATAAAATAAAATAAACTTAATCCTAAGCTAAAATAAACTAAACTAAAATTAATAAAGCCAAAGCCTAAACCTAAAATAAACCAAACCTAAACCTAAACCTAAACTAAATAAAATAAAATAAACTAAAAAAAACTTAATCCTAAATTAAAAAATAAAATCTAAAAATAATCCTAAAAAACTTAAAATATATACATAAAAAAATAAAATAAAAACCTAAACATAAACTTAAAATAAAAAAATAAAATCCTAAAAAATAAAATAAAAAAATCTCAACTAGAAAATAAACCTAAACCTAAACCTAAACCTAAAACAATATAAAATAAAATAAAAAACCTAAATTAGAATAAATAGACCTAAAATAAATAAATAAGTAGACCAAAACCTAAACCCTGAACTTAATCCTGAAACTTAAACCTAAAACCTAAACCTTAAACCCTAAACGATAAACCCTAAACCCTAAAACCATAAATCCTAAACCCTAAACCCTAAGCTCTAAACCCTAAACCATAAACCCAAAAAAAAACCATAAAATCTAAATCCTAAACCCCAAACCCTAAACTTTAAACAAACCCTAAAACCTAACCTTGAAAAGCTAAAAACCTAAACCAAAACAAAATGAAGCTTAAAAATAAAATTAATAAAAATGTAAACCAAAATAAAATAAAAACATAAACTAAACCTAAACCTAAACCTAAAAAGAAAAAAATAAAAAATAAAAACTAAACTAAAATAAAATAAATAAAAACCCAAGCTAAACCAAAAATAAAACCTAAATAAAAAAAAAATAAACCAAAATAAAATAAAACAAACCTAAATAAAATAAAATAAAAACTAAATAAAAACCTAAACCTAAAAAAAACCTAAAAATAAATAAAAAATAAAACCTAAACATTAAACAAAAAAAAACCTAAACCTAAAATAAAAATAAAATAAACCTATAATTAAACTAAAAAAAATTAAACTAAAATAAATAAAACCTGAACCTAAACCTAAAATAAAGTAAACCTAAACCTAAACCTAACCTAAATAAAATATAATAAATTAAAAATAAACCTAAACCTAAACTAAAAAATAAAACCTAAAAATAAACCTGAAATAAAAAAGTAAAACCTAAACTTAAGAAAATAAAATAAAAACCTAAACCTAAACATAAAAATAAAAAATAAAACCTAAACCTAAACCTAAAAATAAAAAATAAAACATAAACCTAGAAAAGAAAATAAAAATAAAACTCAACTAAAAATAAACATAAACCTAAACCTAAAATTAAAAAATAAACTAAATTAAAAATCCTAAACTAAAATAAATAAACCTAAAATAAATAAACTAAACTAAATAAAAATAAAAAATAAACATAAATAAAAAAATTAAAATAAACTAAAATAAATAAAATAAACTAAATAAATAAAAAATAAATGTTCAATATGAATTCGTTCCCTATTTAAAAGAAAAAACCAAAAAACATAAAACCCTAAACTAAAACCTGAACCTTAAATGAAAAACCTAAACTTAAACCCAAAAACCTAAACCCTAAACCCTAAACCCTAAACTTGAAACCCTAAACCCTAAACCCTAAATCCTAAAACCTAAACCCTAAACCCTAAACCCAAAAAAAGCCTAAACCATAAACCCTAATCTCTAAACCCCAAGCCCTAAACCTTAAATCCTAAACCCTAAACTAACCATAAACCCTAAACCCTAAACACTAAAAAGCTATAAATAGAAATCTAAACTAAATAAAACCTAAAAATAAAATAAATAAAAAATTTAAACGAAAATATAATAATAAAATAAAATAAGTTAAAAACATAAATTAAAACCTAAACCTAAACCTAAACCTAAACTTAAACATAAACATAAAAAGAAAATAAAATAAAATATTAAAACTAATTTAAAATAAAATAAATAAAACCTAAACTAAACTATAAAAAATAAAAAACTCAAAATAAAATTAAAATTAAACCTAAAATAATAAAAAAACAAACCTAAAATAAAAAAAAAACTATGTAAGAACCTAAATTTAAACAATAAACCCAACAGTAAAACCTAAACCCTAAACTAAATCAAAAACCTAAACCTAAAATAAAAATAAAATAAACCTAAACCTAAACTAAAATAAACAAAACCTATACCTAAACCTATATAACTAAACCCAAACCTAAACCTAAATAAAATAAAATAAAATAAACTAAAATAAACCTAAACCTAAACTAAAAATAAAACCTAAAATAAAATAAAACCTAAACCTAAATAATAACTAAAAAAACCTAAATTAAACATAAAAAATAAAAAAATTGAAACCTTAAAAATAAAATAAAATAAACTAAAAATAAACCAAAACCAATCCTAAACCTAAACATAAAAATAAACTAAAAAAACCTAAACTAAAATAAATAAACCTAAAATAAATAAACTAAACTAAATAAAAATAAAAATAACCAAAAAAAATAAAAAATAAAATAAACTAAAATAAATAAAAAATAAACTAAATAAACCTAAACTGATGAGTTTACTTAATTTAAAAAATAATATAAAATAAATAAATAAAATAAACCTTAACCCTATACCCTAAACTCTAAAACTAACCCTAAACCCTAAACCTACAATCCTAAACCCTAAATCCTAATCCCTAAAATCCTAAACCTACAACCCTAAACCCTATAGGCTTAAGTTTTTTTGTTAGGGTTTAGGGCTTAGGCTTTAGAGTTTAGTGTTTTGTGTTTAGGCTTTAGGTTTAGGATTTTTAGGGTTTAGGGTTTTGAGTTAGGGATAGCTTACTATTTAAGGTTAGTTTAGGTTTTAATTTTTAGGGTTTAAGTGTGGTTTGTGGTTTGGTTTGAGAGTGTTAATTTTTGGGGGTTTGTGGTTTAGGGATTGTGGTTTAGGGTTTGGGGGCTGTTTAGGTTTAGGGTTTAGGGTTTAAGGTTTAGGATTTATGGTTTAAGGTTTAGGATTTAGGATTTAAGATTTTTAGGGTTTCGGGCTTAGGTTTTTTTTATTAATTTTTAAAAATATTTTCTAAATTAAGTAAATGAGTAGGTTTAGGTTTATTTTCTTTATTTAGTTCATTTTTTATTTATTTTAGTTTATGTTACTTTTTTATTTTTATTTAGGTTCATTTTTATTTTTATCTAGTTTAGTTTATTTATTTTAGGTTTATTTATATTAGTTCAAGTTTTTTATTTTGTTTATTTTTTAAGCTAGGTTTAGTTTTATTTTTTAGTTTATATTGTATTTCATCTTTTAGGTTTAGGTTTTATTTTATTTTTAGGTTTAGGTTTTATTTAGCCTTTAGCCCAGGTTTTATTTAGGCCCAGTTTAGTGGTCAGGTGGTCAGGATTTAAGTTAGGGCCCAGTTAGGGTTAAGGTTTAGGTCAGTGGTTTAGGCCCAGTTTAGGCTCAGGAAGTCAGGGTCACATTTAGTTTAGTGTTTAAGGTTTAGGGTTTAGGAGCAAGGGTCAATTTAGGATCAGCACAGGGTTATTATTTAGGAATCATGGTGGGTGGTATGGTTTAGAATAGAGCTAGGATTAGGGTTTTGGGGTTTGGGGGTCATGGTTAGATCAGTGTGGTTTTATGGGTTTGGGAGTGGATGGTTTATGGTTGTAGGCTTTAGGGATTAGGGTTTAGGGTTTAGGGCTTAGTGTTTTGGGTTTATAATTTTCTGAGTTTAGGGTTTATGGTTTAGGTTTTAGGTTTAGGGTTTAAGTTCTAGTTTAGGGTTTAGGGTTTAAGGTTATTCTTTAAGAGAGAACAAATTCATATTCAATATTTCTTCTTTTTGATTTAACCAACTAAGTAGCGCACCATGTTTTCTAAGACACAAATGAAGATATAGATAAAAAATGAGAATGCATAGAGCAAATAAAAAACCCATAGATAACTAGGATTTTCTCTACTATAAATACACAATTCCACAAGCAACATATCGGATCGACTGATCATCAATTTCTCCAGTTCCCATCAGAAGCACCACCACCTCTCGAGCAGGGGGATCCGCCATCATATCCCCAATCAATCCCTCCGTGACTAGCATGACTATAACCTTCATCGCTCCGCCTGCCTCCATAACCACCACTACTCTTACCAGCACCTCCATATCCACTAGCACCTCTAAATCCCCCACCACCACTGCAAAAATCACCGCCACTGCATTGCCTCCACCGCCATCGAGATCTTGAGCTGATGTTCTGATGCCAAGGTTCTTCCCATATTAGGGTTTAGGTTTAGGTTTAGGTTTATTAGGTTTAAGGTTTAGGTTTATTTTTATTTATTTAGTTTATTTAGGTAGGTTTTGGTTTAGGGTCAGTGTTAGGGTTTAGTGGCTTAAGGGCAGCTTAGAGGGTTTTAGGGTTTAGGATCAGGCCAGGGCCTGTGGCTCAGGTTTAGGGTTTAGTTTAGGCCCAGGAGCTTTAGGGTTTAGGGTTTTGTGAGTTAGAGTTTTAGTTTAAGGAGCCATGTGGGTTGGGCCCAGGTCACCTCAGTAGGGTGGGTCAGTGGCCCAGGGTAGGGTGGGGTTTAGGGCCTGGGCTCGGGTCAGGGTCATAGGTTTAGGTTAAGTTTTAGGGCTCAGGGTCTGGGGTTTAGGGTTTGTGAGTGTGGTCAGGTGGGTTGGCCTCAGGGTTTAGCCAGGTCTGGTTGGGGTGTAGGGTTTGGGGTTTAGGGTTTAGGGTTTAGAATTTAGGGTTCACGATTTTGGGTTTTATTTATTTATGTTTATTTTTGTTAAATTACGAAAACCAGTAGGTTAAGGTTTCTTTAGTTTATTAAGTTTATTTTTTATTTATTTTAGTTTATTTTATTTTATATTTATTTTTAGGTGAAATTTATTTTTATTTAGTTTAGTTTATTTATTTGGGTCTATTCATTTTAGTTTAGATTTTTTTTATTTAGTTTATTTTTTAGGTTTAGGTTTATTTTATAGTTTAGTTTTATTTATCTTTTATTTCTTAGGTTTAGGATGTATTTTTTTATTTTTAAGTTTAGGTTTACATTTATTTTTAAGTTGAGGTTTTTCATTTTTATTTTAGGTTTATTTTTTGGTTTTATTTTTTTTACTTTAGGTTTAGGTTTATTTTTAGTTTATTTTATTTTTTTTAGTTTAGGTTTAGTTTTAAGTTTAGGTTTAGGTTTAGTTTATTTTTGGTTTAGGTTTTATTTATTTTAGTTTAGGTTTATTTTATTTTTATTTTAGGTTAATATTTTTTTTAGTTTATGGTTTAGGTTTAAATTTTTATTTATTTTTTATGTTTTATTTTTAGGATTATTTTTTTAGGTTTAGGTGTTTATTTAGTTTTTATTTTATTTTATTTTAATTTATTTATATTTTTATTTTAGGTATAGTTTTTATTTTATTTAGGTTTTTTCTTTTCTTGTTTATTTTAGGTTTTTATTTATTTTATTATAATTATGTTTATATTTTTTATTTATTTTATTTTTAAGTTTAGGTTTAGGTTTTTATTTTATTTTGTTTATTTTATTTTGTTATTATTTAGGTTTATTTATTTATTTTATTTTTAGTTCTTATTTTATTTTGGTTTAGGTTTTTAGCTTTTTAGGGTTTAGGTTTAGGGTTTATGGTTAATTTAGGTTTTATGGTTAATTTAGGGTTTATGGTTTAGGGTTTTTACATTTAAGGTTTAGCATTTAGGTTTAGGGTTTAGGGTTTCAAGGGTTTAGGGTTTAGGGTTTAGGGTTTAGGTTTAGGTTTAGGGTTCACATTTTAGTTCAGGGTTTAGGGTTATTGGTATTTTTTTTTATAAGAAAACAAATTCAGGTTCAACATTCTTCTTTTTGATTTCATTAACCAAGTAACACACCAAGTTTTCTATGACACAAGTGAAAATGTAGATAAAAAATGAGCATGCATGGAGCATAACAAAAACCTTAGATAACTAGAACCGTCTCTACTGTAAAAACACGATTCAATAAGCAATGATAGATCCGCTGCTTCTTCAATTTCAAGTTCAAATCTACCACCTGGCCTCGATTTTAGGATCTACCATCATATCCTCGATCTCTCCCTCCGCCACCACCACGACTATAATCTTTGTCCCTCCTCCTACCTCTATAACCCCCACTAGTCCGACCACCACCTCCAGATCCCCACCACCATTGGGATAACTGCCGCCTATGCCTTCACCTCCATTGCCAGATCTAGACTGAGCCTGGTTGACGGTGATGTTCCTACTATCAAGATTCCAGCCATTCTTAGGGTTTAGGTTAAGGATTAGGTTTATTAGGTTTTAAGGTTTCAATTTTATTTTTAACTTATTTATTTAGTTTAGTTTAGTGGGTAAGTAGGTTTAAGAGGTTTAGTTTAGTGGTGGATTTAGTATGATTTAGGGTGTGGGGTTTGGGGTTTAGTGGAGGTTTAGGGTGAGAGGGTGGGTTTAGGGAGTTTAGGGTTTGGTAGGTCATTTAGGGTTTAGAGTTTAGGTGGAGGGTTTTGGTTATAGGTTTATGGTTTTAGGGTTTTAGGGTTTAGGAGTGGTTTAGTGGTAAAGTTTTGGTTGGTTTAGAGTTTTGGGTTGGGTTTAGGCCACAGGTCAGGGTTTAGGGTTATAGTTTAGGGTTTAGGTTTAGGATTTAGGAGTTTAGGTGGTTTAGAGTTTATTATTGAGGATTTTTTTATTTAAAAAAAATAGTAATGCACTATGTTTATGTTTATTTAGTTTACTTAGTATATTTTTATTTATTTTAGTTTATTTTAATATTTAGTTTTATTTAAGATTATTTTAATTTTTATTTAGTTTGGTTTATTTATATTACGTTTATTCATTTTAGTTTAGTTTTTTTTTGTTTTAGTTTATTTTTTTGGTTTAGGTTTTTTTGTAGTTTATTTTAATTTTTATTTTATCTTTTATTTTTAGGTTTAACTTTTTATTTTTTTAGGTTTTTTTATGTTTTATTTCTTAGTTTAGGCTTACGTTTATTTTTAGTTTATGTTATTTTATTTAGTTTAGGTTTAGGTTCACATTTAGTTTATTTTAGGTTTAGGTGTACATTTTATCTATTTTAGTTTAGTTTATTTTAGTTTAGGTTTAGGTTAATTTTATTTTTTATTTTAGGTTTAAGTTTTTTTTTTAGTTTAGGGTTTAGGTGTTATAATTTAATTATTTTTTGTTTTTAGTTTTAGGTTAAGGTTTTTATTTAGTTTTATTTTATTTTATCACGTTCATTTTATTTTATTTTATGTTTATTTTTTATTTTATTTAGGTTTCTATTTTAGCTTATGTTTTATTTAGTTAGGTTTTCCTTCTTTTATTTAGTTTAGTTTTTTATTTCTATTTTATTTTATATTTAGGATTAGGTTTAGGTTTAGTTTAGTTTAGGTTTTATTTTATTTTATTTTATCTTATTTTTAGGTGGTTGGGTCCTTAGGGTTTAAGTTTTTAGGTTTAGGTTTAGTGGCCCAGGGAGGCCTGGGCCCAGGTTTAGAGGGTCCAGGCCTGGGTTTAAGTTTTTAAAGTTTAGGGTAGTTTAGTGGCCCATGTTGGGATCTTAGGGTTTAGGGTGGGTTTTGGGAGTGGGAGGGTTTAGGGCCCAGGTTGTGGAGGGTCAGCCTGCAGGTTTAGGGTTGGGCTCAGGGTTTATTACGTATTGCTGTTTTTTTTGATTTCTAGATCTTTAGGGTTTAGGTTTGGAGTTTTTGGGTTTAGGGTTTAGGGTTTATTTTGGGTTTTGGTTTAGGGTTTGGGTTTTAGGAGTTTGATTTTAGGGTTTAGAATTTAGAGGTTCAAGGTTTAGGGTTTTATTATTTATTTTATTTTTTAAAATTAAATAAACCGATGGGTTTAGGTTTCATGTTTATTAAGTTTATTTTTTATTTATTTTAGTTTATTTTATTTTATATTTATATTTAGGTGAAATTAATTTTTATTTAGTTTAGTTTATTTATTTTTGGTCTATTTTTTGTTTAGATTTTTCATTTAGTTTATTTTTTAGGATTAGGTTTATTTTATAGTTTAGTTTTATTTTTATTTTATTTCTTAGGTTTGGATCTATTTTTATTTTTTAGGTTTAGTTTATGTTTTATTTTTTATTTTTTAGGTTGAGCTTTTCATTTTATTTTAGGTTTATTTTTTGTTTTTATTTTTTTTACTTTAGGTTTAGGTTTATTTTTAGTTTATTTTATTTTATTTAGTTTAGGTTTAGGTTTGGTTTAGTTTATTTTAGGTTTAGGTTTTATTTATTTTAGTTTAAGTTTAGGTTTATTTTATTTTTATTTTAGGTTAATATTTTTTTAGTTTAGGGTTTAGGTTTAAGTTTTTATTAATTTTTATGTTTTATTTTTAGGTTTATTTTTTAGGTTTAAGTGTTTATTTAGTTTTTATTTTATTTTATTTTAAGTTTATTTTATTTTTATTTTAGGTATAGTTTTATTTGATTTAGGTTTTGTTTAGTTTATTTATATTATAATAATGTTTTATTTTCATTTATTTTGTTTTTCAGTTTAGGTTTAGGTTTTTATTTTATTTTATTTATTTTACTTTATTATTATTTAGGGTTTTTAATTTATTTTATTTCTAGTTTTTATTTTGTTTTGGTTTAGGTTTTTAGCTTTTTAGGGTTTAAGTTTAGGGTTTATGGTTAATTTAAGGTTTAGGGTTTATGGTTTAGGGTTTTAGTGTTTAGGGTTTAGCATTTAGGTTTTAGGGTTTAGGGTTTAGGTTTTTGGTTTAGGGTTCAGGATTTAGTTTAGGGTTTAGGATTTCTGGTCTTTTTTTTAAAAAAAAAGAAAACAAATTCATATTCAACATTCTCTTTTTTTATTTCATTAACCATGTAACACACCAAGTTTTCTACGACACAAGCGAAAACATAGATAAAAAATGAGCATGCATAGAGCATACCAAAAACCTTAGATAATTAGAACCATTTCTACTGTAAAGACACAGTTCAATAAGCAATAGATCAGATCCATCATTCTTTAGTTTCTTAAATTCCCATCATTACCACCCCAACCTCTCAATTTTGGGGATCTACCATCATATCCCCGATCTCGTTCTCCGCCACCACCACGGCTATAATCTCCGTCGCTCCTCCTTCCTCTATAACCACCACTAGTTCGATCACCATCTCCAGATCCCCCACCATCACTAGGATAACCACTACCTACGCCTTCACCTCCCTTGCCAGCTGGGCACGGTTAATGGTGATGTTCTACTTGTCAGGTTACGCCCATTCTTAGGGTTTAGGTTTAGGATTAGGTTTATTAGGTTTTAGGGTTTAGGTTTCTTTTTTAATTTATTTAGTTACTTTAGGTTTAGGTTTAGGGTTTAAGGTTTGAGGTTAGGGTTTAGGGTTTAGGGTTTAGTTTTATGATTTAGGATTTAGTTTTATGATTTAGGGTTTTTAGGTTTTAGGGTTTAGGGTTTAGGGTTTAGGGTTTTAAGTTTAATGTGTTTGGGTTTAGGATTTTAGGTTTAGTTTAGGTTTGGTTTGACTTTAGGTTTAGGCTTAGGTTTAGGGTTTTAGGTTTAGGGTTTTAGTATTTAGGGTTATTTACGGTTTAGAGTTTAGGGTTAGCTTAAGGTTTAGGGTTTATGGTTTTTTAGGTTTTAGGGTTTAGGGTTTAGGGTTTAGGGTTTTAGTGTTTATGGTTTAAAGTTTTGGGTTTTTTAGGGTTTAGGGTTTTAGGGTTGTAGGTTTAGGGTTTAGGGTTTAGGGTTTAGGGTTTAGGATTTAGGGTTTAGGGCTTTCAAGGTTTAAGGTTTAGTGTTTAGTGTTTAAGGTTTTTTTATTTTAAAAAATAGTAATGTAGTATGTTTATGTTTATTTAGTTTATTTTTATTTATTTTATTTTATTTTGTTATTTATTTTTATTTAGGATTATTTTTATTTAGTTTGGTTTATTTATATTATGTTTATTCATTATAGTTTAGGTTTTTTTTGTTTTAGTTTATATTTTAGTTTTAGGTTTTTTTGTAGTTTATTTTTATTTTTATTTTATCTTTTATGTTTAGGTTGAATTTTTATTTTTTTAGGTTATTATTTTGCATTTCTTTTAGGTTTTATTTCTTAGTTTAGGCTTAGGTTTATTTTTAGTTTATGTTATTTTATTTAGTTTAGGTTTAGGTTCAAGTTTAGTTTATTTTAAGTTTAGGTTTAGGTTTTATTTATTTTAGTTTAGGTTTAGGTTTATTTTATTTTTATTTTAGGTTTAAGTTTTTTTTTTTTAGTTTAGGGTTTAGGTGATATTATTTATTTAGTTTTTGTTTTTATTTTTAGGTTAAGGTTTTTATTTAGTTTTTATTTTATTTTATCATAGGTTTATTTTATTTTTATTTTATGTTTAGTTTTTATTTTATTTTGGTTTTTTATTTTTAGGTTATGTTTTGTTTAGTTTAGGTATTTCTTTTTTTTTTTTTTAGTTTAGTTTTTATTTTCTATTTTATTTTATTTTTAGGTTTAGGTTTAGGTTTAAGTTTAGGTTTTAGTTTAGGTTTTCATTTTATTTTATTTTATTTTCTTATTTAGGCATAGGTTTTTGGGTTTAGGGTTTAGGGTTTAGGGTTTAGTATTTACGATTTAGGGTTTTTAGGATTTAGGGTTTAGGCTTTAGGTTTTAGGTTTAGGGATTAGGTTTTAGTTTAGGGTTTAAGGTTTTAGAATTTTTTTTCAAAATAAAGTTTAGGGTTTAGGGTTGTAGGTTTAGGGTTTAGCAGTTATGGTTTAGGGTTAGGGTTTTTCTTTAATATTTTTGTTTTTTAAATTTTTATTTTTTTTAGATTCTGTAAAATGGTAAGTTTACATTTATTTAGTTTATTTTTTTATTTATTTTAGTTTATTTATTATCTATTTTTATTTAAGTTTTTTTATTTTTATTTAGGTTAGTTTAGTTGTTTTAGTTTATGTTTCTTATTTTAGTTTATTTTTTAGGTTTATCTTTAGGTTTAAAATTATTTTTTAGTTTAGTTTTATTTTTATTTTATTTTTTAGGTTTAGGTTTTCTTTTTTATTTTTAGGTTTAGGTTTAGATTTATATTTTATTTTTTTAGGTTTAGGTTTTAGATTTTTATTTTAGGTTCAATTTTAGGTTTTATTTTTTAGTTTAGATTTTGGTTTGTTTTTAGTTTATTTTATTTTATTTAGTTTAGGTTTAGGTTTAGTTTATTTTAGGTTTAGGTTTAGGTTTAGGTTTTATTTATTTTAGTTTAGGTTTAGGTTTATTATATTTTTCTTTTAGGTTTAGGTTTTTCTTAGTTTAAGATTTAGGTTTTATTTTTTATTTATTTTTAAGTTATATTTTTACATTTATTTTGTTAGGTTTAGGTTTTTATTTTATTTTATCTTAGTTTTATTTTATTTTTATTTTAGGTTTAGTTTTTATTTTATCTTGGTTTTATATTTTCAGTTTACCTTAGGTTTTTATTTATTTTATTTTAGTTTAGTTTTTATTTTTTATTTTATTTTTGTTTAGGTTTAGGTTTAGGTTTTAGTTTATGTTTTATTTTATTTTAGTTTAGGTTTTTTTTTTTTTTTTTTTTTAGGTTTTATTTAGTTTAGGTTTAGGTTTTTAGCTTTTTATGGTTTAGAGTTTAAAGTTTAGGGTTTAGGGTTCATGTTTTAGTTTAGGGTTTAGGGCTTTTGATTTTCCTTTTAACTGAGAACAAATTCAGATTCAACATTTCTTCTTTCCAAATTCATCAACCAAGTAACACACCAAGTTTACTTACACACAAGCGATGACATGGATAGAAAATGAGCATGCGTAGAATAAATCAAAAACCCTAGATAATTAGAACTATCTATACTGTAAAGACACAATTTCATAAGCAATAGATCGAATTGGCAATTTTTCAATTTCTCCAGTTCCCATCAAAACCACCCCAGACTCTCGAGTAGCGGGATCCACAATCATATCCCCGATCTCTCTCTCTGCCACCACCGTAGCTTCCATTGCTCCTTCGCCTCCATAACCACCCCTTTGACCACCACCTCCATATCCAAGCCGCTAGATCCCCACCACCTTCTTATACCAGCCTTCACCTCCACTACTAGATTTAGGTGATGATGTTCTACCGTCAGGTTCTGATTCTTAGGTTTTTTTTAGAAAAAAATTTAAAAGTGGGAGAATTTTTTTGCCAAAATTGAAAAGATAATAGGTCCTTATAGGGGATAAATCTCTAAACTACTGCTCAAAGAGCTATAATTAGCCTAAAGAGGTAAAAATCCCCTCATTTACAAGAAAACCAAAGCAAAGAATGAAAAGATAAAATTAAGAAAGAAATAGCACAAAATTCCCGAAGGGCAAAGCCATCTATATCCAGAAATCTTCTAAGAGATGCACAAACCACCTACAACCCCAAAACTTGCCACAAACTTGCAAAGAACTTAAGAGAGATAAGCATCTAAAAATAATGACAAGCAAGGAACAAAACAAATAAAATCTTAGATAAGGGCAGGTCATTTGAGCATCAAACATTAGAAGGGGTTACAATCACATATGCTACTAAACAAAGGATAATAAAGGAAGCATCCCAACCATCATAGCCAACTTACCTCGATTAAAAAACAACCAACGATGAGCTAACAAAGTTCATTAATATCATCAAGATTAAATAGGCAACTAACCAAAAAAACATCCAGCCAAACTAGAGTAAAGAAACCAACCAAACAAGTCAAAAACTAAAAAATAGCCACCATCAAAGACACCCAAAATAAATAAAGACCAAAGGTAAAGAACCAAAAATTTTGTGATCCACCAACCAACAACACAAGCGACCATCAAGGCCACTCATAACCATAGTAGCAGAAATTAGCAATAATAAAACCAAGAACCCAAAACCACATCTGGGTTCATCCGCGGTAAAAGAAACAACAAGCACATGGGCCACCCAGCCAACATGCAAACACCACAAAAAATTTCAAAAAAACCACCAAAAAAAGGGAATGAAAACTAGATGGCAGGCAACAGCTCTAGAGGGAGTAACTCAGCCCAGGAATGAACAAAGCCAATGGCCAGGCTCAACGAATAATCACAAAGCCAGATAGCAAAAACTGAAAGCAAAAGGCTAGAAAATACCACAACCATCAAGCAAAAACCAGCCAATAAACCCCCACAACAAAAGAAATAGGCTAGGAAAATAGCAAACAAGCATGCTCTGAAGCTTGCCAATCTCAGCCATCCTAAAACCAATGCGAGGGGACCAACAAAGGAGAGAGCCACCAAACTAGAGGGCAACCAAAGCTCAGTGATCAGTGAAAATAATTCCATTAGAAGGAGATACCATTCTTAAGGTTCATGTTTAGGTTTAGGTTTATTAAGTTTTAGGGTTTAGGTTTATTTTTTTTAATTTATTTAGTTACATTAGGCTTAGGTTTAGGGTTTGGGATTTAGGGTTTAGGATTTAGGGTTTAGGATTTAGGGTTAGGGTTTAGGGTTTAGAGTTTAGGGTTTAGGGTTTAGGGTTTATGCTTTTAGGGTTTAGGGTTTAGGGTTTTTTAAGATTTAGGGTTTAGGGTTTAGGGTCGAAAGTTTAGGCTTTAGGGTTTATGGTTTAGGGCTGAAAGTTTAGGATTTAGGGTTTATGCTTTTTAAAAAAAAAATTAAGTAAATTGGTAGGTTTAGGTTTATTTAGTTTATTTTTTATTTATTTCAATTATTTTATTTTATTTTATTTTTTTTAGGTTTATTTTTTTATTTAATTTAGTTTATTTATTTTAGTTTAGGTTTTTAATTTTAGTTTAGTTTTTAGATTTAGGTTTAGGTTTAGGTTTAGGTTTAGTTTTTAGTTGAGTTTTATTTTTATTTTATTTTTTAGGTTTAACTTTTATTTTTTATTTTTAGGTTTAGGTTTAGATTTTTATTTTATTTTTTCAGGTTTAGGTTTTAAGTTTTTATTTTAGGTTTATTTTTAGGTTTTATTTTTTAGTTTAGGTTTAGGTTTATTTTTAGTTTATTTTATTTTATTTAGTTTAGGTTTAGGTTTAGGTTTTATTTATTTTACTTTTATTTTTGGCTTAGGTTTTTTTTTTAGTTTAGGGTTTAGGTTTTATTTTGAGGTTTATTTTTTAGCTATAGGTTTTTATTTTATTTTAGTTTAGTTTTTTTTTTTATTTTACATTTAGTTTTTATTTTATTTAGGTTTTGTATTCTTAGGTTTATTTTATTTTAGTAGTTTTCTTTAGGTTTTTATTTATTTTATTTTAATTTATTATTATTAATTTATTTTATTCATTTTTAGGTTTAGGTTTAGGTTCTAGTTTAGGTTTTTATTTTATTTTATTTTTTTAATTATATTTGAGTTTAGGTTTTATTTATTTATTTTATTTTTAGGTTTTATTTAGTTTAGGTTTTGGTTTTTAAGTTTTTATGGCTTAGGTTTTAGGGTTTAGGGTTGTAGGTTTTAGGGTTTAGGGTTAAGGGTAAGGTTTAGGGTTTAGGGTTTTAGGGTTTAGGGTTTACGATTGTAGGTTGTAGGTTTACGGTTTAAGATTTAGGGTTCAGGGTTTTTATTTTTTTTAACAGAGAACTAATTTTGATTCAACAATTTTTCTTTTCGATTTCATCAACCAAGTAACACACCAAGTTTTGTAAGACACAAGCGACGACATAGATAAAAAATGAGCACGCATAGAGCAAATTAAAATCCCTAGATAACTAGAACCATCTCGACTATAAGGAAATAGTTCCATAAGTAGCAGATCGATTTAGCCGTTCTTTAGTTTCTCCAGTTCGCATCAGAACCACCCCGTCCTCTCGAGTAGCAGGATCCACCATCATGTCCTTGATCTCTCCCTCTGCCACCACCGTGGCTATAACCTCTGTCACTCCAAAGTGTGCTATCCATATCTTAATTATAAGCTTTCATGTGAAATATTATAATGGTATGCTTAGTATAGGTTTCCTTTCTTTCTTACATTGGTATAGTTTTGAATAGGAATTTGGGTGAGATATAAGGTTCATTTGAAAAAGACCTAATGCTCAACAAATTTCATATCCTATTCATCCCTATGCTACCATCTAAGAATGGTTACATACACTTTCATACATAAATTGCATAAAGAAAACAAATCTATTAAATAACTTATGCATCTTCCTTTTTTATTTCATTTCTTTTATATAAATGTTTGGACTTAAGGAAAGTGGTATATTAGTTTGAACAACCTTGAGGTTGCAAGGCTTTAAGTAGCCCTAAGTAGGTCTTGTACCTTACACCTCTAGTTAACAATGGTGTTGTACTCACTTATGCCTTTCTTACTTTCATGTATGTATGCAAAATTTTGGATAAGGAAAACCTTTTCTACTTAAGAAAAATCATGCATATTCAACTTTTAAATTTTCTTAAATGGATTACTTAGCATGCATCATAAAGTGTGTTAACTACTCTCATTTGCATGTATAGATATGCTTAGGGTCCATCCATATGCATGTTATATATGTTGGGGAAAAGAAGTAATGTGTCTTATGTGAATTTTGATTCATTTTATTATATCTTAAAATGCCTTTATTTTTGAATAGGTTTGTTTAGAGTTTATCTAAACTTAGGATTGATTAAAAAATGTAATCAAAACATTCACCTAAATGGAACTAAAATATGAACCTACTTTATAAAATTACTTAAGGTTAGGGAAGGAAAGAAAAGTTCTCTTCTCTTTCCCTCTCTTCATAACTTAGTAATTAATTATAGATTTCACTTAAATCAAATCAAAACATGAAATAAAAGAAACCCAAAAGAATTAAACAACTTAAATGAAAACCTCCTCTAAGTTGAACATGTTCTTCACACTTAGAAAATTTGAACCTAAAGCCTAAGCTAAGCATACCACACAAGCCTTCAAAGCACACACATTATCCTAAGTCACCACTTCTAGCTTTAGGTTAGGTCTGTGCATAGTTTGATGTTATGTTTTGTTTTGTGATATATGCTTTAGACTGGATGTTAGGATATATGGTCATAGAAAGAATGGTAGGATGTTCTTAGTCTAACTATTCTTTCTCTGAGGATCGTGTAAGAGCTATCATAAATAAAAATATAAATGCTTTTGCTTGCGGGTGCTTTATACTCTAAGCATAATCCATAGGCAGTGGACTTAGTCACCCATGTGTGGGGTGATAAGTCCAATATACATGCTTGCGATGTGTGTGGTGTGATTTAACAAACCTTTATTTTGTGTTAGTTAGATTTCCACTTTTCTTTTCATGTAAAATTTATATAATTAGGTTTTAGGAATGATTTGTTATAGGGATTAGATGAGCATTGGTCATAAGATCTCATCTTATGTACCATGTGAAGTCTTGGAGAATCAACCTTCCAACCTTTCAAAGGAGGAACCAAAAGAAGAAAGAAGAAAGAAGAAGAAATAAGAAAGAAGAAGAAATAAAGCTTGAAGACCCTCATAACAATGAATTCCTTTACTTAAATGTAATATTCGTCTGTAATCTCAGTTGTATATGGGTAGATCTTAGCTACCCAATTTGATATTTTTGGGTTTGTGCAATGGTGCCCGACCACAATTGCCATTTATTATTTTTGCGATTAGCTTTATAAATTGATTGATGATTTGTTTAGCTTTTGCATTAAGTGGCATGATTTTCCATGTTTCTTCCTTGCTTTATGTATGGCATGGATGTGGATTAGGCTCTTTAGGGAAAAATAAATCTTTTTCCCAACTTAACAATTCAAATTAAAATTAAACAACTCATGACCTCACCTAAAGCTTAGGTTTAAAATCAAGATAAAAGAATTAGCAACCCTTAGCGAGATGAGCATTTCTTTATAATATCATGCACAAATGCATCTTATTTCACTCTTGATTGGAGGGCTTCCACCTTTGCGAGAACCCGAGACCTTTGAGGTAGTGGTGGAAACTCACCTCCTCCCTTCTCGATTTTGGAACAATAACCTTCTTTCTGCATTAGTCATAAAATCCTATTAGCTGAGTCAAAATGATTGTCCAAAAATAAAATAAAATGAAATTTTAATTGCATTAGATTTAGGTCATTTGATGCATACCTTTACATGATCTAGTCTCTTTAGGGAGTGAGTTTAAGGACTCAATCTTTTTCTAAATAATAATAGTCTAGCTATCTTGCATAAGCATAAAGACTTGCCTATATGTATTTAAAATCACAGGAGGAGTTAGTTGGCAGCCACCCCCAGGCAGTTGTAAGTCCAAGTTATCGGGTGGTTTGTACTCTCTTGTGAAAGCAAACTAATTACCCATTTTTTCCTTAGATTTAGGTTGTGCTTTTGACCCTCGGCAAAGCTACCTAAATTTCAGTTATGAGATTGCTTTTTCCCTTTTGTGGGCCATAAGCATAATTCCTCTCCTCTTAGGAATTTCCTTAATCTTGTGTTAAGAAATCTTAAGTCCTAAAATTCTAATGAAAATATAACTCAAACAAACTAAATCAATTTCTAAAATGTAAAGCCCAACTATAGGATAGTCTGAGATGCTCGCTAGGTTTCCTAGCATCGTGAGCATCTCTAACTTATTTCCCATTTTTTTCTTCAATAATAACTCCCTTTTTTGATCAATCCCATTTGAACTTGAAACATAAACTATTCGATTGATAGTCCTTCCCTATTGAAATTTTTAGAGACAACGATCATTTACCTTAATCGAGAGTTTTCCTAAGGGATCCCATCGCTTAGGATGTAATTAACTATGGGGGCTTGCCCCTATAAGGAACTTAACAAACTTAGTTTAAAATAAACACTGCTTTACTTTTCCATGTAAAGTAGGGGAAGAATCTTTGGTACATGTGCAGACCCATTGTCTTTATGAGTCCTTATTGAGGTGATTGGTTCCATTAAAGGGTAGTGACCTTTGTCTTTTGAGATAGTATACTATTCCTTGATGACGTACCTAATCACCTGAATAAGTACATCTACAGATCTGCATGGTATCTTACCAAGACAATTTTTTATAGTGTCTAGCCTATTCTTTCTCCCCACAGATTTGAAGGTGACTCCCAATAGGAATTTTTCTCCATAGATTTTTCTAGCGACTCTATTGGGAATGGTTCCTATCTTCATCTTTGGTAAATGATCGTTGTCTTTGGGTATCAATAGTGGGTTTGTACTTTGGTATGAATCCAAGACTATCCTTCTTTCCATTGGCACTTATCTCATTTCATTATTGAGTTAAGTTCGCCAACGTCTTTAAGTTTTAGGACCGCATTCCTAGTTGGTCTTAAAACCCTCATTGGGTTCTCCAATGGGTAAAATAAAAGATCTAAAAAAATATCTTAAAGACTTCTTCCTTATCAATTTTAAGATAAGGAAAGGTTCATCTTAAAAAAATATATTTGCATAAAGAACTTTGCTTTTCCAAAAACACCTTTTCAAAAAAAAAATGCACTTAATAAAACATTTTCTACAAAATTTTGTCACCCTCATTTAACAATTCACATAATTATTACATGTAGGGATTTTTTAAAAAAATAAAACTATTAACATTTTTCTCAAAAGCACAAATGAACATCTTCTTTCAATTCACTTTGATGAAGATTTCATTTTCAAAATAAAATGAACAATCATGTTTTCCAAAATCAATCATAATCATAAAGTTTTCAAAAGCACATATGAATCTTTCTATTTCAATACACTCACACTTATTGAATAGAAAGTTCATTTGTAAATAAAATTAAAATTTTCAAAAAAAGCACACATGAATCTTTCTATTTCAATGCACTCACACTTATTGAATGGAAAGTTCATTTAAAAAAAAAATTTGAAAAGCACATATGAACACCTTCATTTAATATACTTAAATTTATTAAATGAAGATTTTATTTCCAACTAAAAATAAAATATCATTTAGGAAATCCCACTTAAACACATCCCACATATGTTTTAAGTTGGAATTCCTCCCTTTCAAAAATGCAACAATCACACACAAAATTTCATACTTCAAAATAAAATTGATACATACTTAAATTTGTTGAATGGAGGTCCTCTTTTCAAACATTAAAATCAACAATGATATATCAAAATTTTCTAAACACATTTGGAACCTCCCTTAACATACCCAAATTTGTTAAGTGAAGTCTCCAAATTCAAAATCCAAATTTTTTTCTAAACACATTTGGAACCTCCCTTAACATACCCAAGTGAAGTCTCCAAATCCCAAAATTCAAAAATTTTCAAAACACATTTGGAATTTCATTTAGCATAATTAAATTTGCTAAGTGAAGTTTCCAAATCAAAATCAAAATCAACAATCATATTTCAAAATTTTCAAACAATATTTGGAACTTTATTTAACATACCCAAATTTTTAAGTGAAGTCTCCAAATCCCAAAATTCAAAAATTTTTTCAAAATACATTTGGAATTTCATTTAGCATAATCAAAATTACTAAGTGAAGTTTCCAAATCCAATATCAAAATCAACAATCATATCTCAAAATTTCCAAACAATATTTGGAACTTCATTTAACATACTCAAATTTGTTAAGTAAAGTTTCCAAATCCAAAAATAAAAATTTTCAAACACCTTTTGGAACTTCTTAGCATACCAAATTTGGAGAAGTTTCCATTTTCAAAAAATGAAATCAAAATTTTAAAGACACCATTTGGAATCTCATTTAGCATACTCAAATTTGCTAAGTGAAATTTCCATTTCATAAAACCAAGTGGGACTTCATCTTTAGCATACCAAATTTGCTAAAGTTGAATCTTTCAATCACCTCAAAAAACACTTAGGATCCCCTTAGCATACCAAATTTGCTAAGGATCCTATCCTTTAAAATCAAAATATTCCAAACAAAATGAAACACTTAGGATTTTCTTAGCATACTTAAATTTGCTTAGGATCCTATTTTCAAAATTAAATAAAACACACTTAGATTCATCACTAAGCATACTTAAATTTGCTAAGTAACTAAGTTTTCAAAATCAAAACAAAACTCACAAAAGAAACAATCACTTTTACTTCACTTAGCATACCTAAATTTGCTAAGTAAAATTCCAAAACAATCAAACAAAAATAAAATTAGTTTGACCCTTACTTTATCATACCCAAATTTGTTAAAAGAAAAGGTCCTCAAATCAAAAATCAAAAATTCAAATTCAAAACATCTTGTGGAAGCATCCTAAATTTGTTGAAGTTTGGATTCATATTCAAATTCCTCTTTCAATCAATCTTTCCAAATTCATTTGAACCCCACTTAACACTTCCAAGTTGTTGGATGTGGGTTCAAATTTTTAAAATTCAAAAGTCAAAATCTATGGAATAGAAAATTAATACAAGTTCATTTCTCATTTATAGATTCTTTTCGTCAATGCAAGTGCAGTTGGTTTTACTACATTTGAAAAGGTGGTTCTCAAAATTTTCTTTACTTTCCCCATGATATGGATCTTGCTTTAGATTAGGATGACTTCCCTCACCTAGACCATACACACTTGATCCACTTCTACTAGTTATTTGAGTGGGCCAAAATCACTTATGAGGGAATTCCCCTCACCGGTCAAGGAAGAAGGTGGGGCATGGCGATCATCAAGATAGATTTACCATCGATTGATGTCTCCTCACTAAAGAAGAAAGCTGTGGCGTACCACCATTATTTCTGATGCAGGTAATACTTGTTCCAATTAGTTCATCCTGCCCATGTTGCCCATGCGGCTAGCACCTAATCTTTACCCTCCAAGGGTAAGGCTACCAGTGGCTTTCCTCCCCACATTTGAGTGTGGGTCTAGCTCACACTCCTCTCATCCCCACCGTGAAGCATAGGAACAAGAAGCTGTATAAATCAAGGTTCCACAATAGCTGAGGCTGAGTAGATCGATGGATGAGTCTCTCATGATCACTTCACCACTGGTTACAGAAAACTAGTTTTATGCTCTCTCGGAATCAGATAGAGAGGATGCTAGGAGGATTTGTTCATCACCTCCTCTAGTGGGGCACTTGCAACTAGCAGTTTTTAGGAGTAGAAGGTTGTACCGACCTCATTCTCAAGTAGAGCATGATGCTCAGTCTAGTACCCTTGATCTTTGATCCCTCGTAGGGAGGTAGATTCTTTAAGAGGCTTGTGAGGCCCATACACACATTACTAGCGCAATGGAGGTTCATCCGTGATTCTCTCCTTTGGTTGATTTTCTCGCATGCACCCGACCATACTAATAGTATTCTCCTCAGGACAAGCCACCAGGAGGGGTTCATGCAGAGAGTGGGTGGTGTCTCCCACCTCTACCCCACGTCCCTCCATGTGCAGGTTTTGACATCTCCCATTCCATCTCCATGAAGGTCATATCCGGGGAAAAATGTACCCCGTTGGTGATCCACCTAAGGCCAAGGGATCATACTCCTACACCACCCATTGTGGTAGGTAGCTCTTACGCTTCGACCTTACCCCTAGTGGTGGTGCGGAAGAGTGGTGATCCTAAGTATCATGGTCATTCTTCCAACTCCCCTCTGTGGGATCTGAGAGATGGTGATGGTTATAATAGATATTGATGAGTTAATTTTAGCGGTGGTAGAGGATCATCCTAGGATTGTTACCCTATTAAGCTGTCGAGTATCATTCTTCTAGAGTAATTCACTGATTGACTCCCGATAGGCGGTGCCTCTTGCATGATAGTGATCACCGGTCATTGAAGCTATTTGTACCTAAGTTAGATCGATCCTTAGATGAGATAGTTTCATGCTATTTTATGGAAAAAGAAGGAGATCTTAGGGTACATGTCGATGAAGAAAGAGTCAGATCCCAATGAAGATGACTTATTGGGGATTTATGGAGTATGCATGGTCGATACAAGGTTCTCTTCTTAGGATCAACAAGCCATGGTGTGATGAGGTTAATCAAGGAGACACATGTAGAAGCGTCATCACCTCTTTAAAGGAGAAAGATGAGAAAATTGATAAAATGGCACAACAGTTAGAGGACTTGTTAGCAATAGTGTTAGTGCTTCAAAAACAATCCCCTCTAGCTCATCCTATTGTAGTCGATATCAATCAGCCTGAGCTAGTGCATGTCTTAAACCCAGTTAAGACTCTACCTCCCATTGAGCAAGGTAGCACTAGCATGTATAGGAAGGTAGTGGATAGTACCTCCACACAGGAAAAGATCTAAAATCCATGGTTGAGCAATAGGTGAAGGAAGATTTGTCTCAAGCCTGGGGTAGATCATCGATTCCAAAGGGTGGACCCTACCCAAAGGAATTCGATGCTATCCAGTATCCCAAGGGTTTCATGCCTCCTTCATTCAAGAGCTTCAATGGTGGGAAGGCGAGCTATATCACTTGAGGCTAGTTATTGTAATGTGGTGGCGTGATACTTTACTCTTTAGACTTTATTTATCGGTAGCCTGGTATCACTTTTGATTGGTATCTGAACTACCCAATAGGTAAAGACATTTTTGAGTTAGAGCAACTCTTCATCAAGAGATTTGCTCAGAGGTTCTATGGTGATCTCGTTGTAGCCAACACTTTGGTGAGTCACTTGTTGATTATATTCTCCGATGGCTGAGTATGAAGTGTGAACCATAGCTATCTGAATAATGAGATTCTCTTAAATAATATCCATGGCTCTGTTCTTCTTGCTTATGGGCTTCACTATAGACATTTGAGAAGCTAATCAATAATGCAGTCTATAAGGAGAGGCCAAAGTTGCCTTTTCTAGATCGGTTTCCCAAGTAGAAATCCCAAAAGGTCTATGAAAAGAAACTTGGAGGGTGCAGCGGTTGACAAGGGAAGCATAACTAGAGATCGGTCAGTGACCATGACCTCAAGACTCCACCTCCTTTGCCACCATCGAGGAAGCCATACCTCCACCCAGCCTCCTCAGGCCAGATAGCCACCTCGACCATACCACCGAGTAGTGGCATGCATATCTCTCGCAAAGTAGCTATGGTCCACCTACACTTTTAGATAACTTAAACAAACCTTATTATTTTAAGAGGGAGGTAATTAAAAAAAATCATTAAGAATCTCTTAAAGAAACGATTTTTTTTAGCCTAGAACTGGGAAGTAGTAGTAGGCAAAATTCATGATCCAAACTTTTGCCCTTACCACCATATGCTAGGCCACATTTTGGTGGATTGCTTCATATTCAGGGACTGGCTTGAACATAGTTTCAAGATCGATGATGTAGTTATCCCAAAGGAATACCTTATGGAACAACCTTCCAGTTCCATTAGGGTAATCCTTGGTGATACAAGTGATCCTACCAAAACCAAGGAAGGTTGGGATATTTCTTTATCTAAAACCTCTAAGAAAATAATTCAGAAGATCAAGAAGCTTTCCTTGCAAGTGCCTGAGTCAGTTCAAACCTCCAACACCAAGGAAGGTTTGCAAGTTGACAATGCCAACTCTAGGAAAGTGGGAGCTCAGTAGTAGCAGTAGCATGTGTCGGCCCGAGATAGCCCTTTAGCACAGCCATCGATCGTGTCCAGACTCCAGCCTTCAGTTGCAACTTCCATACCGGTGACGTCTTCCATTTCAACTAGCTCTTATGTTTCTTCAACTAGTAGAACTCTTGTATCAGTGGATAAGGGCTTCAAATCCATTACTCTACTCACTTTACTTAACTTCTATTTTGTACCACCAAATACTTCCAAGAAATTGAAGAATAAAGCTGATTTGAATTTCATCTGTCTCTTCTGATGAGATGTCTTCTTTTATTCCTAACGATAAATCTTCAAGTCTAATTAATTATAACAATTATGATCTTCCCCTTTCTAATTTGTAGTCAGACTTTCCAACTTTGAATTCTATGGGTTCACCTCTTGAGATAAACTTGGATTCATGTGATTCTGAGAGTCCCATAGGAGAAGTTGTAGGCGAGCCTGAAGTGCAGGTAGAACTTGCCACCACCTTTCCTCAAGAGATTGCCGAAGTCAACCTCTATAGTGGCAAGGTTTGACCTCCTAGGGCAGCACTTCTAGATAGAAGGAAATAAGTTGATGCGAAGATCGAAGCCCTTCCATAGGATGCTCCACCCTTGGATATGCTTATGGAAAACTAACCAAAGGTGGACTACAACATCTTTCTCATCTAAGAAAATTGCCATCTAAGCTAAGAATATATGATGCCCTTGTCTTATCCAAAGAGATTGTGGAGTCACTAATCAAGGCCCTCCTTAATCTTGAAATATGCTTAGCTCAGCTGACCGCTATAGGTGAGGAAGCATACTATACAAAAGAAGCCCAAGGGATCACCTTCACAGATGAAGACCTTCTACTGAAAGACTTGGACCATAATTGTACCCTATACATCATAGTCAACATGGACAGGTTTAGACTCGACAGAGTTCTCATGGATTTAGGTGCATCAGTAAACATTATGAGTCTAAAGACCCTTGCCTACTTGAAGATCGATATCTCTACTCCCCAAGAAGATAAGATGATGTTGAGAGGATTCAATGACCAAGGTGAGCAGGCTTTAGGTTTTATACTATTATCATTGGAGATCAGTGACTAGAAGACTGAAGCTAAGATCTACATCATTGATTCGAATACTTCATTCACTACTTTACTTGGTAGGCCTTGGATACATTAGAACAAGATCATTCCATCCTCCCTTCATTAGTGCATCAAGTTTAGAAAATATGGAATTGAGTACCATGCCAATGGGGATGAAAAGCCATTTTTAGTTAGAGAGGTTGAGATTTATGAGGATACGACTTATTATCTTCCTCAAAACACCTTTCTCATGAACTTGGACAAAATTCAAATGCAAATGCAAAAGCAAAAGAAAATGAAGCAAAAGAAAAGATAAAAGAAAATGAAAAGAAAAAGAAATGTCCAAGTGAGCAAGAAAGGAGAATTGAAGAAGAAGTGGATCCGCATATCACATTCCACCCACAGTTCATTCCATCATATGGACATGTGGGTAGGACGGCACAACCTCCGCCAAGAAGAGGCAGAGGCAGAAATAGAGATAGTTCCAGAGGTGGGAGACTCCTTAGTTGGCCTTTAGCCAATAGAAGCCGCGTTCCAGTTCATAGGAGTATCCCTACTATTCACATAGACTTGGAATCGAGCTTTGAGGATGAGCCCAATGTGATTAGTATACCAGCCATCCCCTCTCAGCGGGTTCCATTGGAGGTGACTTTTGATCCAGCCAGAGATGAAGACCAAGCCTCCAAGCAAAGCAAAGTATTCGAATTTGGTTTATATGAAACTATTAGGAAGTAGTTGGGAACCCTAGCTCTTACCTCACCTACATCTCAAAAAATTGAAGGTTTTCTAGTTAAAGAAGTCCCTAAGTCTTCTAGTGACATGAAGTAGAAGAGACTCTTTTTGGGTTCATCATCCTCAAGTCTAGAGCTCGATGTAGGACTTGAGGAATATACTTTTAAAGAATTAATGGAATTACCTTTTGACTTTTACTCACCTTGTGTTCAAAATCATATACATAAAGGTTTAATTCCTTGCACATGGTCCAAGCACAGGTCAGAATACTTCGAAAAGCTATGAAATAATACAAGTAGGGAAGCACAATCAAGAGCAGGACTAATTAGCTGTGGGTCGATGATGATGAAGATTATTGCCTAGTTGTTACCAACATTTTGGAGTCTAATAGGTTCTTCTCACACATCCCTAACTCTTATGAGAATCTATGTTTAGAAACTTTAGATGATCCAGATGATCTCCAAGTCAAAGAGGCATGTTTGAAGAGGAGATTTATTCAACAATAATAAAGCAAGAAGAAAGAAACTTAGTTAGGCTATTGATTGAGTTTAAAGGCGTTCACATGGAGTTATGAAGAAATGCCGATTATCTCTATGTATCATCCATAAGCTAGCAATAGACCCTAATGTTACCCCTATTAAGCAAGCTCCTAGACACATGTGATTAGAAATTGAACAACAGGTCATTTCTGAAGTCAAGAAATTGATCGATGTTGGTTTCATTAGGGAAGAAAAATATCCTACCTGGTTAGCTAGTGTCATCTCGATTAAGAAGAAGAATGGCCAAATTTGCATATGCATCAATTTTAGGGACTTAAATAAGGCATGTCCTAAGGATGAGTTTCCTCTTCCTATACTAGAGTTAATGGTGGACATCACCTCATCTCATGCAGTCTTCTCTTTCATGGTTAGATCATCTGGCTGAAACCAAATCAAGATGTCTCCTGAAGATGAAAGAAATACTACTTTTCAAACCCCGATAAGAAACTTTAGTTATAGGGTCATGCCTTTTGGCCTTAAAAATGCTAATGCTACATACCAACGGGCCATGACTCAGATCTTAAACGAACTCATCCATCATCAATTTGAGTGCTACGTTGATGATCTAGTAGTCAAAAGCTTAGAAAAAGAAGACCATCTCTTTGACTTGAGAGTAGTTTTGAACTGTTAAGATAATATAACCTCAAGATGAATCCCACAGTGTACATTCTGAGTCACCGGGAAATTCCTTGTTTGTTATATTGACAGATAGAAATAGATCTTAAAAGATTAAAGTTATCTTAGAATTGCCTCTTAAGAGTTTAACTCAACTCAGATCCTTTCAAGGATGGCTGGCGTATCTAAGATGATTTATCTCAAACTTATCAGGGAAATGCAAACCATTCTCAGCACTTATCAAAAGGACACCAAGTTTAAGTGGGATAATAAGTGATAACATGCTTTCAAAGATATTAAAGAGTACTGGGTGAATCTGCCAGTTCTAGCAGCCCCTATCCCGGGCAGGCCACTGATCCTTTACACTGCAGCATTGGATGACTCTCTTAGCTCTCTGTTAGCCCAACCAAATAATGAGGGGAAGGAAAGTGCTCTCTATTACCTCAGTCATTGTCTGATCCCTACTGAAGCAAACTATCCACCTATTGAGAAACATTGCCTAGCTTTGATCTTTGCATCTCAGAAGCTATGACACTACATGCTTTCTTATAAGGTGAACTTGATCTCTCAAACCAATCCACTGTAGTATCTCATGACATAGCCAATGCTTTTTAAATGTTTGGCTCATTGGTCCATGATACTCTCACAGTTTGATATCACATTTGTACCCCTCTGTGCAGTAAAAGGATAGGCACTAACGGATTTCTTAGCAGCACACCCACTTTCTATTGATTCTCCGCTTAGTGATGATCTCCTCGATAAATAAATCATGAACTTAGGGGAGGCTGACAACTATCGATTGGAGATGTATTTTGATGGTGCAGCTTCTTTTCTCAAAGGGGAAGCACCATGATCTATTCTCCCATGAAATACAGGGGTAAGAATAGTTCTTCTAATTCAAAATCGCGATGTGATGAGATTCTCAAACTATCTTTCTAACCCCACACAATAATGAAGGTATGAGGCTTTGATTGTCGATTTAGAGTTAGCCATCACTATCAATGTCAAGAGCATCAACATCTTTGATTCTCAATTGGTTATCAACCATTGCAGTCCTACCAGTTCTCAAGCCCAAGCTTCATTACTATTATATACCATTATTGGCCCAATTCCCAGTCACCATCTACAAGGTTCCCCTCGGCGAGAATGCGAGAAGATGCCTAGAAAACTTACCAAAGGGTTGGCATGTTTGGAAGATGAGTCCATTTCAATAAGGGTCCAAAATAGACAAGTCTTATCCCTTATTGATTCTGAACTCATCGAGAGACTTTCTCTTGAAGGGGAGGTTGCCATTGCCAAAATGGACAAGGAGCTAGATTGGAGGCAACCATTCATAGATTACTTGAACACTGAGAAACTACCTCAAGAGAAATCATAAGCTTCAGTGAAAGAAAATAGCTCTCTTATGCCCTTGTTGATGACCCACATGCCGATCCTTTGACCAAATGTGGTTATGTTGTTTGGACAAACATGAAGCCCATGGCATTATAATCAAGGTACAATCAGGTCTATGTGGAGCTCATCAATCTAGTCCAAAGATGATGATGAAGATCAAAAGACTTGGATACTATTGGCCTTCTATGATTACAGATTACATGGATGTAGCTAGGAGATGCCATCAATGTAATGTTCACGATGTGGTCCTCCACTAGCGACCCAACATTCTACACCCTACTTTGGCTTCATGGCCATTTGAGTGTTGGGGTACCAACATTATAGGTTCGATTGATTCTCCTTCTTCCAAGGGGCATTGATTCATCTTAGTCGACTACTTTTCCAAGTGGGTGGAAGCCATCCCACTCGGAGAGTCACCACGTGCTTCCATTTTTTAGGAACCATATCATATATAGGTTCAGGGTGCCTCAACAAATTATATCTGATAATGGTACTAAATTCAAAAGCATGAAGATCAACCGCTTTGCTAGAAGATACGGTATAGATTGGAGCTACTACACCATCTACTACCTTAGGGCTAATGGCTTAGCGAGCATTCAACAAAACTCTCATCTAAATACTTAGAAGACTCTGATGATAATAAATGATAGTGGAATGAGCGGTTGGTTGAAGCCTCTACCGCACCACTACCAACTCCAACTCTCTACCCCATTTTTCTTAGTGTATGGTCTGAAGCCATTCTTCCTTTAGAAGTTCAACTCCCATCACTGAGGATAGCATTTGGTAACAAGATCACTACAGAGTAGAATACAAAGTTATGATTAGAAGAGCTCGATGGTTTGGAGGAGAGTCTCCTACGGGCGTGTCAGAACCTTGAGTTGTACAAAGCCAAAATGATTCAAGCTCACAACAAGCTAGTCCGCCTTAGGTCTTTCTGAGTAGGAGAACTTGTGTTAGTCCTAAGGAGACTAATTTTGCCCAAAAGATGGGAGGAAGTTTGAACCCACTTTGGAAGGCCCATGTCATAGAAGGCCTACCAAGGAGGATCTTATTAGCTTATTGATTTTAAAGGGGAACACTTGCTTCAATTAATGGGCTCTATCTAAAGAAATATTACCCATGAAATAAATCATGATTGAAAATAATCATTAATAAAAAGAACAAAATTTGATTCCATTCATCAAATCTTCTTCTTTAGAAGTGTTATTTGCTTGTCTTGCGAATCCACCTTGACGTGTTTAGGGTAGGTGTATGTGTCACCCTGTGGCATCCTATCCCTCTTTCACAACATAAACATAATCCCCCTGATGTTATTAGAATAGATGTAAGAGAACCCAAGAGGCATCCTATTTCAATTAGCATAACTAAGTTAAGTATGAGAGAACCCAAGCGGCATCCTTTCTTAGTGGGAATTCTTGTTGCCATCCATAGCAACATTTCATAATTCCCCAGCATGTTTTAAGGTAGGTGTAAGAGTCCCCAGATCCTATTCCTTTTAACACATGCACACAATAAACATAAATCTTTTTTTCTCTACTTGATTTGGGGAGCAAGCCATGGCACTCACTCATTAGTGCTTTAAGTCGGGTCTACATATCATCTGCTAATATGTCACCCGTGGTCACTTGTTGGAGGATGTGAGTCCCGCTTTCTTCCTAACTTGACCATTGCAAACCCTTGTTAGTATGGTAGTCTTCACTACCAATAAAGCTCCTGACTTTATTTAAGAAGATGTGAGTCCTCGTGCTTTCTTCTTGAACTAGCCATCATGCTCTAACTAGGTTGAGTATATTTGAGGTTTAGGGTAAGTCCCCAGAGGCTCCTTTCCTCTTGACTACCTTTGAGCTGATATAAATCCCCGGTCCACTTCAAGTAGTCGATAGGTCAATGAAGATAGACTATCTCGGATGTGTTCTCTATAAGGATGTGAGTCCCCGAGCTTTCTTCCTAGGCTGATTACTGCAAACTGATGGGCACCTTAGGTTGGTTGATGCACGCTATGCTGACATCAACTCACCTAGTGAGTACACCACTCTTGGCAGATATGAGTCCTTGTTCTTTCTCCTTGAGTTGGACACTGAATACCTATTGAATTTATGACTAGTCATGTCATTTTCTCTAGGGTGTTGGATTAAGCCCTTATCGGGCCCATCCCCTATGGGCACTCTATTTAGATCAAGTCCTTTTTGACCCCATTTAGACACTACTTGGGTTACTTTCAGATTGGACAGTACCCCTTTCCTAGTAGCCACCCCTGTGGTTGGAAAATTTGTTCAGCGGATGCATAAATTCTCCCTTGGTTCAGTAAATTTGAGATAGGTCTAGGCTGATACAAGCTCCTTCTCAGTTTGATCCCTCATAAACTAATAGGGTCCATAATAAAATAAACTAAAACAAAATAAATAAAAGTGATTCCCTTATGGATTACAAATTCAAGCCCCTAAAGGGCCCCTTCTCCCAAGCAGGCATCCTATCTTTAAGGTAGTGTCAACAGAACTCCCTATAGGATTTTCCTGACTACCTAAGTTGAGATAAATCCCTAGGTCAATACTCACTCCTTAGTCACCCTTAGGTCTAGTTCAATCTATTTTTCCATAAGTAAGTTACCCGACAGTCATTCTGCTTTGAAAGATATAAGACTATGATGCATTCTTTCAAGCATAATTGTCGCAAACCGACAGGCAACCTTAGGTCGGGTTCGATTTGTTGCCCAAAGCAACCAATCACCCAGTGGTCTTTTCTAATGAAAGATGTGAGCCCTCAAGCTTTCTTTTGTTCAATTGATCATTGCAAATCAAAAGGAACTCCTTCAGTCGGATAGTTCTCCTATCGGCCGGGAAGCTACTCCCTTTGTTTCAGTAAATTTGAGATAGGTCTAGGATTCTATAAGCTCCTTCTCAGTGTGATCCATCAAAACCACAAATTCATCAAAAAAATTAAAATGAAATCAATCTTGACTACCTTTGAGTTGATCTAAGTCCCCAGTGGCCTTCATTCAATTCGCCCTAGGTTGGGTTCAATTTGTTGCCTTGCCAATAGATTACCCCAACAACTGGTCCTTACTTGGAGGATATAAGTCTACTATGCTTTCTTTCTAGTACAAATGCTGCATACTGAAAGGCATCCCTTTGGTTGGCTAGTCCTACTATGTGTTTAATAGACTACCCCTTTTACATTGGTAAATCTAAGCTAGGTTTTAGCCTCCATGGCTCTATTCAGTACAACCCATTGCAAACCAACAAGGTTCATCTAAAAATTCAAACCTAATAAAAATTTAAAACAAATTCAACCCTCTTCCCTAGTGGAACAAATCAAATCTTTTTCTCCTCAGTGAGAATTAAATCAAACCTCTCATCCCTTTGGATGATTTGAACCCTCCCCTAGTGGAAGGTTCACACTCTATCCCTTAGTGGATTTCTCCCTCTCTCTTGTCTTGGACATAAGTAGAGCCACATTGCACTAAGCTATTCTTTCTTTTCTTTCTTAAGATAGATTATTTTTTAGTACTTGTGATCTCTGTTGTTGATCATTTGGTCCATACGTCTTGGTGTTCCTTGTCACACCACACCTATTGGGCACCCTTTGTTGACCTCATTTTTAGAATAAGCTCTCAACCCCTCCATCTTAGACATAGGACTTCTCTCATATTTTAAGAGTTCCTTAGTCTAAAGACACATCTAGTGATTAGGTGGACACTCCCCCAGCCATAGAAGACTTTGAAGGTTTAGCCATAGAAGTAGGTCATGCCTTAGGGGTGTCAGGAAAATTCTCTTACCATTAGCTTAAACCATTCCCCACTTTCTTTCTTTCAAGTCAAACTCCAAATCAATTCAATTTGATTTTCTCCAAATTCAAATCAACTCCATATGATTGAAATCCATGATTGAAATCTATGATTGAAACCCATGATCTAAATCCATCAAAATTTCCTAAGTTCAAATTTTGCCTAAGTCCTTAACCTTCCTTGGACTTACAAAACTATGATCTAAACCTATTCAAATCTTTGAGATTTTCTAATAATCCATTTATATTCTCATTTATATTCATATATATATATATATATAAATAAAACCATCAAATCAAATTCAAAATTCAAAATTAATTCATGAAAATTTTCTTAAGTCTCTTTAATTTTTCATTAAAGGACTTAGCCAAAATTTAACCTAAACCTGGATCAAAACTTTTCAAAACCCTGGGATTTTCTTAAAACTTATTTATATTATCATATATAAATTAAATATAAATATAAATCAATCAAATCAAACACTTAAATTAAATTCTAATTTTAAATCCTTGAAATTTTCCTTAAAACCTTTAAATTCCCTTTAATCGATTTAACTTAAATCTTGATCAAACCTATTCTAACTTTTGGGATTTTCTCAAAACTAAATTTTATTCTTATTTATATTCTCATATATAAATGAAATATAAATAAAAATCAATCCAATCCAATCCAAAATTAAATTTCAATTTAAAATTTCTTTAAATCCTTTAAATTCCTTTAATGGATTTAACCTAAATCATGATTAAACCACTTCAAATCCTTGAAATTTTCTCATGATCCATTTATATTCTCATTTATATTCACATATATGAAATATAAATTCAAACAATCAAAATAAATTCCAAAATCAAACTCAAATCCACTCAGAATCTAATCTAAGCCTTTCTAGCCAAAAGCATGAACTTAGTCAAAATAATTTCAAATCAAGCCAAATCCTTGATTTTATCTCATGGTTCAATCAATCCTACAATCATGAGATCATATATAAATCAAAACTTCAATCATTCAATCAAAACCTAAATAAAAAATCAAACCCAAAACTCCTTCATATTCTTCCTTTGAATATGAAATTTTCAAATGGATCAAAATCCATTTGACTTCAAACCACTTGTAAATGGATTTATATTTTAATCATAAGTCCATATACAAGATCAATCAACTTCAAATCAAGCTTTGACCAAGCCATTTGACCCACTTAGGCTCACTTGACCAAAGTGACCTAAAGTACCCTTATGAGCCAACTTTTCATCCAAACTAAATTGGATTGAACCAAACCCATATATCCTCTCATCATGATCAACAATCATCATGGGATGATCAATCAACCAAATTGGGTCAAACCAAGTCAAACTAAGGTTGACACACTTAACCTAAAATGAAATTAAGCCAAATTCCACCATATGCCAAATTGATTGAAACCATTGATCTAAGTTCACTCATGACTTATGTTTGAACTTGACCAAGCCAACATTTGAGTCTAACAATTGGCCCATTTGACCCATTTTGACCTAAAGGGCCAAAATGTGTCAAAACTTGATCTAAGCCAAATTGATTGAAATGGGTCAAGTCCATCCCAAATCACTTGAGGAACTTGACCAAAGCCTCAATTGGCCAACTAGACCCAACCTACTTAACCTTAGACCCAACATGACCTAAAGGGGTCATGTTGAGCCAAAATTGAACTTAACCCAAATGATTGGAAACAAAGATACTAACCCACTCCATATGACTAACCTAACCTAAACCTACCCTTAACCCTCAAATAGGTCAAATGAGTCAAATAGGTCAACTTGACCAATTTGACCTAAATGAAGTCATATGAGCCAAAACTAAATCAATACAATTTGAATCAAACCAAAGTCACCAAAACATTTCAAATGGTCATATGAAACTTGACCCAACCCTTGGTTTGACCCAATTTGACCAATTGGTCAACTTGACCCAAGTTGCCCCATTTTGACCTAAATGGGCCAACATGAGCCAAACCCTACCAAATGGATTCCAAATGTAATGAAACTTGGCCAAAACTAGTTTCTCCACATGCCCAACTTTCCAAACTAGAGAAGTAGCAAAATGAGCATTCTACCCCTTGGCCATAGAACAATATTTGGCATAGCACATAGGTAATTTGGTCATACCCTCTTCACAATCACTTGAGGCTTTCCTAAAAACTCAAGGGACTTAGTGATGAGTGGTGCACCCAACCCAATGGGTTTGGGTCAGCCCATTTGGTCCTAGACCAAACTACCAGCCTAAAATTATAATTTCAAATTCCCTCTTAAGCTCAATTCAAGCACCTGGGAAGTTGGAAATACATTCATTAGATCAAACTAACCTTGTGCACACTCAAAATAGCCTAAACAACCTCTCCAATTTGAGCAATTGAATCAAAATGGCAAGGAGGTGTCACCATCAATTTCCATAGGGGAGATATACTCCCCTAATTCAATGAAATTTTCACTTGCCAGTGAAGCCTAAACAACCCAGCAATAATCATAGAGCACTCCCAAGCTTCTTAGAGAGGATTTGAATTCCTTATTTTTTAGTTGATTTCTTCCACATTTGATTTCTTTCCAATTGTTCTTGCACACTTCATCTAGGATCTAAGTCAAGCTTGCCTAAGATTTTATAGGAATTCCCATAGCAAGGAAGGATCAAATTCAATCAAAGCCAAAGCCCAAGCAAGGAGAGGTTTGTCCATCCATTGATCCAATCAATCCTAAGGTCTAGGAATTTCAACAAGGCTTCATCTCCGCCAAATGAAGATACCTCATCGATCTTGAGCACTGGTGACCACCTCTGCCGAGGCATGAGATTTTACAATCACTAAACTAAATGTGGTGTGGAGCTTTGTGAAAGAAATTTTCACCTGATTGAATTTTGGCGGGATTTGTTATTTCTCTAGATGGTGTGGGTTAAATTTTGTGTGATTCCATGCTAGATGAGTTTGGATCTTCCCTTTGATCATGGACGGTGTCTATTGATCAAGGAAAGAACTCATCTCAACTGTCCATCTGCACATTTTAGATGGACAGTTGAGATTATTAGGCATGTTTAGAAATCTAATTATCCTTTATAAACCACGGGGGAATCCTCAATTGTCCAAACTTTGATCGGATGGCCAAGAATATAAGCATTGCCTTTAGGTGACAACTTAAGTCTCCTAAAGGGGCATGTAAAGCGGTGACATACGTGCGTGACGATTAACGAGGATTAGTTAAGTGTATTGATTAATTCCTAATTAATCTATAAAAATTCAAAATGTATAACTTTTCATAAAAATCAAAAAATATGAAATAAAATCTATGGATAGATAATTAAACTAAACATTTTAAAATTAATTTTAATGAATTTTGAGTTATGGTTTTCTTTGAATTTGGGTTTTATTGGAAAGTATATTTTGCTAATTACTCTTTGATTAGGCCTCATTAATCTCTCAAATTTCTTGAGTACATTTTAAGGGATGACCTCTACCTCTCTAATTTTCTTGATTTATTAAAGGCTTGATTAGAGTAATGGTTTTTTTACCCTTCTTATGTAATTAAGCATAATTAGTGTATGATTAGTGGTTTTACCCTATGATTAGGGTTGATTAAGGTTAGATCTAGTAAGTAATAGGTTTATGGAATAATTTTGGGGCATTTCCCCTAAGCTATTCCATATACCCCCTCTTCTCTCTTTAATCTCCTCTTAATTAAGGGTTAAATCATTAATTATTCCCTTAATCAATTTTCAAAAATTCTAAAAAGTTCCAGAAGTTAATTAATCTACCTTTGGTAGATGCTTAGGTGTTTAATAGCCTAAGCAATTAAGAAATCAAAATCCAATTCACATGTGTGAAAGGGTATTTTGAAATTACTTAAGCTAAACCCCTTAGCTTAATGAACTTTTAATTGTGAGCCAAATTGCATTAGGCCTTTTCATTATTAGGTGCATTGCAAATTTAAATTCTTGGTTGGTTTTATGTCATCTCATTGGCTCATAATTACTTAGTTAATTCTTCTAAGGTGGTGTAAGTAAGGGTTAATTAAGTCACTTAATTAATACCTTAACCTAATCAACACATAAAAATGGATCTAATTACCTAAAATTAAAAAATATCAAACACATGGGTTAGGAATAGTAAACTCATATCACCTTTTCAAAATTAAATCAAACTTCAAACTAAACAAAATTACTTTGAAATTCACTTTGATTTATTCTAAATTTTCTCATTCTATAAGAATGTCTTTAGGATTTAAGTGAAGTGAGTTTATTTACATGATTTCATTGCTTTGGATCTTTCCTGACATGTTAAGTTGTATGCCATGTGATTTCATGCATTCATAATTTCATGTTTTAAATTTTAAAATGAAATTGTTTACTTTATGTCAAATGTGCATGTGTTGGCTAAAATAAAATATGAGTGGCTATTATCACTACTAAATCCAAATTATTTTCAAAATACATAAATCAAATACCAAATCTAAAAGTGTGCTATTCATATCTTAATTATAAGTTTGCATGTGAAATATTATAAAGGTATGCTTAGTATAGGTTTCCTTTCTTTCCTGTTGGTATAGTTTTGAATAGGAATTTTGGTGAGATATAAGGTTCATTTGAAAAGGACCTAATGCTCACCTAATTTCATATTCTATTCATCCCTATGCTACCATCTAAGAAGGGATACCTACACTTACATACATAAATTCATAAACAAAACAAATCTATTAAATAACTTTTGCTTCTTCCTTTTCTATTTCATTTCTTTTATATACATGTTTGTACTTAAGGAAAGTGGTATATTAGTCCGGACAACCCGAGGTTTGAGGCTTTAAGTAGCCTAAGTAGGTCTTGTACCTTACACCTCGGTTAATAATGGCATTGTACTCACTTATGCCTTTCTTAGTTTCATGTATGTATGAAATTTTGGATAAGGAAAACCTTTTATACTTAAGAAAAATCATGCATATTCAACTTCTAAATTTTCTTAAATGGATTACTTAGCATGCATCATAAATTATGTGTTAACTACTCTCATTTGCATGTATAGATATGCTTAGGGTCCATCCATGCATGTTATATATGTTGGGAAAGAAATGAAGTAATGTTATAATTTTGATTCATTTTATTTAATCTTAAAATGCCTTTCTTTTTGAATAGGTTTTTTTTAGAGTTTATCTAAACTTAGGATTGATTAAAGATGTAATGTCATTCACCTAAATGAAACAAAAATATGAACCTACTTTTGAAAATTACTTAAGGTTAGGGAAGGAAAGAGAAGTTCTCTTCTCTTTCCCTCTCTTCCTAACTTAGTAATTAATTATGGGTTTCACTTAAACCAAATCAAAACATGAAAAAAAAGCAACCCAAAATAATTAAGCAACTTAAATAAAATCCTCCTCTAAGTTGAACATGTTCTTCACACTTAGAAAATTTGAACCTAAAGCCTAAGCTAAGCATACCACACAAAGCCTTCAAACACACATTAGCCTAAGTCACCACTTCTAGCTTTAGGTTGGGTGGTGCATGGTTTGATGTTATGTTTTTTTTTTATATATGTTTTAGGATGTTAGGATGTATGCTCGTAGAATGAATGGTAGGATATTCTTAGTCTAACTATTCTTTTTAGGGATTGTGCTTAAGGGGCACTATCATAAATAAACATATAAATGCTTTTGCTTGCAGGTGCTTTATACCCCTAAATATAATACATAGGCTAGGTGGACTTAGTTACCCATGTGTGGGGTGATAAGATCAATATACATGCTTGGGATGTGTGTGGTGTGATTTAATTAACCTTTGTTTTGGATGTGTTAGTTAGATTTCCACTTTTCTTTTCATGTAAAATTTGTATAATTAGGTTTTTTGGAATGATTTGTTATGGGGATTAGGATGAATTGGTCCCATCTTATGTACCATGTGAAGTTTTGGAGAATCCACCTTCCAACCTTCCAAAGGAGGAACCAAAAACAAGAAAGAAGAAGAAGAAAAAAAGGCTTGAAGATCCCCATAATAATGAATTCCTTTGCTTAAATGTAATATTCATCTGTAAATCAGGTTGTATAAGGATAGAGCTCGGCTACCCAATTTAATATTTTTTGGTTTTCACGGTGGTGCCCAACCACAATGACCATTTAATCTTGTTGCGATTAACTTTATAAATTGATTGATGATTTGTTTAACTTTTTCATTAAATGGCATGATTTTTCTAGTTTCTTCCTTGATTTATGTATGGCCTAGATGTGGATTAGGCTCTTTAGAGAAAAATAAATCTTTTACTCAACTTAACAATTCAAATTAAAATTAAACAACTCATAACCTCACCTAAAGCTTAGGTTTAAAATCAAGATAAAAGAATTTGAAATCCCTTTGCTAGATGAGCATTTCTTTATTATATCATGCACAAATGCTTCTTATTTCACTCTTGATTAGGGCTTCCACCTTTGCCGGAGAACACACCTTTGAGGGTCATGGTGGAAACTCACCTCCTCCCTTCTCAATGATTTTGGCCAATAACTTTCTTTCTCATGCATTAGTCATAAAAATCCTATTAGTCTGAGTCAAAATGATTGTCTAAAAATGAAATAAAATGAAATTTGAATTGTATTAAATTTAGGTCATTTGAAGCATACCTTTACATGATCTAGTATCTTTAGGGAGTGAATTTAAGGACTCAGTCTCTTTCTATATAATAACAGCCTAGCTATCTTGCATAAGCATAAAGACTTGCCTACATGTATTTAAAATCATAGGAGGAGTTAGTTGGTACCCAGGTTGTAAGTCCGTCGGTGGTTTGTCCTCTCTTATGGAGGCAAAGCAATTACCCATTCTTGCCTTAGATTTAGGTTGTGCTTTTGGCCCTCGCCAAAGCTCCCTAGATTTAGGTTCTAAGATTGTTTTTCCCCTTTTGTGGGTCATAAGCATAATTCCTCACCTCTTAGGCATTTTCTTAATCTTGTGTTAAGGAATCCTAAGTCCTAAAATTCTAATAAACAACTCAAACAAACTAAATCAATTTTTAAAATATAAATTCCAACTATAAGAGAGTCTGAGATGCTTGGGTTTCCAGCATCATGAGCATCTCTTACTTCCCATTTTGCTTGATAATAACTCCCTCTTTGATCAATCTCATTTGATCTTCACAAACCAATCGATTGATAGTCTTTCCTATTGAAATTTTAGACAATGATCATTTACCTTGTCGAGTTTTCCTAGGGATCTGTCCCTTAGAAAGTAATTAACTATGGGTTCTTCCACATAGGGAGCTTAATGAACTTATTTAAAATAAACCCTTTACTTTTCTATAAAGTAGGGAAGAATCTCGATACATATGCAATCATCCTTAGACCTTATTAAGGTGATTGGTTCCATTAAAGGGTAGTGACTTTTGTCTTTTGAGATAGTATACTATTCCTTGATGATGTACCCGATCACCTGAATAAGTACATCTGCGGATCTGCATGGCATCTTACCAAGATGAATTTTTATAGTGTCTTGCCTTTTCTTTCTCTGATTTGAAGGTGACTATAGAATTTTTCTCCACAATCATTTTAATCTTTCTAGACAATTATGAGGTTTGGTTAATTGGATAACTGGTTTACCTTATCTTAGAAATTAACTTGAATTATTTTATTTTCTCTCTTGGTTTAATTACTTTCTATCTTCTCCTTTTCTATTTTACTTGGTATTTACTTTTCTGATATTCTGCTGCATTTTTCTTGTTTTCTTGTTCATGTGGTGTTTGGCTCTTCAGCCTCTCCTATTGGTTTTGCTATTTTTCCCTTACCTATGTTGGGCATTGTGTTTACCTGTATTTGCTTTCTTAGATGGGATTATCTATTTCTTGACTCTGGGTTATGTCTCTTTTCATCCCTCGTGGATGGATTAGGTGATTTTCCATTTATGGTTGTTGTTTTTCTTTCCCCTCTTATTGTTGTGCTTCTCACAATTTTTATGTCTGGTTGAGGTTTTGTTTGGTCTGTTCTTCCCTCTGGTTTGGCTGTTGATGGTAATGTGCCCTTCTCTGGCTTCAGTTGCTTAGTTGTTGGGTTGTTTATCATTAATTTGATGGAGCTTCGGCTATTTACTTTTTGAATTTTAGTTTTGCTCTTATTCTCTATAATGGAACTACCTCCCTTCTGGTTTGCTTGTCTCATTCTCTAGTTTATTTCATTTATTATTTTGTCAATCGGCTGGATGGTTTATTGGGTTATTTTGTTGAGCCTGATTTTTTTTTTGTGTGGTACTATTTGGCTTATTGATTTTCTTCTTTTTGTTGCTTTATTTGGTAGCTCTTTTTTATATCTATGTATGGGTTGGATTGCTGGCTAAGGTTATTCTTGGCTCTATTAGCCTTGTATAATTTCTGCTTTGATCTGGTTGGGAATAATGTTTTTACCACTATTATTAGTAGGTGAATGTTTAGATCTAGGGATTTTACTAGTGTTTGCCTTTCAACACTGATGGGTTGGATACCTTTTCATGGTGGTCTTACTGTGTGGGGGATTTGTTGGCTGGTCCTTCTCCCTCAATGTGGGGTAGTCTTGTTGATGCTATTTTCTCTTGGGATTGGTGGCAATTAGTTGACTGGGTGAATAGTGGAATTGCTTTTCCTATAGTTTGCTTTTCTATTGCTTAGTATGCAGGTACTAAAGACCATCTAACTTCCACTCTTTAGCGGCTGGCTTTTCCCAGGTATGTAGGCTATGATGGCTGGGATGATTTCACACATAATTTTGGCTGGTAGCAGCAATTATGATATAACCCTTCATTGGAAGTTTGGATGCTCATGTTTGTTGTTTCCCCATTTATGTGGTGACTGAGCCTGAGCCTTTCTTCCCAAACTCCTTTTATTTTTCTCTTTCTCTTTCTTAGTTATTATAGCTTTTATTTCTAGTTGCTAATTCCATTTTTACCTATTTGTGGTTCATTACTATTTCTTTGCAGGTTTCCAATTTTGGAGGTGGCCTATGCTTTTCTTATCTTCCCAAGCTCTCTGTAGCTGTTTGACCCTTAGCTTTTCCTTTTTATTGTCATTGTATCTTTTAATGCTTTTATCTTAATTTTTATCTTTTCTTATTTTGGATGTATTTAGATAGGGGATTCTCTCTATAAGCTGATTGTAGCTCTTTTAGCGATAGTTTTGAGTTTATCCCCTCTTAAGGACCTTGTAACCTTCTTTTGTGGTAATAAAATTCCCCATATGGGGTTCCCCAAAAAAAAAAACCTAAACCCTAAACCTTAAACCATAAACTAAATTCTAAACCCTAAAACCATAAATCATAAACCAAACCTAACCCCTAAACCCACAAACCTAAACCCCCTACTAACCCCAAACCCTAAACCTAAACCCACCTAAACTCCCTAAACCCTAAAACCCTCCACTCTACCCTAAATCCTTGAATAAAGATGTCATTAGGGAGATCTAAAGAATGACCTAATCCTAACATAGTTATGGTAAAGAAAATGTCTTCAAGAGACTTTCCTTAGAATTAGAGATTTAAATACCTTAAATCCTAACCCTAAATCATATTATAATACCATATATTATAGTATAATGTAGCATCATATATTTGAGCATGTAGTGATGTGTTTTTGGATGTTATAAGATGTTTTGAAATGTTTTAGTATATTATGGTATTGTGTCCTATAGTCTATATTAATATAAATCATAAAAATATAGATTTAATAAATCAAATGATGAAATTTGTTAAATTTGAAGTGGGAATTAGGTTGTAGTACCAAAGGTGTGCTACCACTTGTAGTCTAAAAGTAAGATTTTATGTTCAAAATAAATATTATATGTTTTAGCATAGTATAACATCATATATCATAATATATTATTGCATTTTAATTTCTTTTAGTATTTTACAATCATGTACCTACACTAGCATTATTTATAAAAATGTTGATTTAGACTTTAAAATGGTAAATTTTGGCCAAATTCATAATAGGTAGAGCATGACATCATAATATATTTTTTCAATTTAAAATATGTGAGTGATACGATTAAAATATATTGTTTTTTTACTATTTAGACTAATTTTATGACTTTTTATCTTAAGCAATCCATTATGATGTGATATGAAATATAATATAAAATATTATAATATGTTATAGTGTATTATAGTATAGGATGCCATAGTGTAGCATCATGCATTATAGCATACTATTGTGTATTACTACTTGTTGTTTAACATATTTTAGTTTGTTATAGTATGATGTAGTAGAGTTTGTACTAGTATAATTCATATAAATCTGATTAGTGAGATGATGAGATTTGGCCAAATTTAAGGTAAGCTTTAGGGAACATCATTGGGGGGTGCTATGGTGTGTCATTTAATCAAAAGAATGGAATTTTGCATCCAAAATAAATGTTCATTTTTCAACCAAATTTTATAAATTTTTTTTTGCTTAAAGTGATTCATTTTAAGGTGTAATGTAAGATAATATATTATATGAAAGCATATTAAAATATAATGTACATAACAATATAACTTCACATATATATGAATGTTGTGGTGTGTTACTAAATGTTATTGTGCATTTTAGTATGTCTTATTTTTGTTATAATACATTGGGTCAAAACTCACAAAAATGTTAATTTGAAGGTTGAGATGGAAGAATTTGGCCAAATTCATAGCACACACCAAGAAGCAATAGCAAAATTATGCTATTTTGTACCATTTCTAATAGAAAAATAACAATATTACTTCCAACATGAACATTAGTTATATATTGAGAAAATTTTATTGTTTGTTCATTTTAAGTGATTCTAATGAGGTGTAATGTTAGATAATATATTATATTATAAAAAATTATAATATAACATCATATATTATAATATAATATAGTGTGTTAATTCACGCTATTATATGTTTAGCATGATATTGTATAGTTAGTTTGAGCTTACACCATCACAAATCATAAAATGTTGATTACAATGTTAAGATGGTGTAATTTGAATGAATACATTGTTAGGCTTTTGGTTGAAGGTGTGCATAAGGGAAGAAATAAGATTTGATGAGAATTTCATGTCAAGGACATGGAGGGAGATCTGTTAGTGGATCACACATGCATCGGACATTACATGTGAGGGTCTATGTCGAGGGCATAGAAAAAGAAAATATGCTGGGGACAAGGTTTGAATTTGATTTGATTGTAGGATTTGTGGAATAAAGATCCGATGGGGATAAGAATCTATAATGCACCAGGGATTAAGATTGAATTGACTTTAATTTAATTTATTTTAATTATTGTGGAGGCATATCTGCTTGAGATATGGGCTCGAATCTACTGGGGATCGTGTATATGAACCTTCCATAAGAAAAGCAGGTTTAGGTATCCAGGGATTGTGAGTTTGATTTCATAGACATGTTTGTGGATGTATCCACTTGGGATAAGAGTTTGGTTGGATTTCTTTGATTTAGACTCTACTAGGGAGTTGGTTTAAGTTGGCACTGGGGAGGTAGGTTTTAATTTGATTTGTTTGCATGACTTGTTTAAATATGATTTGGGGCTCCATTAGGGAGAAGGGTGTGATTTAACTCCATTAAAATCGATTGGGTTTAATTTAATTTGAGTGTCTGTATCGCAGAAAAGAATGCTTACCTACCTCAGTTTACAAATCAAAAGGGATAGTCTATAAGGTAGAGCTTGACATAAGCGGTTGCCTTTGGTGTCGCATATTTAGGAAGAAGCCATAGCAAACTTACATCTTCCGAGAGGAACAATCTTTGGGGTGACTGTTGGATGCACAATAAATCAAACCTAGGGTGAGTGAATGTCATTGGGGACTTATGTCAACTCAAAAGTAGTCAGGATTAATTTTATCTTAATTTCATGTGATTTTCTATGGTTTGTTTGGTTTAGTTTGATTTTGAATTGAGGGCATATCGATTGGGGATGTGAGCTCAATCAATATAGATTTAATTTATGGACCATGTCGGTGTACGATGGACCCACTGAGATGGGGATTTATTGGACTTGTCCTTACTCAGATTTACAAATCCAAAGAGATAGTCTACTGGTCGTGGTGTAGAGCTAGGCAACCTAAGGGGTTGCCATTTTGCTGATAGTGCTTGGAAGAAGGCATATGACTTACATTTTCTAAAAGCGGGGAACAACCGGGGGGACTGTGTAGCACAAATTGAATCGACTTAGGGCTATTGATTGTTGAATGTGGGGACTTATATCAACTCAAGAGTAGTGATTCCTATAGGAGTTTTCGACACTACCCTAAAGATAAGATACACTTGAGAAAGGTACCACTAGGGTGTCCTCTAATCCACAAGTGAATATATATTTTGTTTATATGTTTTCTGGACCTGTTGGTGTCAGAGGGACCACTGAGAAGGGCTATGTGCCTTGACCTATCTCAGATTTAGGGAGAATCTACAAATCCACGATCGATTCTCCAACTACAGGTGGTTCTTAGATAAGGGAGTCCAATGATAGTAACTTGGTAGTGTCTAAATTAGGTCACAAAGGATGTGATCCAAATAAAGTACCCACATGGGAGGTGATGCTAGGGGCATTATCCTAAGCCCTATGGAAAAGAAGGCCTATAAGTGTACGGTGGCCAACTCAAGGAGAAAGCATAGTAGACTTATATCTACCATGAGTGGTGTATGCTAAGGTTCAAGAACCAACCAACCTAAGGTGTATTCATCTGCATGAGTGGTGTATCCATCAGTATAGTAAGAACCAACCAACCTAAAGTGCTTGTTAGTGTGCAACGATTAACCTAGAAAGAAAGCGTAGGCTAACAATTTTCCTAGCAGAACTGATCATCAGGATAGTTTATCATCGGTGGGGATGCAATCTTCCCTAGAATGACTACTAAGCAGGGAGCCCCATGGAAGGATTGGACCCAGACTTGGAGCAGTCGAAAGGGAAGGACCCGCTAGGAAACTTATCCTAAACCTAAAATATACTTGACCTAATCAGTTAACAAAGGCTAATCCAAGAAGAAAGCATAGCAGACTCACATCCTCTTAAACAAAGCCAACATAAGGTAGCTTACCAGCCATGTAGTAAGGCCTACCAAACTAACAAAGTGGTCATCGGTGTGCAGTGGCCAAGTAAAGAAGGAAAGCATAGCAGAGTTACATCCTCCAAAGCAAGAAGACCACTAGGATGACACACTAGCAGGGTAGCATGTCAGCCTGACCTAGAGCAGCTACTGAGTGAGTACCACTGGGGGCATTATCTCAATTCAGAGTAGCCCTCAGTAGTCTCCCCTCCAAACCTTCAAGCTCTTCTAACCGCAACTTAATATTCTACTTTATTATGATTTGCTACCCACAACTATCCTTAGTGATGGGAGTTGGACTTCTAATGGTAGAATGGCTTCGGACCCACACACTAAGGAGAAAGGAGTAGACTGAGTTGGAGTTCTATATGTGGTGTGGTAGGCCCACAAGACTTCAACTAACTCCTCATGACACTATCGCTTATTATTGTCAAGTGTCTTCTTTAGTATTTGGATGAGAGTTTTGTTGAATGCTTCTGCTAAGCCGTTTCCCCTCTAGTAGTTGATGGTAGAATATCTTCTATGTTATGTCTCCAAGAAAAGTTGTTGATCTTGGGATTGAATGCATTACCATTATCATATAATTCATCGAGGCACTCAACATACAATATGATTCCTAAAAAAATTAGACCAAATGCTGAGTTGTGACCTCTCTGAGTGGAATTGCCTTAGCCTATTTGAAAAAGGAGTCAGCAGTAGCTAAGATGAATCGATGACCCTTGGAAGAAAGAGGATCAATCAGACCCACTATGTCGGTACCCCAATACTCGAATGGCCATGAGGCCGATGTAGGTTGTAGAATGTTGGGTGGTTAGTGAAGAACCACACCATGTATTTGACATTGGTGGCATCGCCTAGCCGTATCCATGCAATCTTTGATCATCGATGGCCAGTAGTATCCTAGTCTCTTGATCTTCATCCTACAAACTATAACCCTAAACCTCTGAATCTAAACCTAAAACCTAAAACAAACACTAAACTAAACCACCCAAACCCACCCTAAACCCTAAAACTAACCCCAACCAAAACCTAAACCTACAAACCTAAAAACCTAAACCCTACAAACCCTAAACCTTAAACCATAACACTAACCCTAAACCCTAAAATAACCTAAACTAAACCATATAACTAAAACCTATAATAAACCTAAATAAATAAAATAAAATAAACTAAACTAAAATAAACAAAACCTAAAATAAACTAAACCTAAACCACTAAATAAAATAAACTAAAATTAAAACTAAAAACATAAAATAAACCTAATAAAACCAAAAAATAAAATAAAACCTAAACCTAAACCTAAAAATAAAAATAAAACCTGCTAAAAATAAACTAAAATAAAACCTAAAACTAAAATAAAAAAACTACTAATAAATAAACTAATAAATAAATAAAATAAATAATAAATAATAAAAAATAAATAAATAAAAAATAAACTCAATAAACTAAACCTGATTTGGTTAATTTAAAGATAAAAATCCTAAATCCTAAACCCTAAATCCTAAACCATAAACCCTAAACCCCAGCCCTGACCACTACCCAGTCTTTCCTACCACCCCTCTCACTAAACTAAACTGACCAGGCCCTGACTGCTAAACTATACCAAACTCCACTGACCCAAACCTCCTCTCTCCACTAAATCCTAAACCACTAAACTACTGGGCTCTCTAAAATGATCACCTGACCTACTTAAACCTCTAAACCACCACTGGGCAAACTACATGACCCTGAGCCTTCCCTAAATCCACACCCTTAAACCTAAAACCTAAACCCTAAACAAAATAAAATAAAACCTAAAAAAAATAAATTAAAACCTTCTCTAAATAAAGTAAAAAAATAATAAAAGAAAATAAAGAAATAAAACTAAAACCTAAATAAATAAATAAATAAAATAAAATAATAAATAAAATAAATAAAAGCTAAACTAAACTAAAAAATAAAATAAACTAAGAATAAAAAAACATAAATAAAATAAAAACATCAAATAAATAAACCTAAATAAAATAAAACTAAATAAAACTAATCTAAAAATAAATAAAATAAATAAAAATTAAACTAAACTAAAATAAAACTAAAAAAAAAAATAAAGTAAAAAACAAAATAAACTAAACCTAAACTAAAATAAAACCTAAACCTAAACTAAATAAAATAAATAAACTAAAATAAACTAAACCTAAACTAAAAAATAAACATTAAAATTAACCAAAATAAAACCTAAAACCTAAACCTAAACTAAACCTAAAATAAAATAAAACCTAAATAAAATAAAATAAATCACTTAAAATAAACCTAAACTTAAAATAAATAAGATAAAACCTAAACTAAAATAAATAAACCTCAAATAAATAAACTAAACTAAATAAAAATAAAAATAAAATAAACTGATAAATAAATAAATAAATAAACTAAATCAACTAAACTGCCGTTGCTTAATTTAAAATAAAACTAAACCTAAATCCTAAACCCTCTACATTAAATCTACTAAACTCCTACTACTAAACCCTAAACCTAAACCCTAAACCTAAAATCCTAAACCCAAACTAAACCCTAACCCTAAACCTAACTACAAAACCTAAACTAAACCTAAGCCTAAACCCTAAAGCCTAAACCCCCAAACCCAAACCATCTAAACCTAAAACCTCAAAACACAACCTAAACCCCCTAAACCTAAACCCTAAACTAACCTAAATCCTAAGAATGGGAGACCTTGATGGTAGGAACATCATCATCAACTAGGCTTAGATAGCGGTGGAGGTAAAGGTAGAGGCGTGATTATCAGTGGTGGTGGGGATCTAGGTGGTGGATATGGAGGCGTGGTTAGTGTGGTGGTTATGGAGGTGGGAGGAGTGATGGTTACAACCTGGTGGTGGTGGCGGAGGAGAGATCAAGGATATGATGGTGGACCACTCTTGAGGGTGGTTTGATGGGAAAGCGAAGAATGGTTGATCTGATCTACTATTAGAGTAGAGACAATTCTACTTATCTAGGGTTTTTATTTTGCTCTATGGGTACTTATCTTTGATCTATGTCATCGCTTGTGTCTTAAAAAACTTAGGGTGCTACTTGGTTGATGAAATCAAGAGAAGAAAAAGAAATGTTGAATCAATTTGTTCTCTTTAAAAAAAACCTTAAACCCTAAACTAAAACTTAAACCATAAACCTAAGACCTAAAACCTAAATCCTAAACCCTAAATGATAAACCTTAAACCACAAAACCCTAAACTCAAACACTAAACTCT
>CM038214.1:203579963-203692993 GCA_021442155.1 Cymbidium sinense
CTTCTCTTCTTCTCTTTACAACTTTAGTAATTAAGTAGGTTCATTCAAACCAAATCAAATTATCAAATAAAATTAACCCATATCAACTAAATAACTTAAATGAGACTACCCTTCTAAGTTGAACCTTTTCACACTTAAAAAAATTCCTAACCTTAAAGCCTAGCTAAGCATACACAAACCTTATATGGCACACATTAGGCTAAATCACCACTTCTAGTCCTATGTTGGGTGTGTATGGTTTGATGTTTGTTTTTGTGATGTAATATTTTAGTATGGATGTAAGGGTGTATGATGTAGAATGAATGGTAGGATGATTTAGTCTAATCATTATCTTTGTAGGGATTGTGCTTAAAGGGTGCTTTAATAAAAATGTAACTTGCTTTTCTGTGGTTGCTTATACCTAAGCATGATCCAAAATGGGCTAGGTGGACTTGGTTATTCATGTGTGGGTGCTAAGTCCAATTTGTTTATATACATGCTTGGGAATGTGTGGTTTGTTTAGCTAATCTCTTTTGGGGTTTTAGTTAGATTTACTTTTTCCCTTTTCATGTACCTTTGCAATTAGGATTTTGGAATGATTGTTATGGGGATTAGGATGAGCATTGGTTATAAGGCCATGCCTTATGTACCATGTGAAGCCTTTGGAGCATCCACCTTCCAACCATCCAAAAGAAGGAAAGAAAAGAAGAAAAGAAGGAGAAAGAAGAAGAAGAAGAATGAAGAAATGAAGCTTGAAGACACCCATAACAATGAATTCCTTGCTTAATTGTACTTAATTCATTTGTAATCCGGGTTGTATAAAAGTAGAGCTCGGCTATCCAATTTGTTTTTTGGGTTTGTGTGGTGGTGATAAATGGCTTTTATTCTTTTGTTAGCTTTATAAAATGTTTGATGTTTTGTTTAGCTTGTCCATTAAGATGATATCTTTTTCCTAGTTTCTTCCTTGCTTGATGTATGTCCTAGATGACAATTAGGCTCTTAGGAAAACTAAATCTTCTACCAAATTAATCAACTCAAAACTAAAAATTAATAACTCATAACCTCACTTAAATCTAAGCTAAAATCAAGATAAAAGAATTAGCAACCCATTCAGTGGATGAGTATTTCTCTTACAACATCATGCACAACAACATCTTGTTTCACTCCTGATTGGAGGGCTTCCACATTTGCTAAAGAAATTTGGCTTGACCTTAAGAGCCATGGTGGAAACACACCTCCTCCCTTCTCGCTAATTTTGGCCAATAATTTTACTTCTCATGCATTAAGCATATGAATCCTATAAGCCTGAGTCAAATGATTGTCCAAAATGAAAATAACATGTAATATGATTTGCATTAGATTTAGGTCATTTGAAGCATGCCCTTACATGATCTAGTCTCTTTAGGGAGTGAGTTTAAGGACTTAGTCTCTTTCTAAATAAATAATAGCCTAGCTATCTTGCATAAAACATATGACTTGCCTACATGAATTTAAAATCATAGGAGGAGTTAGTTGGTGGCACCCCGGATGGTTGTAAGTCTAAGTCGTGGTTTGTTCTCTCTTATGGAGGCAAACCATTTTTTTCCTTAGATTTAGGTCATGCTTTTGGCCCTTGCCAAAGCTCCTAGATTTAGGTTCTGAGGTTGCTTCTCCCTTCTATGGGCCATAAGCATAAATCCTCACCTCTTAGGCATTTCCATAACCTTGTATTGTGGAATTATAAGCCCTAAACTTATAATAAAAATTCAACTCAAACAAATAATTCCCCTCAATTTCAAAAATGTAAAGCCCAACCATAGGATAGTTTGGGATGTTTACTAAGCTTCCTAGTATCCTAAACATCCCCTACTCATCTCCATTTGGCTTCGATAAGAACTCCCTCTTCTTGATCGATCCCACTTGATTTGCCAAAAATAAACTAATCGATTGATAGTCCTACCTATTGAAATCTTTGGAGACAATGATCATTTACCTTAATCTAGAGTATTCCTAAGAAATCCCCTTTCCTTAAGATGTAATTAACTATGGGGGCTTGCCCCTGTAGGGAACTTAACTAACCCAATTTAAAATAAACCCTACTTTACTTTCCCATGTAAAGTACTGGAAGAATCTATGGTACATATGCTGCCCATAGTCCTTAGGATTTCTTATTGAGGTGATTAGGTCTATTGTAGGGTGGTGAATTCCATCTTTCGAGATAGTACACCTCTGCTCAATGTCATACTTGATCACCCTAATAAGAACATCTGTGGATCTACGTGGTGTCCCGACCAAATGACATATATTTTTGTTTTCATTTATCCTCTTCAAGAGGATAGATGAAGGCAGAAATATTTCACCACAATTCCTAAATTCATATCTAAGCCTAGAAAAATAAAAAAAATATGAAATAAATTGCATTGAAAAGATAATTGAACATAGAATATTCTAAAATTAATTTTAATTGATTTTGAATGGTTCTTTTCTCAGAATTTGGGTTTTATTCAGAATGTTATTTTACTAATTACCCCCTAATTACTCATTAATCAAAACTTCTTGTGTATGATTAGTGGGATGACTCCTGCCTCCACTAATTTTCTTGGGATTTATTGGTGGCTTAATTAGAGGAATTTCTAACTCATTCCTTAATCACTCCCTTAATATAATTAGGCTTAATTAAGGGTATAATTAGTAGTTTAACTATCTGATTGAGTCAATTAAGATTTGATTAAGTGAATGTGAGGTTTAGGGGATAATTTTGAGATACTTTCCTTAAGATATTCCTAAACCCCTTTTCTTCCTTAATCCATCTTTAAAGGGTTAATTCACTAATTACCCCTTTAATTAATTTCATAAAATTAAAACTTTCTAGAACTCAATTAATCTATCTTGGGTAGATGTTTAGGTGTCCAAGAGCCTAAGTATAAATAAGAAAATCAAAATCTAACTCACATGTGTGAGGGGGTTATGAAAGTACTTAAGTTAAACCCCTTAGTTTAATTAATCATTAATCATGAGCCAAATGCATTAGGCCCTTTTCTTACTAGGTGCATTGCTGATTTAAATTCCTTGTATAGTTTTATGTTATCTCATTAGCTCATAATTATTTGATTAACTATGCTAAGGTGGTATAGGTAAGGGGTAATTAACACACTTAATTCATACCTTAACCTAATCAAAAAATATAAAATGGATCTAATCATCTAAAAATTGAATTTAAATATCATACACATGTGGGAATGGGTTAGGAACAAACTCACCTCACATTTCTCAAATTAAATCAAACTCTAAACAAAATCAAACCTTTTAAAAATAACTTGATTTTTAAGCTCTCTTATTTCATAAGATTGTCTTTAGGAATTAATTAGGGTGGATGAATTTACATTGCTTTCATCACTTGATTTCTTTCCTATCATGCTAAATGTGTATGTCATATGGATTTCATGCATTCATGCTTTTCAAAAATAAAATAAAAATGAAAATGTTTTCCTTATGTCAAATTGCATGTTTTGTAAAAAAAAATTTGAATGGCTATTATCACTATTAAATTCCAAATTATTTTCAAAATATATGAATCAATTACCAAAATTGAAAGTGTGTTACTTATTTTTTTATAAGTTTGCATTTGAATATAAAAATGTGTCTTATGTTTGTTTCCTTTCTTTCCTCTTAACATGGATTTGAATAAGATTTGCAAAGTGTATAGTTCTTTTAAAAGAACATAACACTTGCTCAAATCTATTCTTATCCCCTTCCATGTTATAACCTAAGAAGGATCTTCATATTCACACATATAAATTCCATAAACAAATCAAACAATCAAGTATAACTTTTTGCATCCTTTTTTCCATTCATTTCTTTTGTACATATGCTTATCTTTAAGGAAAGTGGTATATTAGTCTAGAAAACCCTGGGTTACGAGGCTTTAAGTTGCCCTAAGTAGATCTTGTAACTTACACTTCTAGTGCTAACAATGGCACTGCACCCACTTACGCCTTTCATACATTCATGTGTGCATGTAAAAATTGGATAAGAAACTCCCTTCTTTTCTACTTAATGAAAATCATGCAACATAAGCATTCAAATTTTCTTAAGTAACTCATTTAGCATTCATCATAAAGTGTGCTAAAAATTCTCATTTGATGTGTATAGATATACTTAGGATTCATCCATGTGTATGTTATACATGTTGGGAAAGAAATCAAGTGATGTGTGTTTTGTGATATTAATTCACTTTACTTAATCTTAAAATGCCTTTCTTTTGAATATTCTTGTTTAGAGTTGATCTGAACTTAGGATTAATTAAAACACATAATAGAATATTCACTAAACAAAACTAAAATATGAATCTACTTTAGAAATTACTTAAGGTATGGAAGGAAAGAGAAGTTTTTTTCTTCTCTTCCCTCTCTTTACAACCTTAATTAATTGTAGGATTCACTTGAACCTAATCAAAACATAAAATAAAATCCAAGACAACTAAACAACTTAAATGAAACCCTCTAAGTTGAACACTCTTCACACTTAGAAAACTCTAACTTAAAGCCATAGCTAAGCATACCACACAAACATTAAAAGCACACACATAGCTAAGTCACCACTTCTAGCTTTAGATTAGTGCATGGTTTGATGTTTTTTTTTATTTTGTGATGATTTTTGTTTTAGTCTGATGTTAGGGTGTATGTATAGATGAATGGTAGGGCAATCTTAGTCTAACCATTATCTTCAGGGGATTGTAGGGGCATTATAATAAATAAAAAATAAATGCTTTTGTTGTGTGGTGCTTATACCCTAAGCATAATCCAATAGGCTAGGTGGACTTAGTCACCCATGTGTGGGTGGTAAGTCCAATATACATGTTTGGGATTTGTATGGTTTGTTTTAACTAATCTCTATTTTAGTGTTAGAGATTTCCATTTTTCCCTTTTCATGTAATTTTTGGCAATTAGGATTTTGGAATGATTGTTATGGGGATTAGGATGAGCATTGGTCATAAGATCTCATATTATGTACCATGTGAAGCCTTTGGAGCATCCACATTCCAACCATCCAAAAGAAGGAACCAAAGAAGAAAGAAAAAAGAAGAATGAAGAAATGAAACTTGAAGGCCCCCATAACATGAATTTTCTTACTTGATTGTAAATTAATTCATTTGTAATCCAGGTTGTATAAGGGTAGAGCTCGACTACCCAATTTGTTTTTGGGTTTATACGGTGGTGCCCGACCATAAATGGCCTCTTATACTTTTGTGTTAGCTTTATAAATTGATTGATGATTTGTTTAGCTTGTGCATTAAAATGACATCATTTTCCTAGTTTCTTCTTTTGATTGATGTATGATTAGGTTCTTAGGAAAAATAAATCTTTTACCAAATTAATCAACTCAAAAGTAAAATAAACAACTCATAACCTCACTTAAAGCCTAAGTTAAAATCAAGATAAAATAATTGCAACCCCTTACTGGATGAGTATTTCTTTTATAATATCATGCACAAAAGCATCTTATTTCACTCTTGATTGGAGGGCTTCCACCTTGCCGTGAGAAACTTGGCTTGACCTTTGAGAGCCATGGTGGAAACACACCTCCTCCCTTCTTTGATTTTGGCCAATAATCTTACTTCTCATGCATTAGGCATATGAATAAGTTTGAGTCAAAATGATTGTCCAAAATGAAAATAATATGTAATATGTTTTGCATTAGATCTAGGTCATTTTTCATGCCCTTACATGATCTAGTCTCTTAGGAGTGAGTTTAAGGACTTAGACTCTTTCTAAATAAATAATAGCCTATCTATCTAAAAGCATATGACTTGGGTACATGAATTTAAAATCATAGGAGTGAGGGCCACCCCTGGGTTGTAAGTAAGTAGGTGGTTTACTCTTGGAGGTAAACCATATACCCATTTTGCCTTAGATTTAGCTTTTGGCCCTGCCAAAGCTCCCTAGCTTTAGGTTCTGAGGTTGCTTCTCTTGTGGGCCATAAGTATAAATCCTCACCTCCTAGGCATTTCCACAATCTTGTTTGTGGAATCATAAGCCCTAAATTTCTAATGAACTCAAACAAATTAAATCAAAAAAATGTAAAGCCCAACCATAGGATAGTTTGAGATTCTCAGGTTTCCTAGCATCGCATCTCCTACTTATCATTTGGCTTAATACCTCCCTCTTTGATCAATCCCATTTGATCTTCCAAAATAAACTGATTGATAGTCCTACCTATTGCAATCTTTAGAGACAATGATCATTTACCTTAATCGAGTATTCCTAAGGAATCCCCTTCCTTAGGATGTAATTAACTATGGGGCTTGCCCCTATAGAGAACTTAATGAACGTTTAAAATAAACCTGGCTTTACTTTTCATGTACAGTAGAGGAAGAATCTCTAGTACACATGCACCCATTGTACTTAGAGTCCTTATTCAAGTGATTAGGTCCATTGGGTAGTGACTTCTATCTTTCAAGATAATACACTTCTCCTCAATGTCTTACTCGATCACCTTAATAAGAACATCTATGGATCTATGTGGTGTTCAAATGCATAAAAAAAGAAAGTATATTTCTATCTTCATTTTATCGTATAGAGTGAAGATGGAAGTATACATTTCTTTTAAAGAAATTCAAAATTTTTTACCATAGATTTTTTATGTTGGGGAGGGTTCCACTCTCTATCTTTAGTAAATGATCGTTGTCTCTAAGTATCGATAGTGGGTTTGTACCTTTGTATGAATCCAAGACTATCTTTCTTTCCATTGGCACTTAGGTTATTTCATTCTTAAGTCAAGTTCGCTAACATCTTTGGGTTTTAGAACCTCACCCCCGTTGGGTTCTCCAATGGGTAAAAAAAATTCTAATAAAAATAAAATATATAAAGACTTCCTTCTTATCATTTCTATGATATAGAAAGGTTCATTCTAAAATAATAAAGACAAAATAAATCCTTTATAAAAAATCTTACTTTTCAAAAGCACTCTTTCAAAATGCACATAATAAAATATTTTTGCACAAAAATTTTCCTAAATAATTTTCATCTAACAATCTTTATGATTGTTATATGTAAGATTATCTTTACAAAAATAAAATTCTAACAATCACATTTCCTAAAAAGCACAAAAGAGTTCCTTCATTCAATTCATTTTGGGTGAAGACTTCATTTTCAAAAGTAAGATTCCAATAATCACATTTTCTAAAAGCACAAATGAGCTTCTTCACTCAATTCATTTTGGTGAAGACCTCATTTTCAAAGATAAAATTTCAACAATCATGTTTTCAAAAGCACAAAATTTGAACATAAGTTTATCCATTCAATACATTCAAATATGTTGAATGGATGTTGCATCTTCAAACAAAACAACTTTACAACTTTGAAATTCCATTCAACACATTCCACATGTGTTAAGTTGAAATTTTCACCTTTCCAAACAAAATCAAAAATAAATTTTCAAAAGCACATGTGCCTCTCCATTCAATTGAATGGATGTTTCATTCTCAAACAAAATCAAAAAAATAAATTATTCAAAAGCACATATAAACATCTCCATTCAATATACCCAAATTTATTGAATGAAGATTTCATTTCAAAATAAAATGACACTTTGAAATCCCACTTAATAAATTCCATATATGATTAAGTTGAGATCTCCTCTTTCAAAAAATTGATTTCCATCTCACATCTGACCTCATTTTAGAATGTGCTCTCAACCCCTACATATTAGACATAAAACTTCTCTTAGACTTTAAGAGTTCCTTAGTCTTAAGACATATATAGTGATTAGGTGGACACTCAACCTAGCCCTAGATACTTAGAAGAGTTAGCCAGAGGAATAGGCATGCCTTAGGGGTGTTAGGAAAATTTGCCTACCCTTTGCTGGAACCACTCCTCACCTTCTTTCTTTCAAGTCAAACTCCAAATCAATCTTATTTAATTTTCTCCAAACTCAAATCAATGCCACATGATTGAAATCCATGATTGAAACCCATGAATGAAATTTCTAATTCAAAATCTTTCTTACATCCTTAATATTCTCTTAAGGAATTAGCCTAAATCATGATTAAATCAATTCAAACTCATGAAGTATTCTCACAGCTCATTTATATTCTCATTTACATTCACATACATAAATGAAATATAAATTCAAATCAATCAAACTAAATCCAAAATTCAAATTCCCAATTCAAAATCAATTTTTTAAATCGACTTATCCAAAATCACCGTCAAATCAATTCAAACTCATGATATTTTCTCATAACTCATTCATATTCCAATTTATATTGACATATATAAATGAAATATAAATTCAAATCAATCAAACTAAACTCAAAACTCAAATCCAAAACTCCAAAATTTCCTAAATCCTTTAAAATTCCTCTTAAGGTTTTACATCATGATCAAATCACTTCAAATTCATGAAATTTTCTCATGAATCATTTATATTCTCATTTATATTCACATATATAAATGAAATATAAATTCAAATCAATCAAACTAAACTCAAAATCAAATCCAAAACTCCAAAATTTCCTAAGTCCTTTAAATTTCCTCTTAAAAGACTTAGCCTAGATCATGATCAAATCATTCCAAATTCATGAAATTTTCTCATGATCTATTTATATTCTCATTAATATTCACATATATAAATGAAATATAAATTCAAACAATCAAAACAAATTCCAAAAATGAAACTCAAATCCATTCAAAATCCAACCTAGGCCTTACAAGTCTAATTCTTGGACTTAGCCAAATCAACTTCAAATCAGGCCAAACTCTTGAATTTTCTTCATGATTCAAACAATCCTTCAATCATGAATCCAAATATAAATACAATCTTCAATCACTAAACCAAAACTAAATTCAAAAATTAAGCCAAAATATATTCATGTTCTTCCTTTGAATATGAAATTATCAAATGAATCAAAACCCATTTGACTTCAAACCACTTGCAAATGGATTTATATTTCAATCATAAGTCCATATACAAGTTCAATCAAACTCAAATCAAGCTTTGACCAAGCCATTTGACCCACTTAGGCTCACTTGACCCAAAGTGACCTTAAGTACCCCTTATGCTAACCAAATTGGATTGAATCAAACTGACCTATGCCTCTCATCATGATCAACAATCATCATGAGATGATCAATCAATCAAATTGGGTCAAACCAAGTCAAACCTAAGGGTTGACCAAGTCAACACTTAGCCAAAATGAAACATAATGTAGCCAAAATCCACCATAGGCCAAATTGACTGAAACCATTGATCTAAGTTCATTCATGAACTATGTTTGAACATGACCAAGTCAACATTTGAGCCTAACTTAGCCCAATTGGCTACATGACCCAAGTTAACCCAACTTGACCTAAAAAGTCAAAATCTATCAAAACTTGATCTAAGCCAAATTGATTGAAACCAATGGGTCAAGTTCATTCCAAATCACTTGTTGAACTTGACCAAAGCCTCAATTGGCCAACTAGACCTAACCTAGCCCAATTGACCTTGAACCCAACTTGACCTAAAGGGTTATGTTGAGCCAAATTCAAACTTAACCAAAATTGATTGGAAACAAAGATACCAATCCACTTCATATGACTAACCAAACCTAAACCTACCCATGACCTATAGGTCAAATGGGTCAACTTGACCCATTTGACCTAAATGAAGTCATATGAACCAAACCTAAACCAAATTGAATCAAACCACCAAAACATTTCAAATGGTCATATGAACTTGACCCAACCCTTAGTTTGACCTAGTTTGACCAATTGGTCAACTTTACTAAAGTTGACCCATTTTGACCTAAATGGGCCAACATGAGCCAAACCATACCAAATGAACTCCAAATCCAATGAAACTTGGCCAAACCTATTTTCTCAACTTACCTAACATATCCAAATTCAAAATCTAGCCAAATAACCATTCTACACCCAGGCCATAGAACAAATTTTGGTCAAATCCATGGGGCATTTGGTCAAACCTCTTCATACCTACTTGATACTCTCTTAATAGGTCAAGTAAACCTTATGGAGGGGTGCACCAATGGGTTTGGGTTATCAACTTGACCCAAGGCCAAAAAGCACATGGCTCAAATTGGCCACATTGGAATCATGCTACCACTCAATTTGAGCACATGGGGAGTTAGAATTCCACTCCCAGCCAAACCAACCATGTGCAAGCCTCACGATCAAACAACCCTTGCTAAGGTCAATTGGATCAAAATGGCAAGTGAAGCTTCTGTCGATTGCCTGGGGAGATATACTCCCTAATTCACTTCAATTCCAATAGCCTAATTGATTGAAGCATAGGAAGCTGATGGAGCCATTTGAGAGCCTTCCCAAGCTTCTTAGAGAGAGTTAGAAGTTGCCATTTCTCAGTTTCCCTTAAGCAAAAATAGGGGAGCTCCAAGGATTTGCCAACTTTCTCCACACACCAAACCAAGTCAATTCCCTTTGCACACCCTCCTGGGGACCAAGTCGAGCTTGCCCAACCTCTTCCCAAGCTCCAAATGCAAGGGAAGATCCACTTCAATCAAAATTGAGCTCACTAGGGAGGAGTTGGTCCATAGAGCTATCCACTCAACCTCAAGAGCTAAAACTTTCACCAAAGCATCAACCATGAAGCTCCTCCAAGAATCGAGCGAGATCACCTCGGTGAGGACATTTTGACCATTAAACTCAATGTGGTGTGGAGCTTTGTGAAAAAATTTTGATCCCATGGAATTTTGACCTTAGATGTGCTTGCCATTGGTTTAGATGGTGTGGGTTGAGTTTCAATCCAATCAAGCTCGATCAGCTCAAATCTTCCCTTTGAAAGTGGATGTCTCCATTATTCCTCGAGATGAATAGATGATCTCGCCATCCATCCATGCATTTTGGATGGACCGAGATTAAATCACATTTTATATCTTATTTTATCCCTCTAAATGTGGATTAAATCCTAGCTTTAATCAACCTTGATCGGTGGAGGCAAAAGCATAACCCGCCCATGTGATGATGTGATGTTTAAGTGGCCACTCAAAGGATGATGCGTGTAAAGCGCGGCTGAGTCAGCTACATGCATGGCGCATGTAGGATTAGGGAATTAATTAAGGTTTAAATAATTCTAATTAATCCTCTAAACTTCTAAAATTCATATCTCTCTAAAGAAAAATTACAAAAATATGAGGTAATTTCCACTGAAAGATAATTCAATCTAGAATATTCTAAAATTTGTTTTAATAGATTTTGAATATTTTCTTTATTTGATTTTAGGTTTTATTGAAAATCTTAATTTCTTAATTACTCCATAGTTAATCCACTAATTAATCTCAAACATCTTGAGTGTATTTTGGTGGATGACTTCTACCTCCCCTATTTTTTTAGAATTTATTGGTGGCTTAATTACGAAAATTGTTAATTCATTTCCTAATTACCCCTCTTAATGTAATTAAAGATAATTAAGGATTTGATTAGTGGTTTAATCTATTGTTGTTGATTAAGGTCAAATTCAATGAATGGGAGGTTTTGGAAATAATTTTGTGGCATTTCCCCTAAGCTATTCCTTAAACCCATTTTCCTTCTTAATCTCTTAATTAAGGGCTAATTCACTAATTACCCTCTTAATTAATTTTATAAAATTCTAAAACTTTTCAAAACTTAATTAATCTACTTTGGGTAGATGCTTAGGTGTTCAAGAGCCTAAGTTCAATTAAGAAAATCAAAACTCAACTCATATGTGTGAGGGTGTTTTTACTTAAGTTAAACCCTTAGCTTAATAAATCATTAATCATGAGCCAAATTGCATTAGGCCCCTTTCTTCCTAGGTGCATTGCAAATTTAAATTCCTTGTGAGGTTTTATGTCATCTCATTGGCTCATAATTATTTGATTAACTATGCTAAGGTGGTGTAGGTAAGGGATAATTAACATGTTTAATTCATACCTTAACCTAATCAAAAATATAAAATGAATCTAATCATCTAAAAATTGAAAAAAAAAATTTCAAACATATGTGGGAATGGGTTAATATCAAACAATTCACATTTTCAAAATTAAATCAAATTTAAGATCAAACAAAATCATATTAAATAAACTTTGATTTACTTTAAGCTTTCTTATTTCATAAGATTATCTTTAGATTTAATTGAAGTAAATGTGTTTACATGATTTCATTACTTTAGTTCTTCTCCAACATGCTAAATATGTGTGTCATATGGTTTCATACATCCATGCTTTTCAAAAATCAAATTTAAAATGAAAATGTTTCCTTTATGTCAAATTGCATGCGTTGGCTAAAGTAAGAATATGAGTGGCTATTATCACTATTAAATTTAAATTATTTTTGGAAAAATATGGATCAATTATCAAAATTGAAAGTGTGTTACTTATATCTTACTTATGGGTTTACATGTGAGTAAATTACAAGAATGTGCTTAGTGTAGGTTTTCCTTCTCTCTCTTTAGTATAGTTTTGAATAGGATTTGGCAAGGTGTATGGCTCATTTGAAAAGAACCTAACACTTGCTTAATTCCATATCCTATTCATTCCTATACCATCACTTAAGAAGGATACCTATGCTTGCACATATAAATTACATAAATAAAAATAAATCAACCAACACCAACTTTTGCATTCTTTCTTTTCCATTCATTTCTTTTGTACATGCTTGTATTTAAGGAAAGTGGTATATTAGTCTGGATAACCAGAGGTTGTGAGGCTTTAAGTAGCCCTAAGTAGGTCTTGTACCTTACACCTCTGGTTTACAATGGCATCATACTCACTTATGCCTTTCATACATTCATGTGTGCATGTGAAAGTTGGATAAGAAACCCCTTTGCTACTTAATGAAAAATCATGCATCATAAAATTTCAAATTTGCTTAAGTAAATTACCTAGAATGCATTATAAAGTGTGCTAAATATTCCAATTTGCATGCATAGATATGTTTAGGACTCATTCATATGCATGTTATACATGTTGGAAAAGAAGTGAAGAGATGTATGTTCTGTGAATTTTGTTCATTTTACTAAGTCTTAAAATGCCTTTCCTTTTGAATAGGTTTGTTTAGAGTTCATCTAAACTTAGGATGGATTAAAACACTTAATTAAAACATTCACTAAACAAAACTAAAATATGAATCCACTTTAAAAATTACTTAGGTTAGGGGAAAGAGAAGTTCTCTTCTCTCTCTCTTCTAACTTAGTAATTGATTAGGATTCACTTAAACCCAATCAAAACATAAAATAAAATCAATCCAAAATAATTAAATCACTTAAATGAAATCCTCCTCTAAGTTGAATATGCTTCACACTTAGAAAATTCTAAACTTCAAGCCATAGCTAAGCACACCACACAAACCTCTAAAGCACACACATTAGGCTAAGCCACCACTTCTAGCTTTTGGTTAGGGCGGTGCATGATTTGATGCTTTCTTTTATTTTGAGATTTATGTTTTAGTCTAGATGTTAGGGTGAATGTGTTTAGAATGAATGGTTGGGCGATCTTAGTCTAACCATTGTCTTCTGCAAGGGATTGTGCTTAAGGGGCATTGTAATAAATAAAAATATAAATGATTTTGCTGTGTAGGTGCTTATACCCCTAAGCATGATCCAATAGGCCAGTTGGACTTAGTCACCCATGTGTGGGGTGATAAGTCCAATATACATGCTTGGGATTTGGTGGTTTGTTTAGCTAACCTTTTTTTTTTTTGCAAGTGTTAGCTAGATTTACTTTTCCTTTTCATGTAATTTTTGCAATTAGGATTTTGGAATAATTGTTATGGGGATTAGGATGAGCATTAGTCATAAGATCTCATCTTATACACCATGTGAATCTTTTGGAGCATCCGCATTCCAACCATCCAAAAGAAGGAATCAAAGAAGAAGAAGAAAGGAAGAAGAAAGAAGAAAAGAAGAATGAAGGAGTGAAGTTGGAATACCCCCAGAACAATGAGTTCCTTGCTTACTTATATATAATTCATTTATAATCTGGTTGTATAAGGGTAGAGCTTACCCAATTTGATTTGTTTTGGTTTGCGGTGGTACGACCACAACGGCCTTTTATTTTTTTGCAATTAGCTTTATAAATTGATTGATGATTTATTTAGCTTGTGCATTAAGTAGCATTTTTCATAGTTTCTTCTTTGCTTTATGTATGGCTTGGATGTGGATTAGGCTCTTTAGAGAAAAATAAATCTTTTATCAAATCTAACAATTCAAAACTAAAATAAAGAACTCATAACCTCACCTAAAGCTTTAAAGATTAAGATAAAAGAATTAGCAACCCCTTAGTTGGATGAGTACTTCTTTTATAACATCATGCACAAATGTATATTATTTTCACTCTTAATTGGAGGCTTCCACCTTTTGAAACTTGGCTTGACCTTTGAGAGCCATGGTGGAAACACACCTCCTCCCTTCTCGTTGATTTTGGCCAATAATCTCATTTCTCATGCATTAGGCATATGAATCCTATTAGCCTGAGTCAAAATGATTGTCCAAAAATAAAAATAAAAATAAAATCTGAATTGCATTAGATTCATGTCATTTAAAGCATGCCCTTACATGATCTAGTCTCTTTAGGGAGTGATTTATGGACTTAGTCTCTTTCTAAATAAATAATATCCTAGCTATCTTGCATAAAGCATATGACTTGCCTACATGAATTTAAAATCATAGGAGTTAGTTGGCGACCACCCCGGTGGTAAGTCCAAGCGTGTGGTTTGTCTCTTTGGAGGCAAACCAAAAATTTTCCTTAGATTTAAGCTATGCTTTCGGCCCCCACCAAAGCTACCTAGATTTAGGTTCTGAGATTGTTTCTCCCCTTTGTGGGCCATAAGCCTAAATCCTCAACTCTTAGGCATTTCCATCATCTTCTGTTGTGGAATCATAAGCCCTAAATTTCTAATGAAAAATTCTACTCAAACAAATTAAATCAATTTCAAAAATGTAAAGCCCAACCTTAGGATAGTTTGAGATGTTCTAGGTTTCCTAGCATCGTGTCTCTTACTTATCTTTCCTTTGGCTTTGATAATAACTCCTCTCCTTGATCAATCCATTTGATCTTAAAATAAACTAATCGATTGATAGTCCTACTTAAAATCTTTGGAGACAAAATCATTTACCTTAAGTATTCCTAAGGGTTCTCATTCTTTAGGATGTAATTAACTATGGGGCTTGCCCAGAGGGAACTTAACAGATTTAAAATAAACCTTTCTTTATATTTTCCATGTAAAGTATGGGAAGAATCTTTGGTACATATGCAGACCCATTGTCCTTAGAAGTCCTTGTTGAAGTGATTAGGTCCATTATAGGGTGGTGACTTCTATCTTTCGAGATAGTACACCTCTCCTCAATGTCATACCTGATCACCCTCAATAAGAATATCTCAAATCTGGTGTCCCAATTAAAGGTGTATATTTCTATTTTCATTTTATCCTCTCCAAAAGGATAGATGAAGAAATATTTCACCATAGATTTTCTAGGGGATTATCTCTCCATCTTTGGTAAATGATCATTGTCTTATCGATGGGGTTTTTTACTTTGGTATGAATCTAAAACTATCTTTATTTTTGTTGGCACTTAGCTTATTTCATTCTTAAGTTAAGCTAGCCAACATCTTTAGGTTTTAGGACCTCACCCCTTGTTGGTCTTAAAACCCCCATTGGGTTCTCCAATGAGTAAAAATAAAAAGATCTAAATAAAAGAAAACATTTAAAGACTTCCTCCATATCATTTTTATTATAAGGAAAGGTTCATTCTAAAATAATAAAGACCCAAATTTATTGAATGAAGATTTCATTTCCAATTAAAAATAATATCATTTGGAAATGCCACTTAAACGTATCCCATATATGATTAAGATGGAATTCCTCTTTCAAAAGCAATAATCACACACAAAATAAAATTTTACATTTGCAAAAAGATTGACTTCCATTTTCATACCCAAATTTGTTGAATGGAAGTCTTCTTTCAAAATCAAAACTTAACAATCATATTTTCCAAATTCAAACACATTTGGAACTTCATTTAGAATACTCAAATTTATTTGAAGTCTCCAAATTCAAAACCAAAATTTTCAAACACATTTGGAACTTCATTTTACTCAAATTTCTAAGTGAAGTCTCCAAATTCAAAACCAAAATTTTCAAACACATTTGGAACTTCATTTATCATACTCAAATTTGCTAAGTGAAGTCTCCAAATTCAAAACAAAAATTTTCAAACACATTTGAATTTCATTTAGCATACTCAAATTTTCTAAGTGAAGTCTCCAAATTCAAAACCAAAATTTTCAAACACATTTGGAACTTCATTTAGCATACTCAAATTTAAAGTAAAGTCTCCAAATTCAAAAAAAAAAAATTCTCAAAATACCTTTGGAACTTCATTCTTTAGCATACCAAATTTGCTAAAGAGAAGTTTCCATTTTCAAAGCCAAATAAAAAAAAAATTTTAACACATCTTTTGAATCTCATTTAGTACTGAAATTTGCTAAGTAAAATTTCCATTTTACAAAATTAAATGGAACTTCTTTGGCATACCATATTTGCTAAAGTAAAGTCTCCACTTTTAATCAAAAATAAATCAAAACCAAAGGAAACACATTAGGATTTCCCATACCCAAATTTGCTAAGGATCCTAGTTTTACAAAAATCAAAATATCCAAAATAAATGAAACACTTTAGGATCTTCTTAGAATAAATTTGCTAAGAATCCTATTTTCAAAATGATCTTTCAAAAAACACACTTTGTTCTTCACTTAGCATACCTAAATTTGCTAAGTGGGAATTCAAATTTTCAAAATGAAACAACTTTTTTTAAACAATTCACTTAGCATATCCAAATTTGCTTAGTAAGTAAAATTCTAAATCAAAAAGCAAAATCAATTGACCCTTACTTTAACATATCTAAATTTGTTAAAGGAAAGGGTGTTGACCTCATTTTTAGAAGACATTAGCGATAAAATGATATCAAGTTCAAATGAGGATTTCCTACTTCAAAATTCAAAGTCAAACCTAAAGTCAACTCTAGTCAACCTAGAGTTGACTTAAGTAAACCCGGTCAAAAGTCAACCCACAAAATTTGACTAAATTAAAACACCAAAATATTCCAAAATATCAAATAATATTTGTGATCATAATAACAAAGAAATTTGAGTTCATTAAGGCCTAGATTAAGTAAATTAAATTCCTTAAATCAAAATGACTTAAATAGGCTACATTGAACTCAAACCCAAGGAAAATTGAAATAAACCTAAGATGATTGTCCTAAATCATATGAAGATGGTAATAGGACATAACCCAATTCTCTATTAAGTGTAATTGGGTCAAATGGGTCATTTGACCCATTAGGTTTAACTCATCTTAACCCAATTTGGGTTAAGTGAGTTAAACAAAAACATTAGAAGGTGGAAATTCAAAATCACTTTAATCAATACATGTGGGAAGGAGATTAATCCTCTTAAACATTATTAATGAGGTAATTAACCTCCTTAATTAATAAAATCAAAGAACTAAATAAAAAAATAAAAAAAAATGGAATAAGAGAAGGAAAGATCCTTTTTTCCTTCCTTATCTCCCCACCTCTTGACTAGACACTTGTAGGGGAGGGTATCTTAGCTACCTTCCAAGGATCCTCCATCACTAAAACCTCCAAGGGAAGCCAAGGAAGGCATAAGAGCTTGACCATAGGAAACCAAGCATAGACACTTCCCCGAGAATTAAGCTCACATACATCCTCATATCAAGCAGCAAAAAAGTTCCCCTCCCTCCAAGTGCTCTCAACCATTGTGAACCATCAAAACTGAAAATCCAATCCAAAGCTTGGTCTATAGATGAAACTACAAGGAATTGGCTCAATTCCTCTGGCGCAAGACTTTCTCATGGAGAAACAAAACTATTGGAATTGATTTCAACCTTCAAACTCCCTAAATCAAGGTATGCCATTGACGGACCCTCTTTTTCTTCAATGCTTTGGCCTTGATCATTTTCCCATAAAGCTTATTCTCCAGTGAGATCAAGTCGTATGGATTGAAAGAATACCTTTCAACGATTGTGTAGCACATTAAATCATCCAATTTCATTACCTATATCAAAAGATATTAACCAAATACCATGGATACTCGCTCCGCGGGTCGGAGACAAAAAAGAAATGTCAGATCTAGGCATTTTAATCGATTAAATCCTTTTAAGAATTCAGAATGATCCGGACCATGGATCCGCGATGGCCTAGATCATCAGGATCAACCCACATGCGACGCATTTTGATCAAATCATGGGATCACAGGGACGTTCGATCTCACGATGGGATGGTCCTAATCGCTCATTTTAATGAAAATGGCGTGACATCACTTAAAAATCGATAAAATTAAACAATGATTTAATTAATTAAAATAAAACTTCTAAAATCATATAAAATCAAAGAAAAATTAGAAAAATATAAATAAAATCTCTATGGATTCTCTTGAGAGAGGAATCCATACAAATAAAATCTCCAATTTTATTGGGTACTTTTCTTAATTTGGGTTTAATGGAAAACATTAAACCCATTACTCTCAAATTAATAATCCAAAGAAACTTTGAAATGAAATTAAGCATAAACATACCTTAGATAAATTTTTTGGGGATTTAATTCTGATTCAAATGATAATTTTATGTGTATTAACCTTTAAATTAATTAAATTAATTATCCTTTAATGAAATAATTAGAAAACTTTAATCTAATAACCTTAAATCAACATAATAAATATTAATGAACATCAAAAATTAATTAAACTAATCAAACCTATATGAACCTAATAGATCACTAATTAATTCAATTAGGTAAAAAAATTAAATAATTCAATTAAATAACCTTAATTAAATCATAATAAATCAACCAGTTAAAAAATTATAAATAAACCATCATTGGAAAGTTATTTTGGTGAAGAATAAGTGAAAAAATAAAATCTTTGAATCTTAATAAATTAGGCTTAATTTAGGTTTTAATGAAATAATTAAAACCTTAATTACACCTAATTACATCTCTAATCAAGTTGAAACTTTAGGGATATAAAATTGGCATGTTACCCCACTTGATATAATTAGTTCAAACCCAATTAATCTATAAATTTGGAATTCTTGATTTTCCAAATCTCTAGGTCAATATGAACTAAATAATAATTAAGAATAATCATTAATTCATTGAAACAATAAATAAATTGAACTAATCTGAAAAAAAAAAAAACCTCAAAAATACTTAGGGTAATTCATCAAAACTTTCTAATTCAAAGAATTTAATCAAATATCAAGATTGTAAGAAAATCAATACTTAATGAAATTTAAACATAATTAAACATCTTAAGTTTAATGAAACCACTCATCCTTAATGAATTTAAATAATGAATCTAAAACTTAAGTTAATTAAATCAGATTAAGACTAATCTATGAACAAACCAAAGGTATTAATTCATATTAATAAATTTAAACCTTAAGCTTACAAATCCATGATTTAATATCTTAAGTTAAATTGAATGAAATCAAACTTAAATCATACTCTTTAAATTAACATAAGCCAAATCAAATGAAATCCATGTAACTTAATTCAAAATGAAATAAATCAAACAAATTAAATCAAACAAAGCAATTCTAACAATGAAATAACATAAATCAAATCCAAACATAAATGAAATCAAAAGGATTAATTAAAATACTTAAGGATTTTAGTTAGACTTTGTTGGTTCTCTTTTCTCTCTAGAATAGAGAAAAGAAATGACACCACATAGAGTTTAGGAATATTTTATTTAGATGATCAAATATGGCATTAAGGAATAAACATATTATCTCAAAAGATAAACATGCTCTCATGTAATGGATTTGATCATTTCAATAAAAGACTCCTAAGGCTAATGGGTCTTTCGTGTACCAGAGTAAGTTATTTTCCTGAACTACATGGAAAAGTAGAACATGGTCAATTTTATCTTGGGATCATGGTTTTTTATAAAGGCAAGCCTCTATAGTTAATTACATCTTAGGAAGGGTCTCTTCCTAAGAATACTCTTGATTAAAAAATAAGTGGTTATTCCTAAAGACTACTAAGGTAGCTTTCAAAGGATTGATTTTTGGAAATTCAATTGGGAGAGGTCCAAATTGGAGAGAGTTATTTTCATGAGTCAAATGGAAAAGAGTAGGAAATGTCTATTGATACTGGGATGCCTAGTAGACATTTCATCTATCCTATGATTGGGCTTCAAATTTGGGATTTAATTTTAGAATTCAAGTTATCATTTTCTTAAAAATCTAGGGCTTAGATTCTAGCAGCACAAGACTGTAGAAATGCCTAGGTTGAAGACTTATTCCTAAAAGGATGCTTAACCTCTTCTGTGCTTTGACACATGTTGATGCTTTCTTGGGAATCATTGGTCATTCTCTTCACTTGAAGGAACTAACCTATCCCTGAGTCTTTTGGACTTACAACCTCGGAGAAGGTCGCCTAACACCTCCTAATCATTTTAAAACCATGAGGCTAAGTCATATGAATGCAAGATGATGGGTTGTTGTAGTTTTAGGAAAGAAATCTATGAACCTAGACTTACTCCCTAACCCTAAGATTATGTAGGGTGAAGATCCTAACTAATGCATATTTTTTAGATTTTATAATTTTTTTGACTCAATATTCATTTTAGGCCATAGAATACAATTTATGCCTAATGCATGTAATTAGAAAATGATTATGGGCCAAATAAAATAGAAGAAGGTGTACTTTCCACCATAGGCTCTCAAAGGTCAAGCCAAGTTCTCTGCAAGGATGGAAGTCCTTCATTAATCAAGAGTGAAATAATATGATTATGCATGATATTAAAACATCCAAGTAAGCTACATATTTTATCGCTTTTAATGTAGCTTTTATATGAAATATAGTTTATCCTATGAGCCCACATCCAGGCATACATCACAGCACAAACATAGCACAGAAAGAAACCTAAGAAAAGCATGTTGTTTCTATTGTGCACCCAAAATAAATCAAGCCAAATTAAATTATATAAGAAAAAGGCCAATGTAGGTACTATGTACACCTGAAGAAAGAAAATTGGGCAAAGAAGTTCACCCTTATACAACCCGCCTAGACTACAAGTTTAGATCTATGGTCTTCTTTCCAGAAAGTCTTTCTTCGCATCCATCGGGCTCCATAGAGGACCACCACACCATCTCCTGGTTGGGTCAGCTCCTGTTAATCCTAGACCCCATAGATCTTAACCTAATTCTAAGCTCAGATTTACATTTAAAATTCAAAAGAAAACCTAAGCTCGCAAAATAGATGTTAGGGAATACACACAAACACAAAGTAATTTATATTTCAAAACATGGGCTTAGCATTAGTTTTTGCCAAGCCCACCGCCTATGGACTATGTTAAGGGATTTTAACACATGAAAAGCAAACAATAATTTTATGATTTATTTATTACATGATCCCTTTAACACGCCCCTATAAAATAATGTTAAATCTAGAAAGAATGCCCTAACATCCGCCTAACTAACAAACAAGCCTAGCATCCGCCTAAAGCAATACACCACATATGTGAAGCACAACACAACATATCACAGAGATTAAAAAAAATCACGAATGATCTAACCTAGATCTAGGTCCGTGACCTAAGTAATCTGTGTGTAGAAGTGGGGTTTGTGTGGTAAGTCTTGCTAGCCTTTAAGTTTAAGTTTGAAGTTTGAAGTTTGAATTGGTTTAATTTTACCATTGGTTGGTTTCAATTCAAATGGTTTAATGATTTAATTTCCATTTTATGTTCATTTTATTTGGTTAAAGTTGTATAGGTTTTCAAGAATGAGAAATAGAATGAATTCCATTTTTAAGTGAAACTCACTTTATTCTGCATCCTAAATCCTAATGAAGTTTCCAAAAGTCTAACAAAAATCCTTAAGTATTTTAATTAATCCTTTTGATTTTATTTTTTTTATTTGATTTATGTTATTTAATTTGTTTGAATTACTTTAGTTGATTTAATTAGTTTGATTTATTCCATTTTGAATTAAGTTATATGGATTTCATTTGATTTGGCTTATGCTAATTTAAAGAGTTTGATTTAAGTTTGATTTTTCAATTTAACATAAGATATTAAAACATGGATTTTTAAGCTTATGGTTTAAATTTATTAATATGAATTAATACCTTAGGTTTGTTCATAGATTATTCTTAACCTAAAGTACATAGGTTTTAGATTCATTATTTAAATTCATTAAGGATGAATGGTTTTATTAAATTTAACTTAAGTTGTTTAATTATGTTTGATTTTCATTAAGTATTGATTTTCTTAAAATTTTGTTATTTGATTAAATTATTTGATTTAGGAAGTTTAGATGAATTATCCTAAGTATTTCTAATGTTTATTTCATATTAATTCAATTTTATTTATTGATTCAATGAATTAAGGATTATTCTTAATTATTATTTAGTTCATATTGACCTAGAGATTTGGAAAATCAATAATTCCAAATTTATAGACCAATTGGGTTTGAGATAATTATGACAAGTGGGATTGCATGTCAATTTTATGTTCCTAAAGTGTCAGCTTGATTAGAGATGTAATTAGGGTGTAATTAAGGTTTTAATTATTTCATCAAAACCTAAATTAAGCTTAATTTATTAAGATTCATTAAATTATTTTATTTTTCACTTATTCTTTACTGAAATACCTTTCCAATGAGGGTTTATTCATAATTGTTGGTAAACTGGTTGATTTATTATAATTTAATTAATTTCAGGTCATTTAATTGAATTATTTAAGTCTTTTAATTAACTAATCGAGTTAATTAGTGATCTATTATGTTTATATAGGTTTCATTAGGTTTAATTAGTATTCTGATTTCATTAATATTTATTATGTTGATTTAAGGTTATTAGATTAAATTTTTCTAATTATTTTATTAAAGGGTAATTAATTTAAATAATTTAAAGGTTAATACATATAGAATTAAAATTTTCCTTGAATTCAAAGAATTAAATCCCCAAAAATTTACCTAAGGTATGTTTTAAGCTTAATTTCATTTCTCCAAAGTTTCAAACTAATTAGGTTATTTATTTTAGAAATTAGGTTTATTAATTTATGGATTCATCAAGATGAATAAAGATTTTATTTATATTTTTCTAATTTTTCTTTGATTTTATATGATTTTTAGGAAGTTTATAAATTTATTTTAATTAATTAAATCATTGTTTAACGATTTTTAACAGTTTTTAAGTACCGGGTCCCACGTGTTTTCATTAAAATGAGCGAGATTAGTTTAGGACCATCTGATCAGAGATCGGATAGTCCCTAGTGATCCCGTGGTTCCGCAAGATCAAGACATGCGGGTTGATCTCATGATCATCAAAGTCGTCATCTGATCTACGCCTGATCATTCTGTGATTTTCAAAAGGGATTTAATTAGATTGAACTGCCTACATCTGGACCGTCCATTTTATTTTAAAGAAATGGGCGGTCCATATTTTGTCTCCAAACTCTGGAGCCAGAACCGCCCTTGATTTTGGGAAAAGCTTTAAAAAAAAAGTAAATCATCAATGGCATACCTTGATTTATAGAGTTTCGAGGTTGAAATCAATTCCAAAAGTTTCTTTTCTTCAAGAAAAAGCCTTGCTCCAAAGGAATTGAGCCAATTCTTTGTAATTTGATCTCTAGACCAAGCCTTGGATTGGATTTTGTTGATGGTTCACACCGATTGAGAGCACTTGAGGGAGGGGAGCTTTCTTTTACTCCTTTGATGTGTGAGAGTGTATGTGAGCTTAATTTTCCTTGAGGAAGTGTGTATATCCTATTTCTACATGGGCTCTTTATGCTCTTTCCTTGGCTCCTCTTGGTTAGTTTTGGGGATGGGAGATGCTTGGAAGGTAGCTAAGATTCTTCCCCACCCCTCTGCCTCACAAGTGTCTGGATAAAGGAAGGAATTTTCCTTCCTTTGTCCATTTTTTTTATTTCTTTTTTGATTTTGTCATTTAGGTGTTTGATTTTATTAATTAGATTAATTATCTCATTAATAATGTTTAAGATGATTAATCTCCTTCCCACATGTATTGGTTAAAGTAATTTTGAATTCCCATTTTCTAATGTTTTGTTTAACTCACTTAACCCAAATTGAGTTAAGATGAGTTAAACATAATTTCTTATGGGTCAAATGACCCATTTGACCTAACTACACCCAATAGGGAGTTAGGTTATGTCCTATCATTATTCCCATATGATTTAGGACAATTAATTTAAAGTTATTTTGATTTTTCTTAAGTTTGAGTTCAATGTGGCTTATTTAAGTTATTTAGATTTAAAGGATTTAATTTACTTAATCTAGGCCTTAATGAACTCAAATTTATTTGTTATTATGTTTACAAATATTTATTTGATATTTTAGAATATTTTTGATGATTTAATTTAGTCAAATTTTAGTGGGTTGACTTTTTGACCAAGTGGGCCCACTTAAATCAACTCTAGGTTGACTAGAGTTGACTTTAGGTTTGACTTTTAATCATATTGGATTGATGATTATTGATTGTTGATTTGATTAGTTGATTTTGAATTTGGATGCTTGAGTTGATCCTACCTAAGACAAATAGGTTAGATCCAACCCAAGGTGAATTCTCTGTCAGCATGTGTCCTAAGCATTGAATTAGGAGAATCCTATTTTTGATTAGGATCTCTTAAGTGCCAAATTAACCTCATCCAAAAATGAGGTCAACAGACATTTGGAAACCTCATTAGGATTTAGGATGCGGAATAAAGTGAGTTTCACCTAAAAATGAAATTCATTCTATTTCTCATTCTTGAAAACCTATACAACTTTAACCAAATAAAATGAACATAGAAATTGAAATTAAATCACTAAACCATTTGAATTGAAACCAACCAATGGTAAAAATTAAACCAATTCAAACTTCAAACTTTAAACTTAAACTTAAAGGCCTAGAAAGACTTTACCACACAAACCTCACTCTACACACACTAGATTACTTAAGTCACACCTGATCTAGTTAGATCATTCTGCGATTTTTTTTAATCTGTGATATGTCAGTGTTGTGCTTCACATGTCTGTAGTGTATTTCTTTAGACCATGCCTAGGCTTGTTTGTTCATTAGACCGATGTTAGGATGTTCTTTCTAGATTTAACATTATTTTCTAGATGTTAAAGGATCATTGTAATAAATAAATCATAAAATTATTGTTTGCTTTTGCTAAAAATCCCTTAACATAGTCCATAGGATAGGTGGTTTGGCAAGCAACTAATGCTAAGCCCGTATGTTTGTGAAATATAAACTGATTTGGGTGTTGTGTGTATTTCCTAACATTTGTTTTGCAGGGCTTAGAATTTTCTTTTGAATTTTAAATGTAAATCTGAGCTTAGAATTAGGTTAGGATATATGAGGTCTAGGATTAGCAGGAGCTGACCCAACTAAGAGAGGGTGCGGTGGTCCCCCATGGAGCTCGATGGATGTCCATGAAGAAGGAGACTTTCCTAGAAAGAAGACCCATAGATCTGAACTTGTAGTTCTAAGCGTTGTGTAAGAGAACTCTACCATTTTTTTTTCTTTCTTCGGGTATACAAAAGTACTTCAGATTTTTTTCTTATATAATTTAATTTGTCTTGATTTATTTTGCAATAAAAAATGATATGCTTTTCTTAGGTTTCTTTCTGTGCTATGTTTGTGACGTGATGTATGCCTGGACGTAGGCTCATAGGATAAACTAAAACTTTTATCCAACTAAATCAACTGAAATATAAACTAAATATAACTCCAATATTCATATAAAAGCCTAGGTCATTAAAGCAAGATAAAATATGTAGCAACCCCTTAGCTGGATGTTTTAATATCATGCATAATCATATTATTTCACTCTTGATTAATGAAGGACTTCCATCCTTGCTCAGAGAACCTAGGCTTGACCTTTGAGAGCCTATGGTGGAAGTACACCTTCTTCTATTCTGATTTGGCCCATAATCTTTTTCTAATTACATGCATTAGGCATAAATTTTATTCCTATGGCCTAAAATGAATCTTGAGTCAAAAAATTATAAAAATCTAAAAAATATGCATTAGTTAGGTACATCTTGATACCCTACATAATCTTATAGTAAGTCTAGGTTCATAGATTTCTTCCTAAAATTATAACAACCCATGCATCTTGCATTCATATGACCTCATGGTTTTAAAATGTGCTTAGGTGGTATGCGCCTTCTGTGGTTGTAAGTCCGTAAGAGTCGATAGGTCAATTCCCTCAAGTGAGAAAATGGCCAATGATTCCTAAGGATGAACTAGGTCGAGCACATATGTCAAGCACTTAAACTAGGTTAAGCATCCTTTTAGAATAAGTCTTCAACCCTAGTATTTCTAGTCTTGTGCTAGAATCTAAGCCCTAGATTTCTAAGAAAATGACAACATGAATTCTAAATTAAATCCCAAATTTGAAGCCCAATCATAGATAGATGAAATGTCTATTGGGCATCCCATATCAAGACATTTCTTACTTTTTTCCATTTGACCTCTTAAACCTCTCCAAAACCCCCTTCCAATCCCTTTCAAGTATTCTGAAGAGACCCTTCCTAAGATGTAATTAACTATGAGGCTTGTTTATAGGAAACCATGATCCCAGGATAAAATTGATCATATTCCACTTTTCCATGTAGTTCAATGAAAAATACTTTGGTACACTAAAGACCCATTAGACTTAAGAGTCTTTTATTGAAATGATTGAATCCATTACAAGAGAGCATGTTTATCTTTCGAGATAATATGTTTATTCCTTAATGTCAGATATTATTCAAACTCTATGTGGTGCCATTTCTTTTCTCTATTCTAGAGAAAAAGAAATAGCCAACCAAGGGTCCTCAAATCAAATTATAATTTCAAACATGAATTTATGGAAGCATCCTTCTAAAATTATTTGAATCCGTCTTTCAACATACCCAAATTTGTTGGAGTTAGATTCATATTCAAAATTCCTTTTCAATCAAATTTTAAATCTTCTAATCCATTTGAACCACACTTAACACTTCCAAGATGTTGGATGTGGGTTCAAATTTTTAATTCAAATTCAAAAAATCAACAAAAATAGAAATTTGATCTAAGCTCATTTCCTAAATTTGATTCTCAATCACAGCTCATTCTTTCAGTTTTTGCAGTTGATTTGAATTGGTAGGCTCACAGAAGTTTTTGTTCACTTTCCCTCATGACATGGACTTGGCCTTACACTAAGACAATTTCCCTCGATTGGATCATACCCACCTTATCCATTTCGGCAAGGGATTTGAGGGAGTGAGGATAACATGTGAGGGCACTCCCCTCATAACTGGCAATAAGATTGTGGTGGTCGGGCAGAAGTCGGTCATCCATATTGATTTACCTTCAGATTTTGATATCTACTCATTAAAGAGGAAAGCAGTTGGAGTCCCACCAGCTTCAGTAGTGATAGTGCCTTGGCACCCATGGTTTCTCATGCTACCCCAGTGAGGGCTAGCGCACACTCTTTAGCACCCTCTAAGGGTAAGCTCCTCTGATTCCAAAGATTGCCTCCCTAGCCTTTGAGGTCGTCCTCACTCTCATCCTAGGACATAAAGGAGAAATAAAAATTGCATGATCAAGGGTATCATACTAATTCCATGGAGATGGAGGCCGCACGGTTAGTAGAGGAGGTACCTACTTTAATCACCCTCGATGTGAACCATTTCATCCTCTCTCTTGGGGATAGAGGATGCTAGGAGGATTCATACTTCACCTCCACCAATGGTTCAACATCGCCCTCACTACTTAGAGCGTGATGTCATGCCGCCTCCAATCAATCTTGCGCCACGTTGGTGGAGCTTATGGACGTTTAGAGTTCGGAGCTCAATTTGATTTGAGATTCATCATCCATTGCAACATGGAAAATCATATTCAATAGGAGAGGGCCAGAGAGGCCCATACATCTGTTGATATCACCAGTAGGGAGAGGTGGAGGTCTCCAGGTAGCCGCACTTGTTTACTTTCCTAATGCCACTACCCAATACATATATAGCATCCTACTTACTAGGACCAGTCATCATAGGAGGACATCTCCTATTCATAGAGAGTCATTGGTGTCTCCACCACACCACTCTACCCCACGTCCGCCATCACCAGTTCACATTATAACATCTCCAATTCCATCAAAGGCCATGAAGGCCATATCCGGGGAGAAGCGTACCCCATTGGTGATCTGGATATGGTCGAGGGATCTTACTCCATCTACACTGCCTACTATTGAGAGGTCAAGCTCTCCTGCTTGACCTTCTGCCCTACTGGTGGTGTGGAGGGAGTAACCAAGCATAGTGGTCCCTTCACCAACTCCACCAGCCAAGAGACATGGAGATGGTAGGGCTGCAGTGGGGAGATAATAGCCAGCCGATGATAGTGGAATCTTCTAGGAATGTCACCCCTTTCATAGCTAGCGATAGGTAGGAGTGTGTCTCTTCTAGTGAGTACAGTCCTCATAGGATTGACTCTTCAGCAGTAGGCGAGGTCCGATGCCTCTTAGTGCATGACAGTGATCACATCGATCAGCCAAAATCATTTGTTCCCGTTTAGATTGATCATTTTCTCGAGGAGATAGTAGCACATTATCTTGTAGAGAAGAAGAAGGAGATTCTGGGGTATGATTGGTCTGATGAGGAGAAGATCAGCTTTGATCCCAATGAAGATGATTTGTTGGGAGACTCAACTAGGGTCTGCATGGTAGATACCAGGGGATCTCTCCTCAGGGAGCAGCAGGCCATGGAAGGTGATGAGGTTGATCAAGAAGATATAGCCCAATCAGCCCAACACCTTCACACTTTTGAAGAAAAAGATGAGTAGATAGATAGATGGCGAGACTTGAGGATTTGTTGGCGTAATTTTAGTGCTTTTAAATAAGCCTCAGCTTCATCCTACTACAACACATTAGTCTGAGTTAGTGCATGTCTTGGACCCCAAGACCTTACCGTTGAGCAAGGTAGCACGAGCATGTATAAGAAGGTAGTGAAAGCACCTCCATACAAGAAAAGATATCGATCCATGGTTGAGCAGCAAGTGAAGGAAGCATTGGCTCAAGCCCGGGGAGGATCATCTGTTCCAAAGGGTAGACCCTACCCAGAGGAATTTGATGCAATCCATATCCCAAGGGTTTTGTGCCACCTTCCTTCAAAAGCTTTGATGGTAGTGGAAACCTAAGACAAAGATATATAGCACACTAGGGCCGCTTGTTACAATGTATGGTAGCAATGCTTACTATTTTCATTAGTAGCCTAACAGGGATTGCTTTCGATTGGTATGCTAAACTTTCCAACAATTCAGCAAAGACATTTTCTAGGTTGTAGCAACTCTTTATCAAGAGGTTTGCTGGAGCTCAACAAAGGATTATTGTAGGTGATCTCATTGTTGCACAACAACACCTATGTGAGACCCTTATTGATTATATTCTTCGATGGTGTAACCTGAGTATGAAATGTGAGCCACAGCTGTCTGACCAGCATGCCATTGAGATTCTTCTAAAGAATATCCATAGCCTCGTCGCCTTCAATTTTAAGGGCTTCACTATCAAAATATTTGAGAAGCTAATCAACAAGGCAGCTAGTCTACAAGGAGAGGCCAAACAGTTTCCTTTTCAAGACCAGTTGCCCAAAGCAAAGTCCCAGAAGGTCTATAAGAAGAAGCCGGAGAGCAGTGATAGTGGTAGATAAGGGGAAGCAACCAGCTATAGATCAGTCCAAGAGACCACAACCTCAGTAGCCTTCACTTCCACCTCCTCGAGGCAACCCCACCCATATCATCCACACAAAGACCGCCACCTCCTCACCATACCACACCAGTGCACATACCGCCGTAGCTATGATCCACCTACTCTTTTAGAGAAGCTTAACAAACTTTATTCATTTAAGAGGGAGATAATCAAAAAGATCTTTAAGAATCTCTTAAAGAAGCCTGATTTTTAGCTACCCGAGCCTAGGAGACCGAGGAAGTAGGCAAAAGTCATGATCCTAACTTTTGCCCCTACCACTGTATACTAGGTCATGTTTTAGAGGATTGATTCACATTCAAGGATTGGCTTGAACATAACTTCAAGACTGGTGTTGTAGTCATCCCAAGGAAATACCTTATGTAATAACCATCCAGTTCCATTAGGGTAATCAGTGGGGATACTGGTAATCCTTCCAAAATTAAAGAAGGTTGGGATATTTCTTTATCCAAAACTCTAAAAGATCATCTAGAAGATCAAGAAACTTTCCTTGTTTGAGTCGAGCTCAAACCTCAACATCAAGGATGGTTTGCAGGTTTCCAGTGCCAACTCGAGGAAAGGGGGTGCTTAGCAGCAGCAGCAACATGTGTCATCCCGGGATAGCTCAGTAGCCAATCAGTGACCAAGTCTAGCCTCTAGCTTACAGTTGTAGCTTTCACACTAACAAATTCCTCCACTTCAACTAGTTCTTCTTATTCTACTAGTAGAACTCTTTTATCGATGGATAAGGGCATCAAATCCTTTACCCCACTAACTTTACTTGATTTCTACTTTGTACCTCCAAACAAATCTAAGAAATTGAAGAATAGAGCTAGCTTGATTTACATCTGTGTCACTTCTGATGGGTTATCTACTTCTATTTTTAATGATAACTCTTCAAGTCAAAATAACTATAATAATTTTGATCTTCATCTGATTCAGAGTTAGACTTCCTTCAATACTATGGGTTCACCTCTTGAGATAAACTTGGAATCATCTGATTCTGAGGGTCCCATAGGAGAAGCTATAGGTGAGCCTTATGTGCTAGTAGAATTCCATTACCCTTCCATAAGAGATCACCGAAGTCAACCTCCATAATGGCAAGGTTCTACCTCCTAGGGCAGCACCTCAAGATAGAGGAAAATAAGTCATTGGTATAGAGGATCGAGAAGCCCCTCCACAAGATGCTCCACCCTTGGATATGCTTGTAGAGGATCAGCCCAAGGTGGACTATAATGCCCTCTCTCATCTAAGAAAGTTTCCATCTAAGCTAAGCATATACGATGCCCTTATCTTATCCAAGGAAATGAGTGAATCACTAGTCAAGGCTATCCTTGATCTTGAAATATGCTTAGCTCAGCTGACCGCTATAGGTGAGGAGGCACATTATATAAAAGAAGCTCAGGGGATCACCTTCATAGATGAAGATCTTTTTCTGGGGGGACTTGGAGCACAACCGTCCCCTTTACATCATAGTTGACATGGACAGGTTCAAACTTGCCAAAGTTCTCATGGATCCAGGTGCATCGGTGAACATTATGAGTCTAAAGACACTTGTCAATTTGAGGTTTGACATCTCCACACTCTGAGGAGATTAGATGATGTTGAGAGGATTCAATGAACAAGGTGAGAAGAATTTAGGTTCCATAGTGTTACCTTTGGAGATAGGTGACTGTAAGACTGAAGCTAAGTTTTACATCATTGATTTGAATACTTTGTTCACTACTATGCTCAGTAGGCCTTGGATACATCAGAACAAAATAATTCCATCCTCCCTCCATCAGTGCATCAAGTTTAGAAAAGATGGGATTGAATATCATGTTAATGGAGATGAAAAACCATTCTCAGTTAGAGGTTGAGATTAATGAGGATGCGACCTACTATCTTCCTCAAAACACCCATTTTCATGAACTTGGACAAAATTCAAATTCAAAAGAAAAAGAAAAAGAAAATTAAGAAAAAGAAAAGAGAAAAGAATAAGAAATAGAAAATGAAAATCCAAGTGAATAAGAAAGGGGAATTGAAGAAGAAAAAGATCCTCATATCACATTCCACCCACAGTTTATTCCATCATATGGACATGTGGGTAGGATTACTCAACCTCCACCGGGGCAGAGATAGAGGTAGAAACAGAGGCAGTTCCAGAGGTGGAAGACCCTCTGGTTGGCCATCAGCCAACAGACATCATATTTCAGTTCATAGGATTACCCCTACTATTCATATAGACTTGGAAACCAGCTCAAAGGAAGAGTCTAATGTGATTAGTATACTAGCCAACCCCACTAAGTGGGTTCCATTAGAGGTAACTTTCAATATGGGAAAAGACAAAGACCAGACTTCTAGACAAAGAAAAGCATTCAAATTAGGTTTATGTGAGACTATTACGCAGTAGGTGGGAACATTAGCTCTAACCTCACTAACATCTCGTAAAAGTTGAAGGTTTAGTAGTTAAGGAAGTCCCTAAGTCTTCCAAAGGATAAGGAAGGGATTCTTTTGGGATCATCATCCTGAAGCCCTCAAGTTGATGTAGAACTTGAGGAGGATATATTTAAAGAATTGATAGAATTACCATTTGACTTTTACTCGCCTTATGTTCATAATCTTATACAAAAAGTTTTAGTTCCTTATATATGGTCCATGCATAGGTCAGAGTACTTTGAAAAATTATGGAACAATATAGGCAGGGAATCATAATCAAGAGCAGGATGAGGATTCAGTACAGTTGGTCCAGTTGATGATGAAGATTATTGTTTAGTTGTTACCAATCATTTGGAGTCTGATAAGTTCTTTTCACACACCCCAACTCTTATGAGAATGTGTGTTTAGAAACCTTAGATGATCCAGATGATCTCCAAATCAAAGAGGCACCGCTAGAATTTGAAGAGGAGATTCATTCAATAATAGACAAGCTTAAAGAAATCAACCTTGAGATAGAAGAAACTCCACACCCGACGTACATCTGTTCATTGCTGAATGAAGAAGAAACCAATGACTTAGTTAGACTATTGGCTGAGTTTAAAGATTGTTTTGCATGGAGTTATGAAGAGATGCCCAGATTATCTCCTGATGTAGCAATCCACAAGCTAGCAATAGATTCTGATGCTACCCCTATTAAGCAAGCTCCTAGATATATGCGATTAGAAATTGAACAAAAGGTCATTTTTGAAGTCAAGAAACTGATCAATGTTATTTTCATTAGGAAAGAGAAATATCCTACCTGGTTAGCTAGTGTCATCTCAATTAAGAAGAAGAATGACCAAATTTATATATGCGTCGATTTTAAGGACTTTAACAAGGCATGTCCTAAGGATTAGTTTCCTCTTCCTATACCATAATTAATGGTGGACATTGGCTCATCTCATACAGTGTTCTCTTTCATGGATGGGTAAGCTGGCTATAACCAAATCAAGATGTCTCTTGAAGATGAAAGAAACACTACTTTCCAAACCCCGATCAGAATCTTCTATTATAGGGTCATGCCTTTAGGCCTTAAAAATGTTGGTGCTACATACCAATGGGCCATGACTCAGATCTCCAATGAACTCATCCATCATCAGGTTGAGTGTTATGTTGATGATCTAGTAGTCAAGGGCAGAGAAAAAGAAGACCACCTCTTTGACTTAAGAGTAGTTTTTGAACGGTTGATACAATATAAACTCAAAATGAATCTCCTGAAGTGTGCATTCGGAGTAGCTTCAAGAAATTCCTTGGGTTTGTTGTCTGACAATGGGGAAGAGAAATAGATCTAGAGAAGATCAAAGCTATCTTAGAAATGCCACCTCCTAAGAGTTTAACTCAACTCAGATCCTTCCAAGCATGGCTGGTTTATGTAAGACACTTTATCTCCAACCTATCGGTGGATGCATCCCATTTTCAGCACTTGTAAAAAAAATTCCAAGTTCAAGTGGGATGACAAGTTCCAACATGCCTTTGAAGACATCAAGCTATATTTGGTAAAGCTGCTAGTTCTAGAAGCCCTTGTTCCAGGCAGGCCACTCATTCTCTACACTACTGCATTGGATGACTCTCTCGGTGCTCTGTTGACCCAAGCCAATGATGAGGGAAAGGAGAACACTCTCTTCTACCTCAACCGCTATCTTATTCCTGCTGAAGTGAACTATCCACCTATTGAGAAACATTGCCTAGCTTTAATCTTTGCTTCCCAAAAGCTACAGATTTATATGCTTTCTCATAAGGTGAACTTGATCTTTAGAATAAATCCACTATAGTATCTCATGACATGGCCAACGCTATCCAGATGTTTGGCATGATGGTCCATGATTCTCTCAGCTTGATATCACTGCATTCATCAAGTCGGTTTTCATCACATTCGTCCTAAGGACAGCACGATTTCGATACCCACTTCCTATTGATTCTTCGCTTAGTGACACTCTCCATAATGAACAAATCTTGAACTTAGGAGAGGCCGACAACCACCGATGGGAGATATATTTTGATGGTGTAGCTTCTTTTCAAAAAGGGGAAGCAACATGATCTATTCTCCCAGGAAAGGTAGGGGTAGGAATAGTTCTCCTAACTCCAGACAATGATGTGATGAGATTTTCATACTATCTTTCCAACCTCTGCACCAACAACAAAGATGAGTATGAGGCATTGATGGTCAGTCTAGAGTTAGCCATCACTATCAGTGTCAAGAGCATCAACATCTTTGGGGATTCTAGTTGATCATCAACCAGATTGGATACTACTGGCCTTCGATGATTACAGACTTCATGGATGTAGCTAGGAGATGCCATCAGTGTCAGGTACACAGTGTGGTCCTCCACCAACCACCCAACATTCTACACCCTACATTGGCCTCATGGCCATTCGAGTGTTGGGGTACCAACATTGTGGGTCCGATTGATCCTCCTTCTTCCAAGGGGCATTGGTTCATCTTAGCTGTCACCGACTACTTTTCCAAGTGGACAAAAGCCATCCCACTCAGAGAGATCACTACTCAGCATGTGCTTCAATTTTTCAGGAACCATATTGTATATAGGTTCAGGGTGCCTCGATGAATTATATCTGATAATGGTACTGCATTCAAAAGCACCAAAATCAATAGCTTCGCCAGAAGACATTACATAGATTGGAGATACTCCACCATCTACTATCAGAGAAAATGGCCTAGTAGAAGCATTCAACAAAACTCTCATCCAAATACTAAAGAAGACTCTTGATGACAACAAGCGAAGTGGAATGAGTAGTTGGTTGAAGCCTTGTGGGCCTACCGCACCACATACCCAACCCCAACTCAATCTACCCTATTTTCCATAGTTTATGGGTCCAAGCTATTCTACCTTTAGAAGTTCAACTCCCATCACTAAGGATAGCATTAGGTAGCAAGATCTCTACAGAGCAGAATGCAAAGTTGCAGTTAGAAGAGCTTAAAGGTTTGGAGGAGAGTCGCCTATAGGTGTGCTAGAACCTCGAGTTATACAAGGCCAAAATGATTCAAGCTCACAACAAGCTGGTCCGCCCTAGGTTTTTGAGTAGGAGAACTTGTGTTAGTCCTAAGGAGACCAATTATTGCCCATCAAAGATGGGAGGCAAGTTTGAATCCACTTGGGAAGGCTATGTCATAGAGAAGGCCTATCAAGGAGGATCTTATCGCTTATTGATTGTAAAGGGGAACACCCGATGCTTCCAATTAATGGGCTCTATTTGAAGAAATATTACCCATAAAAATCATGTTTGAAAACAAATCTATTAATCAACAAAAATATTCCATTTCATCAAAATTATCTCTTCTTTCAAAGCATTATTTACTTGTCTTAAGAATCCACCGTGACGTGTTTAGGGTAAGGTGTAAGAGTCCCCCAGTGGCATCCTATCCCTTTTACAACACAAACACAAAATAAACAAAATCTCCTGGAGCTATTAGAATAAGCATGAGAGAACCCAATGAATCTTATTTCAAATAGCACAACTAAGTTAGGAGTGAGAGAACCCCAATGACATCCTTTCTTAGTGGAATTCCAATTTTCCATCCGTGGAACCATTTCATCAAAATCTCTGTTGTTGGTAGGTGTAAGAGTCCTAGAGGCATCCTATTCCTTTAACACATGCACTACAACAAACATAAATCTTTTTTATCTCAAGCTATTTTGATGAGAGCAAGCCCTCTGTGGCACTCACTCATTAGTTATTTTGGTCGTCTACATGCTACCTAGTATGTCACCCCAAAGGTCATTTTGTTTGGAAGATGTGAGTCCCAGCTTTCTTCCTAACTTGGCCATTGCAAACCAATGAGCACCTTATTAGTATGATAGTCTTCTGCCACCAAGAAGCCACCCTCGTGTTGGTTTTATTTAAAACATGTGAGTCCCCGTGCTTTTTCTAACCAATCATCATGATCTACTAGGTGAGTATATTTGAGGTTTAGATAAGTCCCCAAAGGCCTTTTTTCTTTTACTATGTTTGAGTTGATATAAATTCCAATGGCATTCACTCAGTAGTCGCCCTAGGTCAAATGACACCTATCTAGCCGAAGACAGACTATTCCAGCAATCAATTCCACTATAAGAGGATGTGATTCCCCAATCTTTCTTCCTAGGATGATTGTTGCAAACTAATAGGCACCTTAGGTTGATTGATGTTCACTATACTGACAATGACTCACCCGGTGGATACACCACTCTTAGCAGATGTGAGTCCCTATGCTTTCTCCTTGAGTTGGCCACCGAATACCTATTTGATATATGACTAGCCATGTCATCTTCTCAAGGTTTTAGATTAAGACCTTAGCATCCCTCTGCACTCTATTTGGATCACATCCTTGCACCCCATTTAGACACTACCCGGGTTACTTTTGGATTGGACAGTCCCACTTTCCTAGTAGCCACCTATATGGTTGGAGAATTTGTTCAGCGGATGCAGATTCTCCCTTGGTTTAATAAATTTGAGATAGGTCTTGGCTGATATTAGCTCCTTCTTAGTTTGATCCCTCGCAAAATAATAGGGTCCACAATAAACAAACAAAAAAAATTCACTTGTGGATTAGGAATTCAAGCCCCTAAAGCGCCCCTTTTCCCAAGCAGGCATCCTATCTTTAGGGCAGTGTCAACAGAACCCCCTATAAGAATTGCCTGACCACCTAAGTTAAGATAAGTCCCTAGGTTGACACTCACTCCGTTGTCACCCTTAGGTCGGGTTCAATCCATTTTGTCTAAAGAAGATTACCTCGGCATTCTTTCAACTTTGGAAGATGTAAGACTATGACACATTCTTCCTGGCATTATTATCGCAAACTGACGGGCAGCCCTAGGTCGGGTTTAATTTCTTTCCCAAAGAAAACAATCACCCCAGTGGTCTTTTGTAGTGGAAGATGTGAGTCCCCAAACTTTCTTCCCTTCAATTGATCATTGTAAACCAAAAGGCACTCCTTTAGTTGGATAGTTCTCCGATCGGTCAAGAAGCTACTCCCTTCGGTTCAATAAATCTGAGATAGGTCTAGGCTGATATAAGCTCCTTCTCAATGTGATCCATCTTAAACCAATGGAATTCATCAAAATAAATCTAAAAATGAAATTAATTTTGACTATCTTCGAGTTGATCTAAGTCCCCAACTACATTCACTAGGCCTTTTGGGTTCAATCTGTCTTGTCAATAGATTACCCCAGAATGATCTCTACTCTAAAAGATGTAAGTCTACTACACTTTCTTCCTAGTACAGTTGTTGTATACCAAAAGGCATCCCTTTGGTTGGCTAGTTCTATTATGTGTTTAGTAGAGTACCCCTTTGGATTGGTAAATCTGAGTTAGGTTTAGGCCTCCATGGCTCTTACTCAGTACGATCCATTGCAAACCAACAAACTCCATCTTAAAATCCCAAACCTAAAAATAGAAACAAATTCAACCCTCTTTCTGGAAATTTCGAGACTTAAATCAAATCAAACCTCTCATCCCCTTGTGGGTGACTTGAACCGCTAGTGGAAGGTTCACACTCTATCCCTTAGGATTTCCCTCTCTTATATCTTGGATATGTAGAGTCACATTGCACTTAGGTTTGGATTCTTTCTATGCCTTGGGTTAGGGATAGATTATTTCTGAGTGTGAGCTGATGTTGTTGATCATTTGGCCAACACACACCACGTCATGTTCCGGGTCACACCACCTATTTGGCCCTTTGTTGACCTCACTTTTAGAATGAGCTCAACCCCTCCATCTTAGACAAAGGACTTCTCTTAGACTATAAGAGTTCCTTAGTCTTAAGACACATCTAGTGATTAGGTGGACACTCAACCCCAAAGATACTTATAAGAGTTAGCCATGAAATGGTCATGCCTTGGGGTGTTAAAAATTTATCTACCCTTAGTTGGAACCACCTCACCTTCCTTCCTTCAAGTCAAACTCCAAATCAATCTTATTTGATTTTCTCCAAACTCAATGCCACATGATTGAAAATGATTGAAATGTGATTGAAACCCATGAATGAAATTCCTAATTCCAAATCTTTCTTAACTCCTTAATCTTCTCTTAAGGACTTAGCCTAAATCATGATCAAATCAATTCAAACTCATGAAATTTTCTCATAACTCATTTATATTCTCATTTATATTACATATATAAATGAAATATAAATTCAAATCAATCAAACTAAATCCAAAATTCAAATTCCCAATTCAAAATCATTTTTTTTAATCCTTAATTTACCTCTTAAGGACTTATCCAAAATCACCTTCAAATCAATTCAAACTCATGAGATTTTCTCATAACTTGTTTATAATCTCATTTATATTCACATATATAAATGAAATATAAATTCAAATCAATCAAACTAAACTCGAAACTCAAATCTAAAACTCTAAAATTTCCTAAATCCTTTAAATTTCCTCTTAAGGATTTAGCCTAGATCATGATAAAATCACTTCAAATTCATAAAATTTTCTCATGACTCATTTATATTCACATATATAAATGAAATATAAATTCAAATCAATCAAACTAAACTCAAAAATCAAATCCAAAACTCCAAAATTTCCTAAATCCTTTAAATATCCTCTTAAAAGACTTAGCTTAGGTCATGATCAAATCATTCCAAATTCATGAAATTTTCACATGATCCATTTATATTCTCATTTATATTCACATATATAAATGAAATATAAATTCAAACAATCAAAACCAATTCCAAAAAATCAAACTCAAATCCATTCAAAATCCAACCTAAGCCTTTCAAATAAAAATCTTTGACTTAGCCAGATCAACTTCAAATCAAGCCAAACTCTTGATTTTTCTTCATGATTCAACCAATCCTTCAATCATGAATCCAAATATAAATAAAAACTTCAATCACTAAATCAAAACTCAATTCAAAAATCAAGCAAAAATCCATTCATGTTCTTCCTTTGAATATGAAATTATCGAATGAATCAAAACTCATTTGACTTCAAACCACTTGCAAATGGATTTATATTTCAATCATAAGTCCATATACAAGTTCAATTAAACTCAAATCAAGCTTTGACCAAGCCATTTGACCAACTTAGGCTCACTTGACCGAAAGTGACCTAAAGTACCCCTTATGAGCAAATTTTAATCCTAACCAAATTAGATTGAATCAAACTCAGCTATGCCTCTCATCATGATCAACAATCATCATGAGATGATCAATCAATCAAATTGGGTCAAGCCAAATCAAACCTAAGGGTTGACCAAGTCAAAACTTAGCCAAAATGAAACCTAATGTAGCCAAAATTCACCATAGGCCAATATGACTAAAACCATTGATCTAAGTTCATTCATGAACTATGTTTGAACTTGACCAAGTCAACATTTGAGCCTGACTTAGCCTAATTGGCCACTTGACCCAAGTTAACCCAATTTGACCTAAAAAGTCAAAATGTGTCAAAACTTGATCTAAGCCAAATTGATTAAACCAATGGGTCAAGTTCATTCCAAATCACTTGTTGAACTTCCAAAAGCCTCAATTAGCCAACTAGACCTAACCTATCCCAATTGACCTTAAACCCAACTTGACCTAAAGGGTCAAATTCAAACTTAACCAAAATTGATTGGAAATAAAGATACCAATCCACTTCATATGACTAACCAAACCTAAACCTACCCATGACCTATCTCAAATAGGTCAAATGAGTCAAATTAGTCAACTCGGCCCATTTGGCCTAAATGAAGTCATATGAACCAAATTCAAACCTAAACTAAATTGAATTAAACCATAACCACCAAAACATTTCAAATGGTCATATGAACTTGACCCAATCCTTGGTTTGACCCAATTTGACAAATTAGTCAACTTGACCCAAGTTGACCCATTTTGACCTAAATGGGTCAATATGAGCCAAACCATACCAAAGGAACTCCAAATCCAATTAAACTTGGCCAAACCTATTTTCTCAACATACCCAACAAATCAAAATTCAAAAATTAGCTAAGTTACCATTCTACCCTAAGGTCATAGAACAAATTTGGGTCAAATCTATGAGGAATTTGGTCAAATCCTCTTCACACCTACTTGATACTCTCCTAATAGGTCAAGTAAACCTTATGGAGGGTGGTGCACCCAACCCAATGGGTTTGGATCAACCCAACTGACCCAAGGACAAAACTGAGCACATGGCTCAAATTGGCCACTTGAGAATCATGCTCCCACAAAATTTGAGCAAATCAGGAGTTACCATTCCACACCCTAGCCCAAACCGACCATGTGCAAGCCTCTAACAGATCAAACAACACACTGCCTTTGGTCAATTAGATCAAAATGATAAGTGAAGCTTCAGCTTTTTGATTGCCTAAGGGGGAGATATACTCAATTCACTTCACCAATGGAGACTAATTCAATTGAAGCATGAAGCCGAGCCATTTGAGAGCCTTCTCAAGCTTCTTAGAGAGAGTTAGAATTTGCCATTTCTTCCCTTAATAGGGGAGCTCCAAGGTTTTGCCTCCACACACCAAACCAAGTCAATTCCATTTGCACACTCTGGGGACCAAGTTGAGCTTGCTCAACCTCTTTCCCAAGCTCCAAAGGTAAGGGAAGATCCACTTCAATCAAAATCAAGTGCACTAGGAGGAGGAGTTGGTCCATAGAGCTATCCACTCAACCTCAAGAGCTAAAACTTTCACCAAAGCTTTGTCTTAACCAGATGAAGCTCCTCCAAGGTAATCGAGCACTTGTGATCACCTCCGGTGAGGTATGACATTTTTTTACCATTAAACTCAATTTGGTGTGGTGCTTTGTGAAAGAAATTTTGATCCCATGGAATTTTGACTGTTAAATGTGCTTGCCATTAGGTTTAGATGGTGTGGGTTGAGTTTCAATCCAATCTGAGCTTGATCAAGCTTAGATCTTTCCTTTGAAAGTGGACAGTCTCCGTTGTTCCTCAAAGAAGAATAGGGATGATCTTTGGCCATCAATCCTCAAAGTTTGGATGGATGGCCAAGATTAAATCATATTTTATATCTTATTTTATCCCGTCTAAATCGCAGATTAAATCCTAGCTGTTTGATACTTGATTGAACGGCAGTGGTAAAAGCGCATGGAGTCGCCACCACGTAGTGCTACAATGTGATATTTAAATGGCCACTCAGAGGATGACGCGTGTAAATCCCGGTTGAGTCTGCTGCATGCGTGGTGCGCCGTAGGATTAGGGAATTAATTAAGAGTTAAATAATTCTAATTATTCCTCTAAACTTCAAAAATTCATATCTCTCTAAAGAAAAATCAAAAAAATATGATGTAAATTGACACTGAAAGATAATTCAATCTATCATATTCTAAAATTGGTTTTAATGGATTTTGAGTATTGTCTAATCTTAATTTGTTAATTACTTCATAATTAATTCACTAATTAATCTTAAACTTCTTGTGTGTATTTTGGGGGATGACTTCTGCTTCCTCTAATTTTTTTGGCATTTATTGGTGGCTTAATTGGGGAAATTGCTAATTCATTTCCTAATTACCCACTTAATGTAATTAAGGATAATTAAGGGTTTTATTAGTGGTTTAATCCTTTGTTAAAGTTTATTATGTCTGATTAAGTGAATGGGAGGTTTAGGTAAAAAGTTTTGGGCATTTCCCCTAAGCTATTCCTTAAAACCCCTTTTCTTTCTTAATTCTCTCTTAATTAAGGCCTAATCCACTAATTACCCTCTTAATTAATTTCTTAAAATTTTAAAACACTACAAAACTTAATTAATCTACTTTGGGTAGATGCTTAGGTGTTCAAGGGCCTAGGTTCAATTAAGGAAATCAAAACTCAACTCATATGTGTGAGAGTTATTTTGAAATTACTTAAGTTAAATCCCTTAGATTAATTAATCATTAATCATTAGCCAAATTGCATTAGGCCCTTTCTTCTAAGTGCATTGCAAATTTAAATTCCTTGTGAAGTTTTATGTCATCTCATTGGCTCATAATTATTTGATTAACTATGCTAAGATGGTGTAAGGGATAATTAACATGTTTAATTCATACCTTAACCTATTCAAAAATATAAAATGAATATAATCATATAAAAATTGAGAAAAAATGTCAAAAATATGTGGTAATGGGTTAGAACAATAATCTCAATTCACATTTTCAAAATTAAATCAAATTCAAAATCAAACAAAAATCATACTAAATAAACTTTGATTTACTTTAACCTTTCTTATTTCATAAGATTGTCTTTAGGATTTAATTGAAGTGAATGTTTTTACAATCTTTCATTGCTATAGTTTTTCCCCAACATGCTAAATATGTGTGTCATATGGTTTCATGCATCCATGCTTTTCAAAAATCAAATTTAAAATGAGAATGTTTAACATACATGTGTTGGCTAAAGTAAGAGTATGAGTGGCTATTATCACTATTAAATAAAAAATTATTTTCAAAAATATATGAATCAATTATCAAAATTGAAAGTGTGTTACTTATATCTTACTTATGAGTTTTCATGTGAGTAAAATATAAAAATGTGCTTAGTGTAGGTTTTCCCTTCTCTTCTTTTTAGTATAATTTTGAATAATTTAGCAAGGTGTATGGTTCATTTGAAAAGAACCTAACACTTGCCTAATTACACATCATATCATCTCTATACTATCACTTAAGAAGGATAACACATATAAGTTGCATAAACAAAATAAATCAATCAACACCAACTTTTGCATTCTTTCTTTCCATTCATTTCTTTTACACATGTATTTAAGGAAAGTGATATATGCGGACAACCCCAAGGTTATTGAGCTTTAAGTATAAGTAGGTGTTTTACCTTAGACCTCTGTTAACAATGGCATCGTACTCACTTATGCCTTTCATACATTCATGTGTGAATATGAAAGTTGGATAAGAAACACCTTTGCTACTTAATGAAAAATCATGCATCATAAAATTTCAAATTTCCATAAGTAAATTACCTAGCATGCATTATAAAGTCTGCTAAACTTTCACATTTGGATGTATAGATATTTTAAGACTCATTTATATGCATGTTATACATGTTGGGAAAGAAGTGAAGTAATGTATGTTTTGCAAATTTAGTTCATTTTACTTAATCTTCAAATGCCTTTCTTTTTGAATAGGTTTGTTTAGAGTTCATGTAAACTTAGGATGGATTAAAACACTTAACCAAAACATTAATTAAATAAAACTAAAATATGAATCCACTTTAGAAATTTCTTAGGTTTGGGAAGGAATGAGAAGTTATCTTCTTTTTCCCTCTCTTTATAACTTAGTAATTGATTGTAGGATTCACTTAAACCCAATAAAAATATAAAATAAAATCAATCCAAAATAATTAAATAACTTAAATGAAATCCTCCTCTAAGTTGAATATGCTTCATACTTAGAAAATTCTAAACTTAAATCCATAGCTAAGCACATCACACAAACCTCTAAAGCACACACACTAAGCCACCACTTCTAGCTTTAGGTTAGGTGCATGGTTTGATGCTTGCTTTTATTTTGAGATATATGTTTTAGTCTGGATGTTAGGGTGAATGTGCATAGAATGAATGGTAGAATGATCTTAGTCTAACCATTGTCTTCTATAGGGGATTGTACTTAAGAGTGTTGTAATAAATAAAAATATAAATGCTTTTGCGGTGCTTATTTAAGCATGATCCAATAAGCCAGGTGGACTTAGTCACCTAGGTGTGGGATGATAATTCTAATATACATGCTTGGGATTTGGTGGTTTGTTTAGCTAACATTTGTTTTGTAGGTGTTAGCTTGATTTAGTTTTCCTTTTCATGTAATTTTTATAATTAGGCTTTTGGAATGATTGTTATAGGGATTAGGATGAACATTGGTCATAAAATCTTATCTTATGCACCATGTGAAGCCTTTGTAGCATCCACCTTTCAACCATCCAAAAGAAGGAATCAAAGAAGAAAGAAGAAAAGAAGAAGAAAGAAGAAAAGAAGAATGAAGAAGTGAAGTTTAAAGACCCCCATAACAATGAGTTACATGCTTAATTGTATATAATTCATTTATAATCCAGATTGTATAAGTGTAGAGTTTGGCTCCCCAATTTATTTTTGGGTTTGTGCAGTGGGACTCTTTATAAATTGATTGATGATTTGTTTAACTTGTGCATTAAGTGGCATCCTTTTCCTAGTTTCTTTCTTACTTTATGTATGGCCTGGATGTGGATTAGGCTCTTACAGAAAAATAAATCTTCTACCAAATCTAACAATTCAAAACTAAAAATAAAGAACTCATAACATCACCTAAAGCTTAGGCTAAAAATCAAGATAAAAGAATTAGAAACCCCTTAGTTGGATGAGTAATTCTTTTATAACATCATGCAAAAATGCATATTATTTTCACTCTTGATTGGAGGGCTTCCACCTTTGCCAAAGAAACTTGACTTGACCTTTGAGAGCCATGGTGGAAACACACCTCCTCTTTTTTTGGCCAATAATCTTATTTCATGCATTAGGCATATGAATCCTTATGAGTCAAAATTATTGTCCAAAATGAAAATAAAAAATGAAATCAAATGCATTTGATTTAGGTCATTTATAGCATGCCTTACATGATCTAGTATCTTTAGGGAGTGAGTTTGAGGACTTAGTCTCTATTTAAATAAATAATAGCCTAACTATCTTGCATAAAGCATATGACTTACCTACATGAATTTAAAACTGTAGGAGGAGTTAGTTGGCAGCCACCCCTAGGTAGTTGTAAGTCCAAGCAGTCGGGTGGTTTGTCCTCTCTTATGGAGGCAAACCAAATGACCATTTTTGCCTTAGATTTATGTTATGTTTTTGGCCCTCACCAAAGCTCCCTAAATTTAAGTTTTGAGATTGCTTCTCCCTTTTGTGGGCCATAAGCACAAATCCTCACCTCTTAGGCATTTTTGTAATCTTGTGTTGTGGAATCATAAGCCCTAAATTTATAATGAAAAATTCAACTCAAATAAATTAAATAAATTTTAAAAATGTAAAGCCCAACCATACGATACTTTGAGATGTTTGCTAGGTTTCCTAGCATCATGGGCATCTCCTACTTATCTTCCTTTGGCTTCAATAAAAACTCCCTCTCCTTGGTCAATCCCATTTGATTTTCCAAAATAAACTAATTGATTAATAGTCCAACCTATTGAAATCTTTGGAGACCATGATCATTTACCTTAATCAAGAGTATTCCTAAGGGATCTCATTCCTTAAGAGATAATTAACTATGGGAGCTTGCCTCTATAGGGAACTTAATGAACCCGGTTTAAAATAAACCTTACTATACTTTTCCATGTAAAATTGGGGAAGAATCTTTGGTACATATGCAGACCCATTGTCCTTAGGAGTCCATCTCGAAGTGATTAAGTCCATTGTAGAGTTATGACTTCTATTTTTTGAGATAGTACACGTCTCCTCAATGTCATACCCGATCACCCTCAATAAGAACATCTACGTATCTACGTGGTGTCCCAACTAAAGGTGTATATTTCTATTTTTATTTATCCTCTCCTAGAAAGGATAGATGAAGGCTGGAATATTTTACCACAATACCCAAATTTGTTAAATGAAAATCTCTCTTTTCAAAATCAATCAAAAATAAAAAAATTATCAATATATATTTGGAATTTCATTGTAGCACATCGCATTTGCTAAAATGAAGTCTCCCTTATCTATAAAAAAAACAAAATTGGAGACACCTTTGGAATTTCATTTAGCATACTCAAATTTGCTAAGTGAAATTTCCATTTCACAAAACTTTTACAAAACATATTTGGAACTTCATTTTTAGCATACCATATTTGCTAAAGTGAAGTCTCCACTTTCAATAAAAAAACAAATCAAAACTAAAAAGAAACACATTAGGATTCCCTTAGCATACTTTACTTTGCTAAGGATACTATTTTTCACTTTCAAGGACTGGCTTGAACATAGCTTCAAGACCAATGCTATAGTTATCAAGGAATACCTTATGGAAAACCATCCAGTTCCATCAAGGTAATCCTTGGGATACTTGCAATCTCTCCAAAATGAAAGAAGGTTGGATATCTCCTTATCCAAACCCTCTAAAAAAGATCATTCAAGATCAAGAAACTTTCCTCATTGCTCTAAGTCACAAAACCTCCAATATAAAGGAAGGTTTGCAAGTTACCAGTACCAACTCAGGGAAAGTGGGAGCTTAGAAACAACAAGAGCATCGTAGTTTGCTAGCCTCGAGATAGTAAGAACCACTAACCAAGTCCAAACCTTCTGCCTACAGCACTACCACATCAGAGACTTCTCCTAATTCAGCTAACTCTTCTACTTCTACTGGTTGAACTCTTGTACCAGCAGATTAGGGCCTTAAATCCATTACCCTTCTTACTTTACTTAACTTCTACTTTGTACCTCCTATCAAATCCAAGAAATCAAAGAATAAAGCTAGCTTAAATTACAACTGTGTCACTATTGATGGGTTGTCTTCTTCTATTCCTAATGATAACTCTTCAAGTCATAATAGCTATACCAATTTTGATCTCCTCTTCTAATCGAGTCGACTTTCCTCTTGAACACTACGGGTTTTCCTCTTGAGATAGACTTGGAATCATCCAATTCTGATGGTCCCATAAAAGAAGCTATAGGTGAGCTTGACGTGCAGGTAGAACCATCCATTACCCTGCCACAAGAGATCACCAAAGTCAACCTCCGTAGTGGCAAGGTTCTACCTCCTAGGGTAGCACCTGAAGATAGAGGGAAAGAAGACATTGGTATAGAGGTTTGAGAATCCCCTCCACAGAATGATCCACCTTTGGATATGCTTGTGGAAGATTAGCCTAAGGTGGACTACAATGTCTTCTCTCATCTAAGAAAGTTTTCATCTAAGCTAGGCATATATAATGCCCTCATCTTATCCAAAGAGATGAGGGAGTCATTAATCAAAACTCTCCTTGATCCTAAAATATGCTTGATAATCACTATTGGTGAAGAGGCACATTATGCAAAAGAATCCCAAGGGATCACTTTCAAAGATGAAGACCTTCTTCTGGGAGATTTGGAGCACAACCGTCCCCTATACATCACAGTTGACATGGAAACATTCAAACTTACCAGAGTTCTCATCGATTCAGGTGCATCGACCAACATTATGAGTCTAAAGACTCTTGCCTATTTGAGGATTGACATCTCCAAACTCTGAGAAGATTGGATGATGTTGAGAGGATTCAATGAACAAGGTGAGAGGGCTTTAGGTTCCAAAGTGTTACCCATGGAGATAGGTCACTGGAAGACTGAAGCCAAGTTTTACGTAATTGATTTGAATACTTCATTCATAGCTTTGATCGGTAGGCTTTGGATATCTTAGAATAAGATGATTCTATCCTCCCTCCATCAGTGCATCAAATTTAGAAAGGATGGGATTGAATACTGTGTCAATGGGGATGAAAAGTCATTTTTAGTTAGAGAGGTTGAGATTTATGAGGATGCGACCTACTATCTTCTCGAAAACACCCTTTCTTGTCAACTTGGATAAAATTCAAATGCAAATGCAAAAGAAAAAGAAGAAAAAGAAAAAGCAAAAGAAAAATAAAAAAAATGAAAATCCAAGTGAACAAGAAAGGTGAATTAAAGAAGAAATAGATTCGCATATCACATTCCACCCATAGTTCATTCCATTATATGGACATTTGGGTAGGATGGTTCAACCTCTACTAGGCAGAGGCAAAGGCAGAAACAAAGGCAGTTCCAGTGGTGGAAGACACCATGGTTGGCCATCAGCCAATAGGGGTTATGTTCCAGTTCATAGGAGTACCCCTACTATTCACATAAACTTGGAATCCAGCTCAGAGGATGAGTCTAAAGTGTTTAGCATACCAGACAATCCATCTCATCGGGTTCCATTCGAGGTGACTTTCGATCCAAATAGCGATGAAGACTGGGCCTCCAGACAAAGCAAGTATTTGAATTAGATTTATGTAAGACTATTAGGCAGTAGTGGCAAACTTAGCTCTAACTTCACTTTCACCTTAAAAAGCTAAAGGTTTAATAATTAAAGAAGCCACTAAGTCTTCCAAAGATATGAAATCGAAGAGATTCTTTTTGGGATCACCATCCTTAAGTCCTGAAGTTGATGTAGAGCTTAAGGAAGATTTATTTAAAGAATTAATGGAATTACCACTTGACTTTTACTCACCATGTGTTCATAATCTTATACAAAAATGTTTGGTTCCTCATACATGGTACAGGCATAGGTCAGAGTATTTTGAAAAGCTATGGAACAATACAGGCAAGGAAGCACAATCAAGCGGGACTAGGATTGATAGTGGTCGATGATGATGATGATTACTACTTGTTGTTATCAATCATTTGGAGTCTGATAGGTTCTTTTCACACAACACCAACTCTTATGAGAATGTGTGTTTAGAAATCTCAGATGATCCAGATGATCTCCAAATCAAGGATGTACCTCTAAAATTTGAAGAGGAGATTCATTCAACAATAGACAAGATGAAAGAAATCAACCTCGGGATAAAAGAAAATCCATGCCCGACTATATCAGTTCATTACTGAATGAAGAAGAAACCAATGAATTAGTTTGGCTATTTACTGATCTTAAAGACTGCTTCACATGGAGTTATGAAGAGATGCCCAGATTATCTCCAAACATAGCAGTCCATAAGATTGAAATAGATCCTAACGCTATCCCTATCAAGCAAGCTCCTAGATGCATCTGATTAGAAATCGAACAAGAGGTCATTTCTGAAGTCAAGAAACTAATCGATGCTGGTTTCATCAGGGAAGAAAAGTACCCTACTTAGTTAGCCAGTGTCATACCAATTAAGAAGAAGAATGGTCAAATTCACATTTGCATCAATTCCAAGAACTTAAATAAGGCGTGTCCTAAGGATGAGTTTCCTCTTCCTATACTAGAGTTAATGGTGGATAATGCCTCATCTCATGCAGTGTTTTCTTTCATGGATGGGTCATACAACAAAATGTCTCAAAGAGAAACATTGCTTTTCGAACCTTAATTGGAATCTTTTACTATAAGGTCATGTCTTTCAGCCTTAAAAATGCTAGTGCTACATACCAACGGGCCATGACTCAAATCTTCAACAAACTCATCCATCATCAGGTTGAGTGCTATGTTGATGATCTAGTAGTTAAGAGTAGAGAAAAAGAAAACCATCTCTTTGACTTAAGAGTTGTTTTCAAATGATTAAGACAAGATAACCTCAAAATGAATCCCTTAAAGTGTGCATTCGGAGTAGCTTCAGCAAAATTCTTTGGGTTTGTTATCCGACACCAGGGAATAGAGATAGATCCTAAAAGATTGAAGTTATCTTAGAAATGTTGTCTACTAAAAGTTTAACACAACTCATATCATTCTAAGGATGGCTGGCATATCTGAGTTGCCTTATCTCCAACCTATCGTGGAGATGCAAGCCATTTTTAGCACTTATCAAAAAAGATTCCAAGTTCAAGAGGGATGATAGGTGCCAGCATGCCTTTGAAGACATCACGTAGTATTTGGTAAAGCAGCCAGTTTTAGCAGCCCCTATCCCGGGTAGGCCACTCATCCTCTACCTTGCAGCATTGGATGACTTGCTTGACACTTTGTTGGCCCAAGTCAACGATAAAGGAAAGGAGAGCACTCTCTACCACCTCAACTATCATTTGATCCCTACTGAAGTGAACTACCAACCTATTGAGAAACATTGCCTGGCTTTGATCTTTGCTTCCCAAAAGCTATGGCATTATATGCTTTCTCCTAAGGTGAACTTGATCTCCAGAACTAATTCATTGTAGTATCTAATGACACGGCCAATGTTATCTAGATGGTTGGCATGATGGTCTATGATACTTTTGTAGTTTGACATTACATTGTAGTGCATTAAAAGGACATGTACTAGCAAATTTTTTTAGCACCTACTTCTTGTTGATTCCCAATGATGATCTGATGAACAAATCATGAACTTAGGGAGGCGACAACCTCAATGGGAGATGTATTTTGATGGTGCAACTTCTTTTCAAAAAGCATCACAATCTATTCTCTCGGAAAGGCGGGGTAGAATAGTTCTTCTAACTCCAGACCATGATGTGATGAGATTCTCATACTATCTATCCAACCCCTGCACCAACAATGAAGGTAAGTATGAGGCTTTGATTGCCAGTGTGGAGTTTGCTATCAGAATTAGTGTTAAGAGCATCAGCATCTACGGGGATGTCAGTTGGTCATCAATCAAATCATCGGGTCTTACAAGTTTCTCAAACCCAAGATTCATCATTGCCATGAATATACCATGAAGTTGTTGGCCTAAATTCCTGAAGTCACCATCTACAAGGTTCCCCAAGCAAGTAGCATGCTTTGGCCAAATTTTCCAAAGAATTGGCATGTTTGGAAGAAGAGTCCATTCCAATAAGGGTCCAAAATTGACAAGTCCTGTCCCTTATTGATGTCGAACTCATCAAGAGACTTTATCTTGAAGGAAAGTTATCATTGCCAAAATGGATAAGGAGTTGGATTAGAGGTAACCGTTCATAGATAATTTGAACACTAGTAAATTACCTCAAGAAAAGTCACAAGCCCATCAGGTGAAAACAGACTCTCTCTACTCTCATTGATGGCACCTGTCAGATCCTTTGATTAAATGTGGTTACATTATTTAGACAAACACAAAGCCCATGGCATTATAACTGAGGTGCATTCAGGTCTATATGGAGCACATCAGTCCGGACTGAAGATGAAGATGAAGATCAAACAACTTGGATATTACTAGCCTTTGATGATTATAGACTGCATGGATGTAGCTATAAGATGACATTAGTGTCAGGTACATAGTGTGGTCCTCCACCAACCACTTAACATTCTACATTCTACACCGTACATTAGCCTCAAGGCCATTTGAGTGTTGGGGTACCGACATTGTGGGTTTGATCTTCCTTCTTCCAAGGATCTTAGTTCATCTTTTACTTTTCCAAGTGGGCAAAGGCAATCTCACATAAGAGGTCACAGCTCAACATGTGCTTCAGTTTTTCAAGAACCATATCATATATAGGTTTGGGGTGCCTCGATAAATTATATCGATAATGGTACTGCATTCAAAACCACAAAGATTAACAGCTTTGCTAGAAGTCACAGTATAGATTGGAGATACTCCACCATCTACTACCCTAGAGAAAATGGCTTAGGAAAAGCATTCATCAAAACTCTCATCTAGTTATTTAAGAAGACTCTTCATGACAACAAGTGGCAGTGGAATGAGCAGTTGGTTAAAGCCTTGTGGGCCTATCACACCACATATCGACTCCAACTCAATCTACCCTATTTTCCTTAGTGTATGGGTCTGAAGCCATTCTACCTTTAGAAGTTCAACTCCCATCACTAAGGATAGCATTAGCAAGATCATTACAGATCAAAATGTAAAGTTGATATTAGAAGAACTCAAAGGTTTGGAGGAGAGTCACCTACGGGCGTGCCAGAACCTCGAGTTATACAAAGCCAAAATGATTCAAGCTCACAATAAGCTAGTCTGACCTAGGTCTTTCCAAGTAGGAGAACTTGTGTTAGTCCTAAGGAGACCAATTATTTCCTGTTGGAAGATGGGAGGCAAGTTTGAACCCACTTGGGAAGGCCCCTATGCTATAGAGAAGGCCTACCAAGGAGGATCATATCGACTCATCGATTGTACAAATGCTTCCAATTAATGGGCTCTATCTAAAGAAATATTACCAATGAAATAAATCATATTTGAAAATAATTATTAATAAAAAAACAAAATCAGATTCCATTCATCAAATCCTCTCATCTTTCTAAGCATTATTTGCTTATCTTGCGAATCTGCCATGATGTGTTTAGGGTACATGTAAGAGTCCCCCTGTAACATCCTATCCCTCTTTCACATCACAAACACAACCTCCTGATACTATTAAAATAGGTGTGAGAGAACCCAAGAGGCCTCCTATTTCAATTAGCACAACTAACTTAGGTATAAGAAAGCCCGAGCGACATCCTTTCTTAGTGGGAATTCTTGATTTTTATCCATGGTGCCATTTCATCAAACTCCCTAACATATTTAGGATATGTGTGAGAGAACCTAGGAGGCATCCTATTCCTTTTAACACATGCACAAAAACAAACACATATATTTTGTCTTGGGCTATTTTGATATAGCAAGCCCCTTGTGGCACTCACTCATTAGGCGGTGGGGTTTACATGCTACCTTGCTAGTATGTTACCCTAGTGATCATTTGTTGGAGGATGTGAGTCCCTACGCTTTCTTCCTAACTTGATCATTACAAAAAAATGAGCTCCTTGTTAGTATGGTAGATTTTTTGCTTGACCGATAAACTACCTCATGTTGATTTTGTTTAAGAAGATGTGTGTCCCAGGGTTTCTTCTTGAACTAATCATCATGATCTAACTAGGTCAGTATATTTGAGGTTTAGGATAAGTCCCCAGAGGCTCCTCTCCTCTTTGAGTTGACATAAGTCCTCGGCATTCACTCGGTAAGCCTAGGTCGGATGGCACTATCGAGCTAAAACGACTATCCGGATCCCACTATATGGAGGATGTGAGTCCACGAGCTTTCTTCCTAGGCGATTATATAAATTGATGGGCACCTTAGGTTGGTTGATGTTGCTATCGCGGCTGACTCACTAGTGAGTACACCACTCTTGGAGATGTGAGTCACCGAGCTTTGTCGAGTTGGACACCAAATACCTATTGGATATATGGTATGTCATCTTATCTAGGGTGTTGGATTAAGCCGCCTGGTCCTTCCCAGAAACTTATTTGGATCACATCCTTTGCGACCCCATTTAGACACTACCCGGGTTACCCTTGGATTGGGTCCCCTTTCTGTAGCCACCCTATGGTTGAAGAATATGTTCGCATGCAGATTCTCCCTTGGTTCAAAAAATCAGTTAGGTCTAGGCGATATAAGCTCCTTCAGTGTACCATAGGGTCCATGTTAAAACAAATTAAACAAATAAAAAAATTAATTCACTTATGGATTAGGAATTCAATTCCCCAAAAGGCCCCTTTTTCCAAGCAGACATCCTATCTTTAGGGCACTGTCAACAGAACTCCCTATAAGAGTTGCCTAACTACCTGATTTAAGATAAATACCCAGGTCGGTACTCACTCCATAGTTGCCATTAGGTCAGGTTCAATCTATTTTGCCACAAACAGGTTACCCTGATAGTCTTTCCACTTTGGAAGATATAAGACTATGATGCATTCTTTCTAGCAAGATTATCGCAAACTGACAAGCAGCTTTAGGTCGGGTTTGATTTATTGCCCAAAGAAACTGATCACCCCAGTGGTATTTTGTAGTGGAAGATGTGAGTCCCCAAGCTTTCTTCCCTTAAATTGATTATTGCAAACTGAAAGGAACTCCTTTGATCAGATAATTCTTCAATCAGTTGGGAAGCTACTCCCTTTGGTTCAGTAAATCTGAGATAGGTCTGGGCTGATATAAGCTCTTTCTCAGTGTGATCCATCGCAAACCAATGGAATCCATTAAAACAAATATAAAAATAAAATTAATCTTGACTATCTTTGAGTAGATTTAAGTACCCCAGCAGCATTCACTCAATAGCCAACCCTAGGTCGGGTTTGATTTGTTGCCCAAAGCAACCGATCACCCTAGTGGTTCCTTATTTTAGAAGATGTGAGTCCCCATGCTTTCTTCTTAACTTGACCATTGCACACCAAAAAGCACCCCTTTGATTGGATATTCCTATCTTGTGGTTAGTAGACTACTTTTGGTGAGTGCGAGTTAGGTCACCATGGCCCCACTGATGCGGTCATCACAAATCGATGGATCCATCTTAATCAAAACAAATCTAAAATGAAATTAATCTTGGCTATCTTTGAGTTGATCTATTTCCCTAGTGGCATTCACTCAATAGCCAATATTAGGTTGAGTTCAATCTATTCCCTTGCCAATAGATTACCAACTGGTCCTACTTTGGAGGATGTAAGTCTACTGCTTTCTTCCTAATGCATTTCTGCAGAAAGGCATCCCTTTGGTTGGTTAGTCCTAACATGTGTTTAGTAGACTAACACTTTAGATTTGTAAATATGAGTTAAGTCTAGGCCTCTTTGACTCCTACTCAGTGCAATCCATAGCAAATCAACAGGGTTCATCTCAAAATCTAAAATCTAAAAATTTGAAATAAATTCAACAAAATAAAATCTGAAACAAACAAAACAAAATAATCAATCAATCTAAATCAAATATTTTGTTTCTCCATAATGAGATGCAAATATTTCTAGTCCCCCAGCGGATCTAGAATTCTAATCCCTCAACGGATTTTACAACCCCTCCCTTATGGATGACTTGAACTTGCCTCCCTAGTGGAGAGTTCACTTTTCTATCCCCTGTAGAGTCAAAACAAACACAAATTAAATGAACAAAAAATTTAAACAAATTCAACCTTCTTCCCCAGCGGAACTTACTTAAATAAATCAAAATTTTCTCCCCCGTGAGACTAAAATCAAATCAAACCTCTCATCCCTTTGTGGATGACTTGAACCTGCTTCCCTTGTGGAAGGTTCATATTCTATCCCTAGTGGATTTCTCCTTTTCTCTCTTATGTTTTTTGACATAAGTAGCCACATTCTAAACTCTTGATTCCTTCTACACCTTGGTTTAGGGTAGATTATTATATGTTAGTGTTTGTGATCTTTGGTGTTCTTGATCATTTGATCATTTTCCAATCGTCACTTGTTCTTGTCCACCCCTCTGCCTTTTGTTGATCTCATTTTTAGAATGAGATCTCAACCTCCCTCTTAGACATAGGACTTCTCTTAGACACTAAGAGTTCCTTAGTCTTAAGACACATCTAGTGATTAGGTGGACACTTAACCTAGCCCCAGACTTAGAAGAGTTAGCCATAGGAAGGTCAGGTGTTAAGAAAATGTCTTTACTCTATAGATTGAACCACATTCCTCACTTCCATCCTTCAAGTCAAACTCCAAATCAAATCAACATCAAACTTAAATCAATTCCTAATTGATTTTCTTCAAACTCAAATCAATTTCGATTGAAATCCATTGAAATGAAACCCATGATTGAAAGTGATTGAAATTCCAAGTTTGAAATATTTCTAAGTTCTTTGATTTCCTCTTAAGAACTTAGCCCAAATCAAGTTCAAACCATCTCAAATTCATAAAATTTTCTCACAACCCATTTATATTCTCATTTATATTCACATATATAAATGTAATATAAATTCAAATCAATCAAACTAAATCCAAAATTCCAAATCTTTTTTAAGTCCTTTAATCCTCTCTTAAGGATTTAGCCTAAATCATATTCAAATCACTTCAAATCCTTGAAAACCTTATTTATATTCTCATTTATATTCACATATATAAATGAAATATAAATTCAAACAACCAAACCCAATCCAAAATCAAACACATATTCATTCAAAATCTAACCTATGCCTTTCAAGTCAAAATCACGAACTTAGCCAAATCAATTTCAAATCAAGCCAAACTATTGACTTTTCTTCATGATTCAATTAATCATTCAATCATGAATCCAAATATAAATATGAACTTTAAAACTTAACCAAAACTCAATTCAAAATCAAGCTAAAATCCATCTCATGTTCACCCTTTGAATATGAAATTATCAAATGAATCAAAACCCATTTGACTTCAAACCACTTGAAAATGGATTTATATTTCAATCATAAGTCCATATGTGAGTTCAACCAAACTCAAATAAAGCTTTTGACCATTTGACCTACTTGAACTTGACCTAAAGTGACCTAAAGTACCTTATCGACCAAATTCTAATCCTAACCAAATTGGATTGAACTAAGCCCACCTAAGCCTCTCATCATGATCAACAATCATGATCATGATGATCATCAATCAATTAAATTGGGTCAAACCAAGTCAAAGAGGGTTGACCAAGTCAACACTTAGCCAAAATGAAGCCCAACATAGCCAAAATCCACGATAGGTCAAATTGATTGAAACCAATGATCTAAGTTCATTCATGATCAATGTTGAAATTGACCAAAACATTGAGCTAACCTAAATTGGCCACTTGACCAGCTTGATCCAACTTGACCTAAAAAGTCAAAATGTATCAAAACTTGATCTAAGCCAAATTGATTGAAATTAATGGGTTAAGTTCATCCCAAAAAGATTGTTGAACTTTACCAAAGCCTCAATTAGACCTAGCCCAATTGACCTTGAACTTGACTTTAAAGGGTCATATTTCAATTCAATCTAAAATTGATTGGAAATAAAGATACCAATCTATTTCATATGACCAACTAAACCTAAACCAACCCATGACCTAACCAAATAGGTCAAATGGGTCAAATTAACTTGACCCATTTGACCTAAATGAACTCAATTGAACCAAATTCAAACCTATACCAAATTGTATCAAACCAAAGCCACCAAAACATTTTAAATGGTCATATGAACTTGACCCAACCTTTGGTTTGACCTAATTTGACCAATTGGTCTACTTCACCCAAGTTGGCCCATTTTGACCTAAATGAGTCAACATGAGCCAAATCACATTAAATCAACTCCAAATTCAATGAAACATGGCCAAACCTATTTTCTCATCATACCAAATATGCCCAAACTAAAATCAAGGTCAAATGACCATTTTAGCCCTAGGAAATATCCACTTGGAATTTGGTCAAATCCTCTCCATATTTACTTAGCACCCTCTTAGTGGATCAAGTGAACACTAGGGAATGTGGTGCACCCAGCCCAATGGGTTTGGGTCAGCCCAACCTAGCCCAATGGCCAAACCAACCATATACCTTGAAATGGAGCACATAGAATCCTCCTTCCACTCAATTCAAGCACATGGCAACCTCACTTCTTCCCCTGGCCAAATCAAAATCAAGGACATCCTAGCACAAACCCATGACATAAGTTCAATTGGATCAAAATGGCAAGGAGACTTGTGGCAATCTGATTGCCCTTGGGGGAGATATACTCCCCCTAGTTTAACTCGATCTTCACTCTTGCTAATTTGATTGAAGCAAAGGAACTCAGAGCAAGCCCTAGCTACTCTTCCCAAGCTTCTTAAAGAGAGGTTGAACTTCCCATTTCTTGATTTCTCAAGCTAAAAATAGGGGAAGAAAACCAAAATCCAATCTCACTCCACACCTAAAACCAGCCTAATTCCCTTTGTAAGCTCCCTTAAGGACCCTAATAAAACTTGTCTAAGCTCTTTCCCAAGCTCCAAAGGTAAGAGGGGTGCTAGTTCGATCAAATCAAAGTTCAAGGTGGAGTTGGCCTCAAAAAACCCAATCTCAAGACCTCAAACTCTCAACAAAGCTTCATATCCACTAAATGAAACTTCTCAAGATGATCAGATCACCTTCGGTGAGGTAAACCATTTTTTTGAGCTTAATCTAGCCATAGTGTGGAGCTTTGTGAAAGAATATTCCATTGCCTGATAAACTAGCTATTGGATATGATCTTCATTGTATGATGAAGGCGTGGGATAAATTTTTGCTCAATCCGAGCTCAATCGAGCTCGGATCTTTCCTTAGAACATGGACATTCTCCATTGCTCATAAGGAAATATAGGGATGAATCTCTTACCATCCATCCATGCATTTGGATGGATGACCGAGATTAAAACACATAGCATCCCATGTTTCACCCTTTAGAACCGCAACTTTAATCCGACCATCCGATCCATGATCGGACGGTGAAAAGCATGTAGCACTATGTGATATGATGATGTGATAAGTTAAAGACCCAATCTTGTCACGCCATGTGAAAAGCGCATGTTGCATCAATGGCCCACGTGGTGCCGACGGGATTAAACATATAATTAAGCTTTTTTTAATTATTATTTAATCAACAAACATTCCTAAATTCATATCTAAGCCTAGAAAAATCAAACAGATATGAGAAGAATTGCATTGGAAAGATAATTGAACATAGAATATTCTAAAATTGATTTTAATTAATTTTAAATAGTTCATTTCTCTAAATTTAGGTTTTATTGGGAATGTTATTATGTTAATTACCCTTTAATTAATCCATTAATTAATCCCAAACATCTTGTGTATGATTAGTGGGATGACTCCTACCTCCCCTAATTTTCTTGGGATTTATTGGTTTGCTTAATTAGGAATTGCTAGCTCATTCTTAATCACTCCCTTAATGTAATTAAAGTTAATTAAGGGTATATAGTTTAACCCTCGATTGAGTCAATTAAAATTTGATTAAGTGAATATGAGGTTTGAGGAGTAATTTTGAGATACTTTCCTCAAGATATTTTCTAAACCCCTTTTCTTAATCCATCTTTAATTCAGGGTAATTCACTGATTACCCCCTTAATTAATTTCATAAAATTCTAAAACTTTTCAAAACTTAATTAATATTTCTTAGGTAAATGCTCAGGTGTCTAAGGGCCTATGTACAGTTATAGAAATTAAAATCCAACTCACATGTGTGAGGGGGTTATGAAAGTGCTTAAGTTAAACCCCTTAGTTAAATTAATCATTAATCATGAGCCAAATGCATTAAGCCCTTTTTTTACTAGGTGCATTGCTGATTTAAATTCCTTGTTTGGTTTTATGTCATCTCATCAGCTCATAATTATTTGATTAACTATGCTAAGGTGGTATAGGTAAGGAGTAATTAACACACTTAATTCATACCTTAACTAATCAAAAATATAAAATGGATCTAATCATCTAAAATTGAATTTAAATATCATACACATGTGGGAATGGGTTAGGAATAGCAAAATCACCTCACATTTATCAAATTAAATCAAACTAAAAATAAAATCAAACCTTCTTTAAAAACAACTTGATTTTCTTTAAGCTCTGTTATTTCATAAGATTGTATTGTGGAATCATAAGCCCTAAATTTTTAATGAAAAATTCAACTCAAATAAATTAAATCAATTTCAAAAATGTAAAACTCAACCATAGGATAGTTTGATATACTCGCTAGGTTTCCTATCATCGTGAGCATCTCCTACTTATCTTCATTTGACTTCGATTATATCTCCCTCCCTTTGACCAATCCCATTTGATCTTCCAAAATAAACTAATAGATTAATAGTCCTACCAATTGCAATCTTTAGAGATAACGATCATTTACCTTAATCGAGAGTATTTCAAAGGAATCCCCTTCATTAGGATGTAATTAACTATGGGGAATTTCCCCTATAGGGAACTTAACAAACCCAGTTTAAAATAAACCCTACTTTACTTTTCCTTGTAAAGTGGAAGAAAACTTCATACACATGCAAACCCATTGTCCTTAGGAGTCATTGTTCGGTGATTAGGTCCATTGTAGGGTAGTGACTTCTATCTTTCAAGATAGTACACTTCTCCTCAATGTCATATCCGATCACCTTAATAAGAACATATGCGGATCTACGTGGTGTCCAAATGCATAAAAGAAGAAAGTATATTTCTATCTACATTTTATCTTGTATAGAGTGAAGATGGAAGTACACATTTCTTTTAGAGAAATTGAAAATTTTTCACCACAGTACCTTAGCTATCTTGGAATTCATAAGACTAAACTACATGATTTTAAAATCATAGGAGGAGTTAGCTGGTGGCCACTTCTAACAGTTATAAGTCCAGAAGTCAGATAATTTATTCTCACTTGTGGAGGTAAACCCTTATGTCCACTTGTCGCTTAGATTTAGGTCACGCTAAAGCTCCCTAGATTTAGGATCTAAGTTAGCTATTTTCTTCAGGCCACAAGCATAAATCCTCATGTCTTAAGCATTCCAACAACCTTATGTTGGTTGATTATAAGCCCTAGTAATTTAATTAAATTTCAACTCAAAATATATAAATCTCCTCAATTCAAAATTATAAAGCCTAACCATAGGATAGATTGGAATGCCCACTTTGCTTCCTAGTATCATGAGAATTTCCTACTTATTTCATTTGGATTCCAAAATTAAGTCTTCTCCTTGAGCTTTCCTAATTGATTTTCCAAATAAAACCAATATTTTGATAGTCTAACCTTGAAATTTTTGGAGATGATAATTATCTACTTTAATCGAGAATATTCATAGAAAATTTCATTTCCTAAGATGTAATTAACTATGCAGGCTTTCCTTCAATTGGAACTTAAGAACCTGGTTTAATATAAACCCTGCTTTATTCATCCATATAAAGTAGGAAAAAAATCTCTCGTACATTCGAAGACCCATCATGTCTTAGGAGTCTTTATTACGTGATTAGGTCCATTGTAGCGTGATGCCTCTATCTTTCAAAATAGTATATCATACGTCAATGTTGTACTCGATCACCTCAAAAAGTACCCCCCATACGATCCATGTGGTGTCCCCGCCCATTTGCATCCAAAAATAAACACCACAAAACCCTCTCACTTTGTTTATTGAATCCTCTCAACATCATCCTTTCTTTTTGGAGTTTGGAGATGTCGATCCTCAAGGAGGCAAGGGTTCTTAGACTCATAATGTTGATTGATACACCTAGGTCAACCAAAACTCTGGATAGCATGTATCTTCCAACCTCCACTATAATGTAAAGAGGTGGTTCTACTCAGTCGTCCCTAAGAGTAAGTCTTCATCATTGAATGTAAAAAAAAACTAAAAAAACTAAATAAACAAAAGTAGAAATGTTGAATCGGAATTCATTCTCTATTAAAAAAACCAAAATAGAACCACGAACTACACGAAACTAAGCTAAAACTTAAACCCTAAACCCCAAACCCTAAACCTAAACTATACATAAACCTAAACCCTAAACCATAAACCACAAACCCTAAACCCTAAACTCTAAAACCACTAAACCACAAACCACTAAATAAAAACAATAAAACCTAAATCCTAAACCCCAGACCCAAACCATGAACTAACTTAAACTAACCAACTTAAACCCTAACCACAAAGCTAAAACCAAACCTAAACAAAATGATAAGATAAATTAAAAAATCTATGCCAAAATATAATAGAAACATAACTAACCTAAAACCTAAATAAACTTAAAAGAAATAAAATAAAATAAAATAAACTAATAAAAAAAATAAAACCCAAACTAAACTAAAAAAATAAAATCCTAAATAAGATAAAAATAAAATTTAAAATAAAATAAATAAACTTAAAATAAAATAAAATAAAACTAAATAAAACTAAACCACAAAAAAAACCTAAAAATAAATAAAATAAAACTAAACAAAACTAAAAATCTAAACTCAAATAAAATTAAACTAAAATAAATAAAACCTAAACCTAAAATAACCTAAACCTAAACCTAAACCTAAACCTAACCTAAATAAAATATAATAAATTAAAAATAAAGGTAAACCTAAACTACAAAATAAAACCTAAAATAAACAAATAAAACCTAAAACCTAAACATAAGAAAATAAAATAAAGCCTAAACCAACCTAAAATAAAATTAAACTAAACATAAAAAATAAAATGAAAACCTAGACCTAAACCTAAAATAAAATAAAACTTAAACCTAAAAAGAAAATAAAAATAAAACTCAACTAAAAAATAAACATAAACCTAAACCTAAAATTAAAAAATAAACTAAAATAAAAACCTAAACTAAAATAAATAAACATAAAATAGATAAACTAAATTAAATAAAAATAAAAAATAAACATAAATAAAAAATAAAATAATCTAAAATAAATAAAAAATAAACTAAATAAATAAAGAAGAAATATTGAATATGGTTGTTCTCTATTTAAAGAAAAACCAAAACCAAAACCCTTAAAAAATCTGAACCAAAACCAAAACCTAGAACCCTAAACCCTAACCCAACTTAAAAAAAATCCTAAACCACAACCCTAAACTCCAAACCCCAAACAAACCCTAAAAAAGATATAAACCAAAATCTAAAGTAAATAAAACACAAAATAAATTAAATTAAAATTTAAACCAAAATAAAATAATAAAATAAAATAAAATAAAAAACTAAAACTTAAACCTATACTAAACTAAACATAAACCTAAAAGAAAATAAAATAAAATAAAACTAATTTAAAATAAAATTAATAAAACCTAAACTAAACTAAAAAAATAAAAAGTTAAATAAAATCAAAACTTAACCTAAAATAATAAAAACAAACCTAAAAATAAAATAAATAAAAGAGTAAGACTAAATTTAAACAATAACCCAAAATAAAACCTAAAATAAAACTAAATGAAACTAAACCTAAAATAAAAATAAACCTAAACATAAACCTAAAGTAAAATAAACAAAACCTATACCTAAACTTAAAATAAACTAAACCTAAACCTAAACCTAAACTAAGTAAAATAAAATAAAATAAATTTAAAATAAACCTAAACTATAAAATAAAAAAATAAAAAAAACCTAAAACTAAAAAATAAATAAAAAACCTAAACTAAACATAAATAAAAAAATAAAACTAAAATCTTAAAAATAAAAAAAATAAATAAAACTAATTAAAACCAAACCTAATCCTAAACCTAAAATAAAAATAAACTAAAATAAAACTTAAACTAAAATAAATAAACCTAAAATAAATAAATAAACTAAATATAAAAATAAAATAACCCTAAATCAAAATAAAAAAAATAAAAATATAAAATAAATAAAATAAACTAAATAAACCTAAAGTGATGGGTTTACTTAATTTCAAAAATAATAAAAATAAAATAAAAACACTATCCTAAACCCTAAACCCTTAAAACCTTTCCCACAAAACCCTAAATCCTACTCTAAAACCAAAATCCTAAACCCTAATCCCCAGACCTTTAAACCATAAACCTAAAGCCTAACCGGACCATAAACCCACAAACACAAAACCTCCTAAACCCTACCTAAAGCCTAAACCCCAAACCCTAGGCCACTAAACCTAAAAGACCCTAAACCTAAATCCCAAAACATAAAACCTAAATAAATAAACATAAAATTTTAAAAAAATAAAACTAGTTAAAAATTAAAATAAAATTAATAAAACTAAACTAAAACCTAAAAGCTAAACTAAACCCAAACCTAATCTAAAATAAAATAAAATAAAATAAAAACAAAACTAAAATAAAATAAAGAAAACCAAACTAAACTAAAATAAAATAAAATAAATATAAAAAAACCTAAAAAAAAACAAATGTAAAATAAAAGTAAAATAAACCTAAAATAAAATAAAAAAAAACTAAATAAAAAGCTTAACCTAAGAAAAACCTAAAAATAGATAAAAAATAAAATAAAAACCCAAAACTAAAAAAAACTAAACCTAAAATAAATAAAATAAAATAAATTAAAAATAAACTAAACCTAAACTAAAAATTAAAACTTAAATATAAACTATAAACCTAAGCCTAAAAAAAAGTAAAATAAAACCTAAACCTAAACCTAAACCTAAAAAAAAAAATAAAGCCTAATCCTAAAATATAAAAATAAAACTAAACTAAAAAAAACATAAACATAAACCTAAAAAAATGTAAAAAAAATGAACCTAAAATAAATAAGCTAAACTAAATAAAATAAAAAAGATAAACCAAAATAAAAAATAAAAAATAAACAAACTAAAATAAATAAAAAAATAAAGTAAATAAACCTAAACCTATCACTTTACTTAATTTAGAAAAACTCTAAACCCTAAACACTAAACCCTAAACCCTAAATCCTAAACCTTAAACCCTAAACCATATAACTAACCCTAAACCCTAAACCTACAACCTTAAACCCTAAACCCTAAACCCTAAACCCTAAAACCCTAAACCCTAAGCTATCCCTAAATCTACAACCCTAAACCCTAAAACTAAAAACCCTTAGCCCTAAACCCAAAAACCTAAACCTTAAAACCCTAAACCCTTAACCATAAAACCTAAACCCTAAACCTAAACCTAAAAAATAAAACCTAAAAATAAGTAAATAAATAAACCTAAACTTAAATAAAATATAAAAATAAAATAAAATAAAACTAAACTTAAACCTAAACCTAAACCTAAAAAATAAAATCAAATAAACTAAAATAAAATAATTAATATCCTAAACTAAACTAAAAAATAAAATAAACCTTAGAATAAAAAACCTAAAGAAAATTAAAACTAAATGTAAAATGAAGATAAAATGAACTTAAAAAATAAAATTAAAACTAAATAAAAACTAAACCAAAACAAAAAAAAATCTAAAAATACATAAAAAATAAAACCTAAACCCTAAAGAAAAAAAATGCTAAGCCTAAAATAAAAATAAAATAAATAAAATAAAATTAACCTAAACTTAAACTCAAATAAATAAAACCTAAGCCTAAACCTAAAATAAACTAAACCTAAACCTCAACATAAATAAAATAAAATAAAATAAACTAAAAATAAACCTAATCCTAACCTAAAAAATAAAATTTAAAGTTAAGGTAAAATAAAAATCTAAACTATAAACATAAAAAGATAAAATAAAAACCTAAACATAAACCTAAAATAAAAAAAATAAAATCAAAACCTAAAAAATAAAATAAAAATAAATCTCAACAAAAAATAAACCTAAACCTAAACCTAAACTTAAAAAATTAAACTAAATTAAAAATCCTAAACTAAAAAAAATAAACCTATAATAAATAAATTAAACTAATTAAAAATAAAAAAATAAACATAAATAAAAATTAAAAATAAATTAAATTAAAGTAAATAAAAAATAAACTAAATAAACTTAATAACCCTAAACCTACCGGATTACTTAATTTTAAAAAACCTAAACCCTAAGCTAACCCTAAACTAAACCTTGAAAGTAAAATAAAAAAACTTAAACTTACGTTTACTTAATTTAAAAATAAACCTAAACTAAAACCTGAACCTTAAATCAAAAATCTATACCCTAAACCCTAAACCCTAAGCTAACCCTAAACTAATAACCCTAAACCCTAAAAACTAAAAACCCTAAGCCCTAAACCCTAAAACCCTAAAACCCTAAACCCTAAACCCTAGACCCTAAAAATCTAAACCTAAACTAAATAAAACCTAAATATAAATAAATAAAAAAACCTAAACCTAAATAAAATAAAAAAATAGAAAAAATAAAAACCTAAATTAAAACCTAAACCTAAACCTAAAAATAAAATTAAATAAATTAAAATAAAATAATTAATAACCTAAACTAAGCTAAAAAAATAAACCTAAGAAAATAAAAACTAAATGTAAAATAGAAATAAAATATACCTAAAAAGATAAAATAAAAACTAAATAAAAAAAACCTATGAAAACCTAAAATAAATAAAAAATAAAACCTAAACCCTAAAGAAAAAACCTAAACCTAAAATAAAATAAAATAAACAAAATAAAATAAACTTAATCCTAAGCTAAAATAAACTAAACTAAAATAAAAAGCTAAAAAACCTAAAATAATAAAATAAACCTAAACCTAAACCTAAACCTAAACTAAATAAAATAAAATAAACCAAAAATAAACTTAATCCTAAACTAAAAAAATAAAATCTAAAAATAATCCTAAAAAACCCTAAAATATATACATAAATAAATCTCAATTGTAAAATAAACCTAAAGCTAAATCTAAACCTAAAAAAATATAAAATAAAATAAAAACCTAAATTAAAATAAATAGACCTAAAATAAATATATAAATAGACCAAAACCCTAAACCCTTAACTAAAACCTGAAACTTCAACCTAAAACTTAAACCTTAAATCCTAAACCCTAAACCCTAAACCATAAACCCTAAACCCTAAAACCACAAACCCTAAACCCTAAACCCTAAGCTCTAAACCCTAAACCCTAAACCCAAAAAAAACCATAAAATCTAAATCCTAAACCCAAACCCTAGACCTTAAACTAACCCTAAAACCTAACCCTGAAAAGTTAAAAACCTAAACCTAAACAAAATGAAGCTTAAAAATAAAATTAATAAAAAATCTAAACTAAAATAAAATAAAAACATTAACTAAAACCTAAAACCTAAACATAAACCTAAACCAAAAAAAAATAAAAAAAAAACTAAAATAAAATAAATAAAATAAACAAAAATAATAAAAAACCTAAATAAAATAAAAAATAAACCTAAAATAAATAAAACAAACCTAAAATAAAAAAAAAAAAAATAAATAAAAAAAAAACCTAAAAAAAAATCTAAAATAAATAAAAAATAAAACCTAAACATTAAACTAAAAAAACCTAAACCTAAAATAAAAATAAAATAAACCTAAACCTAAACTAAAAAAAATTAAACTAAAATAAATAAAACCTAAACCTAAAATAAACTAAACCTAAACCTAAACCTAACCTAAATAAAATATAATAAATTAAAAATAAACCTAAACCTAAACTAAAAAATAAACCTAAAAATAAACCTGAAATAAAAACCTAAAACCTAAACCTAAGAAAATAAAAAAAAAACCTAAACCTAAACATAAAAATAAAAAATAAAACCTAAAACTAGAAAATTATATAAAAACCTAAACCTAAACCTAAAAATAAAAAATAAAACATAAACCTAAAAAGAAAATAAAAATAAAACTCAACTAAAAATTAACATAAATCGAAACCTAAAACTAAAATATAAACTAAAATAAAAAACCTAAACTAAAATAAATAAACCTAAAATAGATAAACTAAACTAAATAAAAATAAATAATAAACATAAATAAAAAAAATAAAATAACCTAAAATAAATAAAAAATAAACTAAATAAATAAAATCAGAAATGTTCAATATGAATTTGTTCTAAAAAGAAAACCCAAAAACATAAAACCCTAAACTAAAACCAACCTAAACCTAAACCTAAACTTAAACCTAAACCCTAAACCTAAACCTAAACCTAAACCCTAAACCCTAAACCCTAAACCTAAACCCTAAACCCTAACCCTAAACCCTAAACCCTAAACCCAAAAAAGCCTAAACCCTAAACCCTAAACTCCAAACCACAAACCCTAAACCTAAATCCTAAACTAACTAACCTAAACCCTAACCCTAAAAGCTATAAACCGAAATCTAAACTAAATAAAACCTAAAAATAAAATAAATTAAAAAATTTAAACAAAAATATGATAATAAAATAAAATAAGTTAAAAACATAAACTAAAACCTAAACTATACCTAAACCTAAACATAAACCTAAAAGGAAAATAAAATAAAATATTAAAACTAATCTAAAATAAAATAAATAAAAACCTAAACTAAACTATAAAAAATAAAGAACTTAAATTAAATTAAAACTAAACCTAAAATAATAAAAAACAAACCTAAAATAAAAAAAACTAAGTAAGAACCTAAACTTAAACAATAAACCTAATAATAAAACCTAAACCCTAAACTAAATCAAAAACCTAAACCTAAAATAAAAAGAAAATAAACCTAAACCTAAACTAAAATAAACAAAACCTATACCTAAACCTAATAAAACCTAAACCTAAATTAAATAAAATAAAATAAACCTAAACCTAAACTAAAAAATAAAACCTAAAATAAAAACCTAAAACCTAAACCTAAACAAATAAAATAAAACCTAAACTAAATATAAAAATAAAATAAATTGAAACCTTAAAATAAAATAAAATAAATAAAACTAAACTAAAAAATAAAACCAATCCTAAACCTAAACATAAAAAATAAACTAAACTAAAAAACCTAAACTAAAATAAATAAACCTAAAATAAATAAACTAAATATAAATAAAATAACCAAAATAAAAAATAAAATAAACTAAAATAAATAAAACAATAAACTAAACAAACCTAAACTAATGAGTTTACTTAATTTAAAAAATAATAAAAATAAATAAATAAAAAAACCTTAACCCTAAACCCTAAACCATAAACCCATAAACCTAATCTAAACCCTAAACCCTAAATCCTACCCTCCTAAAAACCCCAAACCCCATAGCTAGTTTTTTGTTGGGTTTAGGTTTAAGTTTGGCTTAGGGTTTTAAGTTTAGGCTTTTATTTTTGGATTTGGGGTTTAGTGATTTTTATGATTTGTTTAGTTTTAAGTTTTAGGGTTTAAGGCTGTGGTTTTAGGGTTTAGGGTTTGTTAAGTGTTTAATATTTTAGGGTTTAGGGTTTAGGGTTTTGGGGTTTGTGGGTTTAGGTTTGTTTTAGGATTTGTGGTTTCAGATTTAGGATTTAAGGTTTTAGGGTTTGGCTTAGGTTTTTTTTTAATTTTAAAAATATTTTCAAATTAAGCAAATGAGTAGTTTAGGTTTATTTTGTTTATTTAGTTCATTTTTTTTATTTTATTTTATTTACTTTTATTTTATTTAGGTTCATTTTATTTTACTAGTTAGTTTATTTATTTAGTTTATTATTAGTCCATTTTTATTTTTAGCTTTATTTTGGTTAGCTTCAGCCATTTATTTTAGATCATTATCTCACTCATTTAGGCCTTTTATTTTTTATTTAGCTCAGTAGTTTACTCATTCTTTTAGCTCAGTTAGGTTTATTTGGCTCAGCCTGGCCTGGGTGCTCAGGCTCTAGCCCAGGGCTCATGCTCAGGGTCAAGGTCAGCCCAGTGGCCTAGGTTGGGTTTAGGCTCAGCCTAGGGTCAGTTTAGCTCAGCCAGTTTAGGGCCTGTAGGCTAGGTTGGGGCCCAGGGCCCAGGTTTAGGGCCTGGCTTAGGCTCAGGATCAGGTTTGGGTATTAGGAACCATGGTTTCAGTGGTTTTAGAACCCAGAGCTTGGATTTTTAGGGTTTTGGGGTGGGTAGGTAGGTGTAGGTAGGCTCAGGGTTTATGGTTTGTGGCCTAGGTTTGGTTGGGGTGTATTCTTTAGGTTTAGGGCTTTAGTAGGTTTAGGCTTAGTTTTTTGTAATTTTTGAGTTTAGGTTTATGGTTTAGGTTTTAGGTTTAGGTTTAAGTTCTAGTTTAGGGTTTAGGGTTATTTTTTAAGAGAGAATAAATTCATATTCAATATTTCTTCTTTTCAATTTAACCAACCAAGTAGCGCACCATGTTTTCTAAGACACAAGTGAAGATATAGATAAAAAATGAGCATGCATAGAGCAAATAAAAAACCCATAGATAACTAGGATTATCTCTACTGTAAAGACATAGTTCCACAAGCAACATATCAGATCGGTCGATCATCAATTTCTCTAGTTCCTATCAGAACCACCATAACCTCTCGTACAGGGGGATCCGTCATCATATCCCCAATTTATCCCTCCGTAACCAGCATGACTGTAACCTCCGTCGCTCCTCCTGCCTCCATAACCACCACTACTCTTACCAGCACCTCCATATCCACTAGCACCTCCAAATCTCCCACCACCACTGCGAAAATCACCTCCTCCGCATTCGCCTCCACCGCCAGATCTAGATTGAGCCTAGTTGATGTTGATGTTCCTACCGTTAAGGTTCTTCCTATTATTAGGGTTTAGGTTTATTAGGTTTTAGGGTTTAAGTTTATTTTTATATTTATTTAGTTTATTTAGGTTTAGGTTTAGGGTTTAGGTTTTAAAATTTAGTGTTAGGGTTTAAGGTTTAAGGCTTAAGGCTTAGGGTTTAGGGTTTAGGGTTGGGGATTAGGTTGAGTTTGCTAAGGTTGGGTTTATTTTAAGATTTAGTGTTTAAGCTAGGGTTTAGGGTTTTAGGTTTTAGATTTAGAGTTTTGTGTTTAGCTTTAGGTTTTAGGGTTTAATTTTATGGTTTGGGTTTAGCCAGGGTTTGGGGTTAGTTTAGGTTTAGGGTCAGGTCTGGGGTTTAGGGTCAGTTGGTTTGGCTGTTGGCCTAGGGTCAGTTGGAGGGTCAGTTAGTTTAGGGTTTAGGGTTTGGGTTTTGGTGGTGTAGTGTTAGGTTTGGGTAGGGTTTGGGGTTTAGGGTTTAGGGTTTAGAATTTAGGTGGGTTTAGGGTATTTATTTATTTTATTTTTTTTAAATTAAGTAAACCCCAGGTTTAGGTTTCTTTAGTTTATTAAGATTTTTTATTTTTTTATTTTATTATATTTATATTTAGGTGAAATTTATTTTATTTAATTTAGTTTATTTATTTTGGTCTATTCATTTTAGTTTAGATTTTTTTATGTAGTTTATTTTTTAGGTTTAGGTTTATTTTATAGTTTATTTTATTTTATTTTATTTCTTAGGTTTAGGATCTATTTTTATTTTTAGGTTTAGGTTTACATTTTTAAGTTGAGGTTTTTCATTTTATTTTATTTATTTTGTTTTTATTTTTACTTTAAGTTTAGGTTTATTTTAGTTTATTTTATTTTTTTTAGTTTAGGTTTAGTTTAAGTTTAGGTTTAGATTTATTTATTTAGGTTTATTTATTTTAGTTTAGGTTTATTTTATTTTTATTTTAGGTTAATATTTTTTTTAGTTTAGGGTTTTTAAGTTTTATTAATTTTTTATGTTTTATTTTTTGGTTTATTTTTTAGGTTTAGGTGTGTATTTAGTTTTTATTTTATTTTATTTTAAGTTTATTTTATTTTTATTTTAGGTATAGTTTTTATTTTATTTAGGTTTTTTCTTTTTTTGTTTATTTTAAGTTTTTATTTATTTTATTATAATTATGTTTTTATTTTTTATGTATTTTGTTTTTATGTTTAGGTTTAGGTTTTTATTTTATTTTATTTATTTTATTTAATTATTATTTAGGTTTTTTTATTTATTTTATTTCTAGTTTTTATTTTATTTTGGTTTAGGTTTTTAGCTTTTTAAGGTTTAGGTTTAGGGTTTATGGTGAATTTAGGGTTTATGGTTTAGGGTTTTAGCATTTAGGGTTTAGCATTTAGGTTTAGGGTTTAGGGTTTCAAGGGTTTAGGGTTTGGGTTTTAGGTTTAGGGTTCATGTTTTAGTTCAGGGTTTAGGGTTTTTGTATTTTTCAAAAAAAAGAAAAAAAATTCAGGTTCAACATTCTTCTTTTTGATTTCATTAACTAAGTAACACACCAAGTTTTCTACGACACAAGCGAAAATGTAGATAAAAAATGAGCATGCATAGAGCATACCAAAAAAATTAGATAACTAGAACCGTCTCTACTGTAAAAACACGGTTTAATAAGCAATAGATCAGATCTGTCGTTCTTCAATTTCTCAAGTTCCAATTAGTACCACCCTGACCTCTCGATTTGTAGGATCTACCATCATATCCTCGATCTCGCCCTCCGCCACCACCATGGCTATAATCTCCATCGCTCCTCCTACCTCCATAACCCCACTAGTCCGACCACCACCTCCAGATCCCCCACCACCATTAGGATAACTGCCACCTACGCCTTCACCTCCACGCGGATCAGTTGTGAGGTGATGTTCACTGTCAACCCATTCTTAGGGTTTAGGCTAGGATTAGGTTTATTAGGTTTTAGGGTTTTTCAATTTCTTTTAATTTTTTTAGTTACTTTAGGTTTAGTGTTTAGTTAGGGTTTAGGGTTTAGTTTTATGATTTAGGGTTTTATGTTTTTGGGTTTAGGGTTTAGCCAGATTTAGGGTTTAGGGTTTAGGTTTGGTTGGTTTAGGGTTTAGGATTGGGTTTAGGGTTTAGGGTTTAGGGTTTTAGTTTAGGGTTTGAGTATTTAGTTATTTAGTGTGGTTTAGGGTGAGTTTAGGGAGGGTTAGGGTTTAGGTTTAAAGTTGGGTTTAAGGTTTATGTTTTAGGGTTGTAGGTTTAGGTTTAGAGAGGGTTTTAGGGTTTAGGATTTAGGGTTTAGGGCTTTTAGGGTTTAAGGTTTAGAGTTTATTGTTTAGGGTTTTATTTAAAAAAATAAGTAATGCATGTTTATGTTTATTTAGTTTATTTTAGTTTATTTTTTTATTTATTTATTTTATTTATTATTTTATTTTGGGTTTTTTTTAGGTTTTTTGTAGTTTATTTTAATTTTTATTTTATCTTTTATTTTTATGGTTAATTTTTTATTTTTTTTAGGTTTTATTCTTAGTTTAGGCTTAGGTTTATTTTTAGTTTATATTATTTTATTTAGTTTAGGTTTAGGTTCACATTTAGTTAATTTTGGGTTAAAGTTTACATTTTATTTATCTTAGTTTAGCTTATTTTAGTTTAGGTTTAGGTTTATTTTATTTTTTATTTTAGGTTTAAGTTTTTTTTTTAGTTTAGGGTTTAGGTGTTATAATTTAATTATTTTTTGTTTTTAGTTTTAGGTTAAGGTTTTTATTTAGTTTTTATTTTATTTATATCTAAGTTTATTTTATTTTATTTTTAATGTTTAGTTTTATTTTATTTAGGTTTTTTATTTTTAGGTTATGTTTTGTTTAGTTTAGGTTTTTCTTTCTTTTATTTTAGTTTAGTTTTATTTTCTATTTTATTTTATTTTTAGGTTTAGGTTTAGGTTTAGGTTTTAGTTTAGGTTTTCATTTTATTTTATTTTATTTTCTTATTTAGGTTTAGGTTTTGGGTTTAGGGTTTAGGGTTTAGGGTTTAGTGTTTATGATTTAGGGTTTTTAGGGTTTAGGGTTTAGGGTTTAGGTTTAGGGTTTAAATTTTGTTTCAAAATAAAGTTTAGGGTTTAGGGTTTAGGGTTTAGGGTTGTAGGTTTAGGGTTAGGGTTTTCTTTAATATTTTATTTTTTTTATTTTTTTATTGTTTTTAAATTCGTAAAATGGTAAGTTTACATTTATTTAGTTTATTTTTATATATTTTAGTTTAATTATTATCTATTTTATTTAGGTTTTTTATTTTATTTAGTTTAATTTATTTATTTTAGTTTAGGTTTTTTATTTTAGTTTATTTTTTAGGTTTAGCTTTAGGTTTAGGATTATTTTTTAGTTTAGTTTTATTTTTATTTTATTTTTTAGGTTTAGGTTTTCTTTTTTTATTTTTAGGTTTAGGTATAGATTTATATTTTATTTTTTTTAGGTTTAGGTTTTAGATTTTTATTTTAGGTTCATTTTTAAGATTTATTTTTTAGTTTAGGAGGATGTGAGCCCCGAGCTAAAGACGATCATCGAGCTAAAGACAAACTATCCCGAATCAGTTCCACTTATGGGAGGATGTGAGTCCCAGCTTTCTTCTAGGCGATTATTGTAAATTGATGGGCACCTTAGGTTGGTTGATGTTCGCTATGCTGACAGCGACTCAACTAGTGAGTACACCACTCTTGGCAGACGTGAGTCACCGAGCTTTGTCCTTGAGTTGGACACCAAATACCTATTGGATATATGACTAGCCATGTCATCTTCTATGGGTGTTGGATTAAGCCGCTTAGCGGCCCTTCTCCCCACAATTTATTTGGATCACATCCTTTGCGACCCCATTTAGACACTACCTGGGTTACCCTTGGATTGGACAGTCCCCCTTTCTTAGTAGCCACCCCTGTGGTTGAAGAATATGTTCAACAGATACACAGATTCTCCCTTGGTTCAATAAATCTGAGTTAGGTCTAGGCTGATATAAGCTCCTTCACAGTTTGATCCCTCACAAACCAACAGGGTCCACGTTAAAATAAATTAAACAAATAAAAAAATTAATTCACTTATGGATTAGGAATTCAAGTCCCCAAAAGGCTCCTTTTTCCAAGCAGACATCCTATCTTTAGGCAGCGAGAACTCCTATAAGATTTGCGACAACGATTTGAGATAAATTCTGGTACTCTCACTCCATAGTCGCCATTAGGTCAGGTTCAATCTCTTTTTCCACAAACAGGTTACCTCGGTAGTAATTCTGTTTTGGAAGATGTAAGACTATGATCCATTCTTCCTAGCAAGATTAACCCAGGCGCCTTAGGTGATTTGCCCAAAGCAACCGATCACCCCAGTGGTATTTTGTAGTGGAAGATGTGAGTCCCCGAGCTTTCTTCCCTTTAATTGATTATTGCAAACTGAAAGGCACTCCTTTGATCGGATAATTCTCCCATCAGTCGGGAAGCTACTCCGTTTGGTTCAGTAAATCTGAGATAGGTATGGTCTGATATAAGCTCCTTCTAAGTGTGATCCATCGTAAACCAATGGAATCCATTGAAATAAATATAAAAATGAAATTAATCTTGACTATCTTTGAGTAGATTTAAGTACCCCAGCAGCATTCACTCAATAGCCAGCCTTAGGTTGGGTTCGATTTATTGCCCAAAGCAGCTGATCACCCTAGTGGTTCCTTATTTTGGAAGATGTGAGTCCCCGTGCTTTCTTCTTAACTTGACCATTGCACACCAAAAAGCACCCCTTTGGTTGGATAGTCTTATCTTGTGGTTAGTAGACTACTCGCTTTGGTGAGTCTGAGTTAGGTCTAGGCCACCATGGCCCCTACTCAGTGCAGTCCATCACAAATCGATGGGATCCATCTTAATCAAAACAAATCTAAAAATGAAATTAATCTTGGCTATCTTTGAGTTGATCTACGTTCCCTAGTGGCATTCACTCAATAGTCAACCCTAGGTTGGGTTCAATCTATTCCCTTGCCAATAGATTACCCCAGCAACTGGTCCCTACTTTGGAGGATGTAAGTCTACTCTGCTTTCTTCCTAGTACAGCTGCTGCATACTGAAAGGCATCCCTTTGGTTGGTTAGTCCTACCATGTGTTCAATAGACTACCACTTTAGATTTATAAATATGAGTTAAGTCCAAGCCTCTTTGACTCCTACTCAGTGCAATCCATTGCAAATCAACAGGGTTCATCCCAAAATCTAAAATCTAAAATCAAACAAATTAAACAAAATAAAATGAGATAAACAAAACAAAATAATCAAACAATCTAAATTAAATCTTTTGCTTCTCCTCAGTGAGGTACAAATCTTTCTAGTTCCCCAGTAGATATAAAATTCTAATCGCTCAATGGATTTTACAACCGTCCCTTGTGGATGACTTGGACTTGCCGCCCTAGTGGAGAGTTCACTTTTCTATCCCCCGTGGAGTAAAAAAAAAAACACAAATTAAATAAACAAAAAATTTAAACAAATTCAACCCTCTTCCCCAGCGGAACTTACTTAAATAAATCAAAATTTTCTCCTCAGTGAGACTAACATCAAATCAAACCTCTCATCCCCTTGTGGATGACTTGAACCTGCTTCCCTTGTGGAAGGTTCATATTCTATCCCTAGTGGATTTCTCCTTTTCTCTCTTATGTTTTTAACATAAGTAGAGCCACATTGCACTAAATTCTTGATTCCTTCTACACCTTGGTTTAGGGGTAGATTATTTATGTTAGTGTTTGTTATCTTTCGGCATTGTTGATCATTTCGGTCAACACCAATACGTGCAGTGTTCCTTGTCAGTCATACCAAACCTACTGGGTGCCTTTTGTTGATCTCATTTTTAGAATGAGCTCTCAACCCCTCCCTCTTAGACATAAGACTTCTCTTAGACACTAAGAGTTCCTTAGTCTTATTAAACATCTAGTGATTATGTGGACACTCAACCCAGCCCCAGAGACTTAGAAGAGTTAGCCATAGAATAGGTCATTTCCTTAAGAAAATGTCTTCACTCTATAGCTTGAACCACATTCCCTACTTCCATCCTTCAAGTCAAACTCCAAATCAAATCAACATCAAACTTAAATCAATTCCAGCCTAATTGATTTTCTTCAATCTCAAATCAATTCCATATGATTGAAATCCATGATTGAAATCCTTAATTGAAACCCATGATTGTAACCCATGATTGAAATTCCAAGTTTGAAATATTTCCTAAGTTCTTTGATTTCCTCTTAAGAACTTAGCCCAAATCAAGTTCAAACCATCTCAAATTCATAAAATTTTCTCACAACCCATTTATATATTCATATATAAATGAAAAATCAATCAAACTAAATCCAAAATTCAAATACAAAATTTCAAATCTTTCCAAGTCCATTAATCCTCTCTAAGGATTTAGCCTAAATCATATTCAAATCACTTAAAATCCTTGAAATTTTCTCATAACCCATTTATATTCTCATTTTTATTCACATATATAAATGAAATATAAATTCAAACAACCAAAACCAGATCCAAAAATCAAACACATATTCATTCAAAATCTAACCTATGCTTTTCAAGTCAAAATCCTGAACTTAGCCAAATCAATTTCAAATCAAGCCAAACTATTGATTTTCTTCATGATTCAATTAATCATTCAATCATGAATCCAAATATAAATATGAACTTTAAAAACTTAACCAAAACTAAATTCAAAATCAAGCTAAAATCCATCTCATGTTCACCCTTTGAACATGAAATTATCAAATGAATCAAAACCCATTTGACTTCAAACCACTTAAAAATGGATTTATATTTCAATCATAAGTCCATATGTGAGTTCAACCAAACTCAAATAAAGCTTTGACCAAGCCATTTGACCTACTTAGGCTCACTTGACCTAAAGTGACCAAAAGTACCCTTATGAGCCTAATCCCAACCAAATTGGATTGAATTAAGCCCACCTAAGCCTCTCCTCATGATCAACAATCATCATGAGATGATCAATCACTCAAATTGGGTCAAACCAAGTCAAACCTAAGGGTTGACCAAGTCAACACTTAGCCAAAATGAAGCCCAACATAGCCAAAATCCATGATAGGTCAAATTGATTGAAACCAATGATCTAAGTTCATTCATGATCAATGTTCGAAATTGACCAAGTCAACATTTGAGCCTAACCTAGCCCAATTGGCCACTTGACCCAACTTGATCCAACTTGACCTAAAAAGTCAAAATATATCAAAACTTGATCTAAGCCAAATTGATTGAAATCAATGGGTTAAGTTCATTCCAAAATGATTATTGAACTTGACCAAAGCCTCAATTGGCCAACTAGACCTAACCTAGTGCAACTGACCTTGAACCTAACTTGACCTAAAGGGTCATATTGAGCCAAATTCAATCTTAACTAAAATTGTTTAGAAATAAAGATACCAATCTATTTCATATGACCAACTAAACCTAAATCAACCCATGACCTAACCCAAATAGGTCAAATGGGTCAAATTGGTCAACTTGACCCATTTGACCTAAATGAACTCAATTGAACAAAATTCAAACCTGCACCAAATTGCATCAAACCAAAGCCACCAAAACATTTTAAATGGTCATATGAACTTGACCCAACCTTTGGTTTGACCTAATTTGACCAATTGGTCGACTTGACCCAAGTTGGCCCATTTTGACCTAAATGGGTCAACATGAGCCAAATCACATTAAATCAACTCCAAATTCAATGAAACATGGCCAAACCTATTTTATCATCATACCAAATATGCCCAAACTGAAATCAAGGTCAAATGACCATTTTAGCCCTAGGAAATATCCACTTGGAATTTGGTCAAATGCTCTCCATATTCACTTAACACCCTCTTAGTGGATCAAGTGAACACTAAGGAATGTGGTGCACCCAGCCCAATGGGTTTGGGTCAGCCCAATGGCCAAACCAACCATATGCCTTGAAATGGAGCAAATGGAATCCTCCTTCCACTCAATTCAAGCACATGGCCACCTCACCCACTCCTTCCCTGGACAAAATCGGATTCAAGGACATCCTAAACGGCCTAACAAACCCATGACATAAGTTCAATTGGATCAAAATGGCAAGGAGGCTTGTGGCTATCTAATTTCCCTTGGGGGAGATATACTCCCCCTAATTCAACTCGATCTTCACTCATGCTAATTTGTTTGAAGCAAAAGAACTCAGAGCAAGCCTTAGCTACTCTTCCCAAGCTTCTTAAAGAGAGGTTGAACTTCCCATTTCTTGATTTCCAAAAATAGGGAAGAAAACCAAAATCCAATCTCACTCCACACTTAAAACTAGCCCAATTCCCTTTGCAAGCTCCAAGGACCCCAATAAAACTTGTCAAGCTCTTTCCCAATCTCTAAAGGTAAGAGGGTGCTAGTTGATCAAATCCACAAAGAGTTCAAGGTGGAGTTGGCCTCTAGAACAACCACCCACCTCAAACTCTCAACAAAGCTTCATATCCACTAAATGAAGCTTCTCCAAGGGAATTGAGTGATCACCTGGTGAGGTAAACCATTTTTTGAGCTTAATCCAGCCAGCAGTGTGGAGCTTTGTGAAAGAATATTTCATTTCGATAAACTAGCTATTGGATATGATCTCCATTGTATGATGAAGGTGTGGGATAAATTTTTTTCAACTCTAGAACATGGGCGTTCTCCATTGCTCACGGGGAATTACAGGCATGAATCTCTTACCGTCCATCCACGCATTTGGATGGATGGCTGAGATTAAAACACATAGCATCCCATGTTTCACCCTTTAGAACCGTAGCTTTAATCACAATCATCCGATCCATGATCGGACGGTTGAAGAGAAAGCATGTAGCACTATCACTGATGCAGCGCTACGATGTGACAAGTTAAAGACCCAATCTTATCACGCCATGTGAAAAGCACATGTTGCATCACTGGCCCACGTGGTGCCGACGGGATTAAACATATAATTAGGTTTTAAATTATTATTTAATCAACAAACCTTCCTAAATTCATATCTAAGCCTAGAAAAATCAAACAGATATGAAAAAAATTGCATTGGAAAGATAATTGAACATAGAATATTCTAAAATTTATTTTAATTAATTTTAAATAGTTCTTTTCTCAACATTTAGGTTTTATTGGGAATATTATTATGCTAATTATCCTTTAATTAATCCACTAATTAATCCTAAATGTCTTGTGCATGATTAGTGGGATGACTCCTACCTCCCCTAATTTTCTTGGGATTTATTGGTTGCTCAATTAGGGGAATTGCTAGCTCATTCCTTAATCACTCCCTTAATGTAATTAGGATTAATTAAGGGTATAATTAGTGGTTTAACCCTCTGATTGAGTCAATTAAATTTGATTAAGTGAATATGAGGTTTAGGGAGTAATTTTGAGATACTTTCCTCAAGATATTTTCTAACCCCCTTTTCTTTCTTAATCCATCTTTAATTCAGGGTAATTCACTGATTACCCCCTTAATGAATTTCTTAAAATTCTAAAACTTTCCAAAACTTAATTAATCTTTCTTGGGTAGATCCTTAGGTGTCTAAGAGCCTATGTACAGTTAAAGAAATCAAAATCCAACTCACATGTGTGAGGGGAGTTATGAAAGTGCTTAAGTTAAACCCCTTAGTTAAATTAATCATTAATCATGAGCCAAATGCATTAAGCACTTTTCTTACTAGGTGCGTTGCTGATTTAAATTCTTTGTGTGCTTTTATGTCATCTCATCAGCTCATAATTATTTGATTAACTATGCTAAGGTGGTATAGGTAAGGAGTAATTAACACACTTAATTCATACCTTAACCTAATCAAAAATATAAAATGGATCTAATCATCTAAAAATTGAATTTAAATATCATACACATGTGGGAATGGGTTAGGAACATCAAAATCACCTCATATTTCTCAAATTAAATTAAACTCAAAATAAAATCAAGCCTTCTTTAAAACAACTTGATTTGCTTTAAGCTTTGTTATTTCATAAGATTGTATTGTGGAATCATAAGCCCTAAATTTTTAATAAAATATTCAATTCAAATAAATTAAATCAATTTCAAAAAGGTAAAGCTTAACCATAGGATAGTTTGAGATACTCGCAAGGTTTCCTATCATCGTGAGCATCTCATACTTATGTTCATTTGGCTTCGATAATATCTCCCTTTCTTTGACCAATCCCATTTGATCTTCCAAAACAAACTAATAGATTAATAGTCCTACCTATTGCAATCTTTAAAAATAACGATCATTTACCTTAATCGAGAGTATTCCAAAGGAATCCCCTTCATTTGGATGTAATTAACTATGGGGGCTTTGCCCTATAGGGAACTTAACAAACCCAGCTTAAAATAAACCCTGCTTTACTTTTCCTTGTAAAGTAGAGGAAGAAACTCTGGTACACATGCAAACCCATTGTCCTCAGGAGTCCTTGTTCAGGTGATTAGGTCCATTGTAGGGTAGTGATTTCTATCTTTCAAGATAGTACACTTCTCCTCAATGTCGTATCCGATCACCTTAATAAGAACATATGCGGATCTACGTGGTGTCCAAATGCATAAAAGAAGAAAGTATATTTCTATCTTCATTTTATCATGTATAGAGTGAAGATGGAAGTACACATTTCTTTTAGAGAATTGTTTTTTCACCACAATACCTTAGCTATCTTGCAATTCATAAGATCGAACTACATGATTTTAAAATCATAGGAGGAGTTAAATGCCACCAAGTTAAGTCGACAATTTATTCTAGGAGGTTTATGTCCACTTGTCGCCAGATTTAGGTCACGCTAAAGCTCTAGATTTAGGATGAGTTAGCTATTTCCTCTCACCTCTTAAGCATTCTCGCAACCCTGTGTTGATAGATTATAAGCCCGAGTAATCTAATTAAATTTCAACTCAAAATATATAAATATCCTCAATTCAAAATTATAAAGCCTAACCATAGGATAGATTGGAATGCTCAGGCTTCCTAGTATCATGAGCATTTCCTATTTATTTCATTTGGATTCCAAAATTAAGTCTTTTCCTTGAGCTTTCCTAATTGATTTTCCAAATAAAACCAATATTTTGATAGTCTAACCTTGAAATTTTTGGAGATGATAATTGTCTACTTTAATCGAGTGTATTCTTAGAAAATTTCATTTCCTAAGATGTAATTAACTATGGAGGCTTGCTTTCAATTGGAACTTAAGAACCGGTTTAATATAAACTTTATTCATCCATATAAAGTAGGAAAAAATCATACATTCAAGGCCCATCATGCCTTAGAGTCTTTATTATGTGATTAGGTCCATTGTAGGGTGATGCCTCTATCTTTCAAGATAGTATATCATACCTCAATGTTGTACTCGATCACCTCAAAATGTACCCCCAATACGATCCACGTGGTGTCCCCCGCCCACTTGCATCCAAAAATAAACTCCACAAAACCCACTCACCTTGTTTATTGAATCCTCTCAACATCATCCTTTCTTTTTGGAGTTTGGAGATGTCGATCCTCAAGGAAGCAAGGGTTCTTAGACTCATAATGTTGATTGATATACCTGGGTCAACCAAAACTCTGGATAGCATGTATCTTCCAACCTCAACTATAATGTAAAGAGGCGGTTCTACTCAGTCGTCCCTAAGAGTAAGTCTTCATCATTGAATGTAACGCCTAAGATATCCTTCGAGTGGCATGCCTCCTCTTTAGTACTGGTTAGTTGAGCTATGCATATCTCTAGATTAATTAAGGTCTTGATTTGAGATTTCCTCATCTCTTTGTATAGACATCATAAATAAAACTTTCTAAGGTGATCTAAGTTTTGGCTTATTTTGGGGTTTTTGGTTTCTAGTTAGTTAGTTTAGGGTTTTTAGGTTAGATTTTAGGGTTTGGTTTTGTGTTTTAGGTTAGTTTATTTTTAGTTGTTTGGGAGATTTAGGGTTTAAGGCTTAGTATAAGTGTAGGGTTTAGGCCTCTAAATTAATTAATTCTTTCTTGTTGAAAGGCAGAGCTCTACTTCAAACCTAGATCCTAAAACCCTAACCCTAACCTAAACAAACCCTAACCCTCAACCCCAAAACCCAAACCTTAAACCTAAACTAACAAACCATAAACCCTAAAACCCTAAACCCTAAAGCAATTTTAACTTAAACCCTGTTAACCCAAATTAAACCTTAAATCTAAGAACCTAAATCTAAAATAAACATAAACCTTAAACCCTAAACATTAAACCCTAACCTTAAGCCCTAAACCTAAAAACCCTAAACTAAAACTAACCCAAAAAAACTAAAACCTAAAACCTATAAATACTAAATTAAAATTAAATTAAATAAAACCTAAAATAAAACAAACTAAACTAAATAAAATAAAATAAACTAAAAAAGACACTAAAATAAAATGTAAAAAAAATAAACTAAAATAAAATATAAAATAAAAAAATAAACTAAATACTAAATAAACAAAGAAATGAATCAAATTATTCATTAAAACCCAAAATCAAAACCTCAAACTAAAACCAAAACCTAAACTAAACTAAACCTAAACATTAAAACAACCCAAACCCTAAACCCTAAACCAAACTATAAACTAAAACCAAAACCTAAACTAAACCTAAACTAAACCTAAACTTAAACTAAACCCTATCCCAAAAAACATAAAACCTAAATCCTAAACCCCAAAACCATGAACTAACTTAAACCTAAACTAACTAAAACCCTAACCCTAAAAGCTAAAACCTAAACCTAAACAAAATAAAGCCTAAAGATAAATTAATAAAAAATCTAAACCATAAATAGAAAACATAAACTAAAACCTAAACCTAAACCTAAACATAAACCTAAAGAAAAGAAAAAATAAAACTAAACTAAAATAAAATAAATAAAACCCAAACTAAACTAAAATAAAACCTAAATAAGATAAAAAATAAACCTAAAATAAAATAAAACCTAAAATAAAATAAAAATAAAAAAATAAAAAACTTGAAAAAAAACCTAAAATAAAATAAAACCTAAACCTAAATAAAAAATAAAATAAACCTAAACCTAAACTAAAATAAAATTAAACTAAAATAAATAAAACCTAAACCTAAACCTAAAATAAACTAAACCTAAATCTAAACCTAAACCTAACCTAAATAAAATATAATAAATTAAAAATAAACCTAAACTTAAACTAAAAAATAAAACCTAAAAATAAACCTGAAATAAAAACCTAAAACCTAAACCTAAGAAAATAAAATAAAAGCCTAAACCTAAACCTAAAAAATAAAAAATTAAACCTAAACATAAAAATAAAATGAAAACCTAGACCTAAACCTAAAAATAAAAAATAAAACTTAAACCTAAAAAAGAAAATAAAAATAAAACTCAACTAAAAAATAAACATAAACCTAAACCTAAAACTAAAAAATAAACTAAAATAAAAAACCTAAACTAAAATAAATAAAATTAAAATAAATAAACTAAATTAAATAAAAAAAATAAACATAAATAAAAAATAAAATAAACTAAAATAAATAAAAAAATAAACTAAATAAATAAAGAAGAAATATTGAATATGAATTTGTTCTATTTAAAAGAAAAAACCCAAAAACCTAAAACCCTTAACTAAAATCTGAACCCTAAACCAAAAACCTAAACCTTAAACCCTAAACCCTAAACCCTAAACCCTAAACCCCAAACCCTAAAACTTAAACCCTAAACTCTAAACCCTAAACCCTAAACCCAAAAAAAAATCCTAAACCCTAAACCCTAAACTCCAAACCCCAAACCCTAAACCCTAAACCCTAAATCCTAAACAAAACCTAAACCCTAAATCCTAAACCCTAAACCCTAAAAAGATATGAACCAAAATCTAAACTAAATAAAACCTAAAAATAAATTAAATTAAAAATTTAAACCAAAATAAATAACAAAATAAAATAAAATAAAAACATAAACTAAAACTTAAACCTATACCTAAACCTAAACATAAACCTAAAAAGAAAATAAAATAAAAATAAAAACTAATCTAAAATAAAATTAATAAAAACCTAAACTAAACTAAAAAAAATAAAAAAACTTAAATAAAATCAAAACTAATCCTAAAATAATAAAAAACAAACCTAAAATAGAAAATAAAAAATAAAAACTGAGTAAGAACCTAAATTTAAATAATAAACTTAAAAATAAAACCTAAACCCTAAACTAAATCTAAAACCTAAACCTAAAATAAAAATAAAATAAACCTAAACCTAAACTAAAATAAATAAAACCTATACCTAAACTTAAAGTAAACTAAACCTAAACCTAATCCTAAACTAAATAAAATAAAATAAAATAAACTAAAAATAAACCTAAACTATAAAATAAAACCTAAAATAAAAACCTAAAGCTTAAACCTAAAAAAAATAAAATAAAGCCGAAACTAAACATAAAATAAAAACTAAAACTAAAATCTTAAAATAAAAAAAATAAATAAAACTAAACTAAAAAAATAAACTAAACCTAATTAACCTAAACATAAAAAAATAAACTAAAATAAAAACATAAACTAAAATAAATAAACCTAAAATAAATAAACTAAACTAAATAAAAATAAAATAATAATCAAAATAAAAAATAAAATCAGCTAAAATAAATAAAAAATAAACTAAATAAACCTAAACTGATGAGTTTACTTAATTTCAAAAATAATAAATTATAAAAAAATTAAAAAACCCTATCCCTAAACCCTAAACCTTAAAACTAACCTTAATAAATAAACCAATAACCCTAAACCCTAAATTCTAAAACCTAAAATCCTAAACCCTAATCCCCAAACCCTTAAACCATAAACCCTAAACCCTAAACCTTAAACCCTAAACCCTAAACACAAAAACCTACAACCCTAAACCCTAAACCTAAAGCCTAAACACCAAACCCTAAACACTAAACTCTAAACTCCAAACACTAAACCCTAAACCCCAAAAACATAAAAACCTAAACCTAAACTAAATAAAACATAAAAATTTTAAAAAAACTAAAAAAACCTAAAGTTAAATTAATTAAAAAAATAAAATTAATAAAAACTAAACTAAAACCTAAAGCTAAGCCTAAACCTAAACTTAAACCTAATCCTAAAAAAATAAAATAAAATAAAAAATAAAAACAAAACTAAAATAAAATAAAGAAAACCTAAACTAAACTAAAAAAAATAAAATAAACCTAAATAAAAAACCTAAATAATAAAAAACAAAATGTAAAATAAAAAGTAAAATAAACCTAAAATAAAATAAAATAAAAACTAAATAAAAACCTAAACCTAAGAAAAACCTAAAAATAGATAAAAAATAAAATAAAAACCCAAAGCTAAAAAAAGCTAAACCTAAAATAAATAAAATAAAATAAATCAAAACCTAAACTAAAATAAAGAAAATCGAAACCTAAACCTAAAATAAACTAAAGCTAAACTCTAAACTAAATAAAATAAAATAAATTAAAATAAACCTAAACCTAAACTAAAAATAAAACCTAAAATATAAACTATAAACCTAAGCCTAAAAAAGTAAAATAAAATCTAAACCTAAACCTAAACCTAAAAATAAAAAATAAAGCCTAATCCTAAAATATAATAAAAATAAAACTAAACTAAAAAAAAGCATAAACATAAACTTAAACCTAAAAAATATACTAAAATAATTGAACCTAAAATTAATAAGCTAAACTAAATAAAATAAAAGATAAACCAAAATAAAAAAAATAAAACAAACTAAAATAAATAAAAAATAATGTAAATAAACCTAAACCTATCAATTTACTTAATAAAAAAAAACCCTAAACCCTTAACACTAAACCCTAAACCCTAAATCCTAAACCTTAAACCTTAAACCCTAAAACTAACCCTAAACCCTAAACCTACAACCTTAAACCCTAAACCCTTAACACTAAACCCTAAAAAACCCTAAACCCTAAGCTATCCCTAAACCTACAACCCTAAACCCTAAAAACTAAAAGCCTTAGCCCTAAACCCAAAAACCCTAAACCTTAAAACCTTAAACCCTTAACCATAAAACCTAAACACTAAACCTTAAAAACCTAAACCTAAATTAAATAAAACCTAAAAAATAAGTAAATAAATAAACCTAAACTTAAATAAAATATAAAAATAAAATAAAATAAAAACTTAAATATAAACCTAAACCTAAACCTAAAAATAAAATCAAATAAACTAAAATAAAATAATTAATATCCTAAACTAAACTAAAAAAATAAAATAAACCTTAGAATAAAAAACCTAAAGAAAATAAAAACTAAATGTAAAATGAAGATAAAATAAACCTAAAAAAATAAAATTAAAACTAAAACAAAAACTAAACCTAAACAAAAATCTAAAAATAAATAAAAAATAAAATGTAATCCCTAAAGAAAAAAAGCCCTAAACCTAAAATAAAAAAATAAACAAAATAAAATTAACCTAAACCTAAACTCAAATAAATAAAACCTAAGCCTAAACCTAAAATAAACTAAACCTAAACCTCAACATAAATTAAATAAAATAAATTAAATTAAAAATAAACCTAATCCTAACCTAAAAAATAAAATCTAAAAGTTAAGGTAAAATAAAAATCTAAACTGTAAACATTAAAAGATAAAATAAAAACCTAAACATAAACCTAAAATAAAAAAAAATAAAATAACCTAAAAATAAAATAAAAATAAATCTCAACTAAAAACAATCTAAACCTAAACCTAAACTTAGAAAAAAATAAACTAAATTAAAATCCTAAACTAAAATAAATAAACCTATAATAAATAAATTAAACTAATTAAAAATAAAAAAATAAATATAAATAAAAATTTAAAATAAAATAAATTAACGTAAATAAAAAACAAACTAAATAAACTTAATATCCCTAAACCTACCGGTTTACTTAATTTTAAAAAAACCTAAACCCTTAGCTAACTCTAAACTTTAAACCTTGAAAGTAAAATAGAAAAAACTTAAACCTACAGGTTTAGTTAATTTAAAAATAAACCTAAACTAAAACCTGAACCTTAAATCAAAAATCTATACCCTAAACCCTAAGCTAACCCTAAACTGACAACCCTAAACCCTAAAAACAAAAAACCCTGAGCCCTAAACCCTAAAACCATAAACCCTAAAACCCTAAACCCTAAATCCTAAAAACCTAAACCTAAATTAAATAAAACATAAATATAAAATAAATAAAAATCCTAAACCTAAATAAAATAAAATAAATAAAATAAAATAAAAACCTAAATTAAAACCTAAACCTAAACCTTAAAATAAAATCAAATAAACTATAATAAAATAATTAATAACCTAAACTAATCTAAAAAAAATAAACTTAAGAAAATAAAACTAAATGTAAAATAAAATAAAATATACCTAAAAGATAAAATAAAACTAAAAAAAAAAAAAACCTAAGAAAACCTAAAATAAATAAAAATAAAACCTAAATCCTAAAGAAAAAAACCTAAACCTAAAATAAAAATAAAATAAACAAAATAAAATAAGCCTAATCCTAAGCTAAAATAAACTAAACTAAAATAAATAAAGCCAAATCCTAAACCTAAAATAAACCAAACCTAAACCTAAACCTAAACTAAATAAAATAAAATAAACCAAAAATAAACTTAATCCTAAACTAAAAAATAAAATCTAAAAATAATCCTAAAAAACCTAAAATATATACATAAGAAAATATCAACTGGAAAATAAACCTAAACCTAAACCTAAAAAAAATATAAAATAAAATAAAAAACCTAAATTAAAATAAATAGAGCTAAAATAAATAAATAAATAGACCAAAACCCTAAACCCTGAACTAAAACCTGAAACTTAAACCTAAAACTTAAACTCTAAACCCTAAACCCTAAATCCTAAACCATAAACCCTAAACCCTAAAACCACAACCCCTAAACCCTAAACCCTAAGCTCTAAACCCTAAAACCTAAACAAAAAAAAAACCATAAAAATCTAAATCCTAAACCCCAAACCCTAAACTTTAAACTAACCCTAAAATGTAACCCTAAAAAACTAAAAATCTAAACCGAAATAAAACGAAGCTTAAAAATAAAATTAATAAAAAATATAAACGAAAATAAAATAAAAACATAAACTAAAACCTAAAACCTAAACCTAAACCTAAACCTAAAAAAAAAAAAAAATAAAAATAAAACTAAACTAAAATAAAATAAATAAAAACCCATGCTAAACAAAAAAATAATAAAAAACCTAAATAAAATAAAAAATAAACCTAAAATAAATATAAAACAAACCTAAAATAAAATAAAATAAAAACTAAGTAAAAACCTAAACTTAAAAAAATCCTAAAAATAAATAAAAATGAAAACCTAAACATTAAACTTAAAAAAAACCTAAACCTAAAATAAAAATAAAATAAACCTAAACCTAAACTAAAATAAATAAAACCTAAACCTAAACCTAAAACAAACTAAAGCTAAACCTAACCTAAATAAAATATAATAAATTAAAAATAAACCTAAACCTAAACTAAAATATGAAACCTAAAAATAAACCTGAAATAAAAACCTAAAAGCTAACCTAAGAAAATAAAAAAAAACCTAAACCTAAACATAAAAGTAAAAAATAAAACCTAAACCTAGAAAATTATATAAAAACCTAAACCTAAACCCTAAAATAAAAAAATAAACATAAACCTAGAAAGAAAAAAATAAAACCTAAACCTAAAACTAAAAAAATAAACTAAAAAAAACCTAAACTAAAATAAATAAACCTAGATAAACTAAACTAAATAAAAATAAAAAAATGAAAAAAAATAAAAAATAAAAAAAATAAATAAAAAAAATAAACTAAATAAATAAAAGAACAAATGTTCAATATGAATTTGTTCTCTGTTGAAAAGAAAAAGCCCAAAAACACAAAACCCTAAACTAAAACATGAACCTTAAACCAAAAACCTAAACTTAAACCCTAAAACCTAAACCCTAAAACCTAAAACCTAAAACCTACCAAACCCTAAACTCCCTAAACCCTAAACCCTAAACCCTAAACCCAAAAAAAGCCTAAACCCTAAACCCTAAACTCCAAACCCCAAACCCTAAGCCTTAAATCCTAAACCCTAAACTAACCCTAAACCCTTAACCCTAAAAAGCTATAAACCGAAATCTAAACTAAATAAAACCTAAAAATAAAATAAATAAAAAATTTAAACGAAAATATAATAATAAAATAAAATAAGTTAAAACCTAAACCTATACCTAAACCTAAACATAAACCTAAAAACAAAATAAAATAAAATAAATAAAATCCTAAACTAAACTATAAAAAATAAAAAACTTAAATAAAATCAAAACTAAACCTAAAATAATAAAAAACAAACATAAAATAAAAAAAACTAAGTAAGAACCTAAACTTAAACAATAAACCTAACAATAAAACCTAAACCCTAAACTAAATCAAAAACTTAGACCTAAAATAAAAAGAAAATAAATCTAAAACTAAACTAAAATAAACAAAACCTATACCTAAACCTATAATAAACTAGACCTAAACCTAAACCTAAATTAAATAAAATAAAATAATCTAAAAATAAACCTAAAGCTAAACTAAAAAATAAAACCTAAAATAAAAACCTAAAACCTAAACCTAAACAAATAAAATAAAACCAAACTAAACATAAAAAATAAAAAAAATAAAATTGAAACCTTAAAAATAAAATAAAAATAAACTAAAAATAAACCAATAAAACCAACCTAATCCTAAACATAAAAAATAAACTAAAATAAAAAAGCTAATCTAAAATAAATAAACAAAACTAAATATAAATAAAAATAAACCTAAATCAAAATAAAAAATAAAATAAACTAAAATAAATAAAATAATAAACTAAATAAACCTAAACTGATGAGTTTACTTAATTTAAAAAATAATAAAAAATAAATAAATAAAACCTTAACCCTAAACCCTAAACCCTAAAACTAACCATAAACCCAAAACCTAAACCTAACCCCAAACCCCAAATCCTACTTAAAATCCTAATGCTAAACCCCAAACCCATAGCAGGTTTTTGGTTAGGGCTTGCTTTTTAGGGTTTAGGGTTTTTGTGTTAGCTTTAAGGTTTAGGATTTTATTTTAAGTTTGTTTAGGGATCACTATTTAGGGTTAGTTTTAGGTTTTAAGTATTAGGGTTTATGGTTTTTGTGGTTTGGGGTTTGGCTAGGGTTAAGTGTTTAATATTTAGGGTTTTTAGGGTTTGGGAGTGGGGTTGTTTGGGGAGGTTTGGGTTTAAGGTTTAGGGTTTAGGGTTTAGTTTAGAGGGATTTAGGATTTTTTAGGGTAGGGCTTAGGGTTATTTTATTAATTTTTAAAATATTTTCAAATTAAGTAAATTAGTAGGTTTAGGTTTATCTTGTTTATTTAGTTCATTTATTTATTTATTTTAGTTTATGTTACTTTTATTTTTATTTAGGTTCATTTTTATTTTTATCTAGTTTAATTTATTTATTTTAGGTTTATTTTAAAATTCTGTTTTTATTTTAATTTCTTTAAGGTTTAGGTTTAGGTTTAGTTTATTTATTTTTAGTTTAGTTTTATTTGTATTTCATTTTTAGGTATTTTATTTTATTTTTTTTAAGTTTTCATTTTAGCTTCGTTTTAGGTTTTATTTGGCCTATTTTAAATTTAGAAAGGTAGTTTAGGTCCTAAGGTTTAGGTTTTATGGTTTAGGGTTATGGTTTAAGTTTAGGTTTATGTTGTTTAGGTAGGTTCAGGTATTTTCAGCTCAGCTCAGGGAAGTTTAGTGTTTTTGTTAGGCCCAGGAGTGTGGTTAAGAGGATTAGGGTTTAGGGTAAGGAACCATGGAAGGTTTAGGGTTTAGGGTTTAGAATGAGCCTGGATTTTAGGGTTTTGGGGTTTGGGGTTTATATTATAGGTTTGGGTTTAGGGTTTAGGGTTTATGGAGTTTAGGGTTTAGGTAGTTTAGGGTTTAGAGGGTTTAGGGTTGGGTTATAATAGTTTAGGGTTTATGGTTTAGGTTGGGTTAGGTTTAAGTTAGTTTAGGGTTTAGGGTTATTTTTTAAGAGAGAATAAATTCATATTCAATATTTCTTCTTCTTGATTTAACCAACCAAGTAGCGCACCATGTTTTCTAAGACACAAGTGAAGATATAAATAAAAAATGAGCATGCATAGTGCAAATAAAAAATCCATAGATAACTGGGATTATCTCTACTGTAAAGACACAGTTCTGTAAGGAACATATCGGATCGATCATCATTTCTCTAGTTCCCATCGAACCACCACCTCTCGAGCAGGGCTCCATCATCATATCCCCACCCATCCCTCGTGACCAAGATGATCAGAACCTCCGCCGCTCCTCCCTCCATAACCATCTGCTTACACCTCCATATCCACTAGCACCTCCAAATCCCCACCACCAGAAAATCACCTCCTCCACATTCCTCCACAGATCTATATTGAGCCTAATTGATGCTGATGTTCCTACCGTTACGATTCTTCCTATTATTAGGGTTTAGGTTTAGGTTTAGGATTAGGTTTTAGGGTTTAGGTTTATTTTATATTTATTTAGTTTGTTTAGTTTAGGTTTAAGGTTTAAAGTTTAGTGTTAGGGAGGGTTAGATTAGTGTAGGGTTTTAGGGTTTAGTGATTTAGGGTTTAGGGAAGGAGGGTTTAGGGTTTAGGTTTAGTTAGGGAGGGGGTTTAGGTTTTGTTTAGAGTTTTGTGTTTAGCTTTGTTTAGGGGTTTTAGGTTAACAGATTTAGGTCCTAGTTTAGGGTTTTAAATCTTAGGGTGTGGTATATTTTGGGTTTAGTTTAAGGTCAGAGGTTGCAAGGGTAGGTTTAGTGTTTATGGTTTAGGCCTGGGTTTGGATTTTTGGGGTTTAGCATTTAGTTTGGGGTTTAGGTTTGGGGTGTGGTTTAGAATTTAGGGTTCAGGGTTTAGGGTTTTATTTATTTAATTTTATTTTAAATTAAGTAAACCCCATAGGTTTAGGTTTCTTTAGTGTATTAAGTTTATTTTTTATTTATTTTATTTTATTTTATTTCATATTTAGGTGAAATTTATTTTATTTAATTTAGTTTATTTATTTTGGTCTATTCATTTCAGTTTAGATTTTTTATTTAGTTTTTTTTAGGTTTAGGTTTATTTTATAGTTTAGTTTTATTTTTATTTTATTTCTTAGGTTTAGGATCTATTTTTTATTTTTAGGTTTAGGTTTACATTTTTTTATGTTGAGGTTTTCATTTTTTTATTTTAGGTTTATTTTGTTTTTTATTTTACTTTAGGTTTAGGTTTATTTTTTATTTTATTTTATTTTTAGTTTATGTTTACGTTTAAGTTTAGGTTTAGGTTTAGTTTATTATAGGTTTAGGTTTTATATATTTTAGTTTAAGTTTATTTTATTTTTATTTTAGGTTAATATATTTTTTTAGTTTAGGGTTTAGGTTTAGGTTTTAATTAATTTTTATATTTTATTTTTTGGTTTATTTTTTGGGTTTAGGTGTTTATTTAGTTTTTATTTTATTTTATTTTTATTTTAGGTATAGTTTTTATTTTATTTAGGTTTTTTTTGTTTATTTTAGGTTTTTATTTATTTTATTATAATTATGTTTTTATTTTTTATTTTTTTTTAAGTTTAGGTTTAGGTTTTTATTTTATTTTATTTATTTTATTTTATTATTATTGAGGTTTTTATTTATTTTATTTCTAGTTTTATTTTATTTTGGTTTAGGTTTTAGCTTTTAAGGTTTAGTTTAGGGTTTATGGTGAATTTAGGGTTTATGGTTTAGGGTTTTAGCATTTAGGGTTTAGCATTTAGGTTTAGGGTTTAGGGTTTCAAGAGTTTAGGGTTTAGGGTTTAGGTTTTAGGTTTAGGGTTCATGTTTTAGTTTAGGGTTTAGGGTTTTTGGTTTTTTTTAAAAAAAGAAAACAAATTCAGGATCAATATTCTTCTTTTTGATTTGATTAACCAAGTAACACACCAAGTTTTCTACGACACAAGCAAAAATGTAGATAAAAAATGAGCATGCATAGAGCATACCAAAAACCTTAGATAACTAAAATCATCTCGACTGTAAAAACACGGTTCAATAAGCAATAGATCAGATCCATCGTTCTTCAAATTCTCAAGTTCCAATCAGTACCACCTTGGCCTCTCGATTTGTAGGATCTACCATCATATCCTTGATCTCGCCCTCCGCCACCACCACGACTATAATCTTTGTCGCTCCTCCTACCTCCATAACCCCCACTAGTCCGACCACCACCTCCAGATCCCCCACCACCATTGGGATAACTGCCGCCTATGCCCTCACCTCTACTTCCAGATCTAGATTGAGCCTAGTTGATGGTGATGTTCCTACTCTGTCTACCCATTCTTGGGTTTAGGTTTAGATTAGGTTTATTAGGTTTTAGGGTTTCAATTTCTTTTTAATTTTTTTTAGTTACTTTAGGTTTAGTGTTTTAGGTTTAGAGGTTTGGGTTTAGGGTTTAGTTTTATGATTTAGGATTTTAGGTTTTAGGGTTTAGGGTTTAGGTTTGGGTTTAGGCTTAGATCTTTAGGGTTTAGGTTTAGGGTCAGTGGTAAAGGTTACTCAGGGTTTAGGTTTGGTAGTGTTTATGGTTATTTTAGGTTTAGAGTGTGGTTTAGGGTAGGGTTTATGGTTAGTTTAAAGTTTGGGTTTTGCTTAGGATTTATGTTTAGGCTCAGGGGTAGGTAGGTTTAGTTTAAGGTAGAATAGGTTTAGTGGCTCAGGATTTAGTGCTCAGGGTTTAAGGTTTAACTTTTTATTGTTTAGTTTTATTTAAAAAAAAAGTGATGTTTATGTTTATTTAGTTTATTTAATTTATTTTATTTATTTTAGTTTATTTTATTATTTATTTTTATTTAGGGTTATTTTAATTTTTATTTAGTTTGGTTTATTTATATTATGTTTATTCATTTTAGTTTAGTTTTCTTGTTTTAGTTTATTTTTTTGGTTTAGGTTTTTTTGTAGTTTATTTTAATTTTATTTTATCTATTATTTTAGGTTTAATTTTTTAGGTTTTTTTTTAGGTTTATTTCTTAGTTTAGCTTAGGTTTATTTTTAGTTTATGTTATTTTATTTAGTTTAAGTTTAGGTTCACATTTAATTTATTTTGGTTTAGGTTTACATTTTATCTATTTTAGTTTAGCTTATCTTAGTATAGGTTTAAGTTTATTTTTTATTTTTATTTTAGGTTTTTTTTTTAGTTTAGGGTTTAGGTGTTATAATTTAATTATATTTTATTTTAGTTTAGGTTAAGGTTTTATTTAGTTTTATTTTATTTTATCACAAGTTTATTTTATTTTATTTTATGTTTAGTTTTATTTTATTTAGGTTTTTATTTTTTAGGTTATGTTTGTTTAGTTTAGGTTTCTTTCTTTATTTTAGTTTTATTTTCTATTTTATTTTATTTTATGTTTAGGTTTAGGTTTAGGTTTAGGTTTTAGTTTAGGTTTTCATTTTATTTTATTTTTTTCTTATTTAGGCTTAGGTTTTGGTTTGGGAGGGCAGATTTAGTATTTACATTTAGGGTTTTGTGGTTTAGGGTTTAGGGTTTAAGAATTTATTTCAAAATAAAGTTTAGGGTTTAGGGTTTAGTTTAGGGTGTGGTAGGATTTAGGAGGTGTGGTAGGGTTAGGTTTTCTTTATTATTTTTTTTTTAATATTTTATTGTTTTAAACTCAGAAAATGGTAAGTTTACATTTATTTAGTATTTTTTAATATATTTAGTTTATTTATTATCTATTTTATTTAGGTTTATTTATTTAATTTATGTTTTAGTTTAGGTTTTTATTTTATTTTATTTTTTAGCTTTAGGTTTAGGATTATTTTTAGTTTAGTTTTATTTTTATTTTATTTTGGTTCTGTTTTATTTTTAGGTTTAGGTATAGAATTATATTTTATTTTTTTAGATTTAGGTTTTAGATTTTATTTTAGGTTCATTTTTAGGTTTTATTTTTAGTTTAGGTTTGGTTTGTGTTAAGTTTATTTTAGTTTATTTAGTTTAGGTTTAGTTTAGCTTATTTTAGGTTTAGGTTTAGTTTTATTTATTTTAGTTTAAGTTTAGTTTATTATATTTTCTTTTAGGTTTAGGTTTTCTTAGTTTAGGATTTTGGTTTTTTATTTATTTTTAAGGTTTATTTTACATTTATTTAGGGTTTAGGTTTTATTTTATTTTATCTTAGGTTTATTTTATTTTATTTTAGGTTTAGTTTTAGTTTATCTAGGTTTTATATTTTAGTTTTTTTATATTTTATTTTAGTTTAGTCTTTATTTTTTTATTTTATTTTGTTTTTAGATTTAGGTTTAGGTTTTAGTTTATGTTTTTATTTTATTTTGGTTTAGGTTTTTTGATTTATTTTATTTTTAGGTTTTATTTAGTTTAGGTTTAGGTTTTTAGCTTTTCATGGTTTAAGGTTTAAGTTTGGGTTTAGGGTTTGTATTTAGGATTTAGGTTTTTAGGGTTTAGGGTTTAGGGTTTAAGTTTTAGGTTTAGGGTTCTTGCTTTAGTTTAGGGTTTAGGGTTTTGATTTTTCTTTGCGAGAACAAATTGATTCAAGATTTCTTCTTTTCAAATTCATCAACCAAGTAACACACCAAGTTTTCTTACACAATGATGACATGGATAAACATGAGCATGCATAGAATAAATCCAAATCCTAAACCTAAAATAAACCAAACCTAAACCTAAACTAAATAAAATAAAATAAACCAAAAATAAACTTAATCCTAAACTAAAAAATAAAATCTAAAAATAATCCTAAAAAACCTAAAATATATACATAAGAAAATCTCAACTGGAAAATAAACCTAAACCTAAACCTAAAAAAATATAATAAAATAAAAACCTAAATTAAAATAAATAGAGCTAAAATAAATAAATAAATAGACCAAAATCCTAAACCTGAACTAAAACTAAACTTAAACCTAAAACTTAAACTTAAACCCTAAACCCTAAATCCTAAACCATAAACCCTAAACCCCAACACCACAAACCCTAAACCCTAAACCAAGCTCTAAACCCTAAAACCTAAACAAAACCATAAAATCTAAATCCTAAACCCCAAACCCTAAACTTTAAACTAACCCTAAAATGTAACCCTAAAACTAAAATCTAAACCAAAAAACTAAGCTTAAAAATAAAATTAATAAAAAATAAACGAAAATAAAATAAAACATAAACAAAACCTAAAACCTAAACCTAAACCTAAACCTAAATGAAAAAATAAAAAATAAAAACTAAACTAAAATAAAATAAATAAAAACCCAAGCTAAACAAAAAAAATAAAAAACCTAAATAAAAAAATAAACCTAAAATAAAAATAAAACAAACCTAAAATAAAATAAAATAAAAACTAAATAAAAACCTAAACCTAAAAAAACCTAAAAATAAATAAAAAATAAAACCTAAACATTAAAAAAACCTAAACCTAAAATAAAATAAAATAAACCTAAACCTAAACTAAAATAAATAAACCTAAACCTAAACAAACAAACTAAAGCTAAACCTAAACCTAACCTAAATAAAATATAATAAATTAAAAAATAAACCTAAACCTAAACTAAAATATGAAACCCAAAAAATAAACCCAAATAAAACCTAAAGAAACCTAAGAAAATAAAAAAAAACCTAAACCTAAACATAAAAGTAAAAAATAAAACCTAAACCTAGAAAATTATATAAAAACCTAAACCTAAACCTAAAAATAAAAAATAAAACATAAACCTAGAAAAGAAACTAAAATAAAAAACCTAAACCTAAAACTAAAAAATAAACATTAACCTAAACCTAAAACTAAAAAATAAACTAAAATAAATAAACCTAAAATAGATAAACTAAACTAAATAAAAATAAAAATGAACATAAATAAAAAAAATAAAAAATACAAAAATAAATAAATAATAAACTAAATAAATAAAAGAACAAATGTTCAATATGAATTTGTTCTCTGTTGAAAAGAAAAAACCCAAAAACACAAAACCCTAAACTAAAACATGAACCTTAAACCAAAAACCTAAACTTAAACCCTAAAACCTAAACCCTAAAACCTAAAACCTAAAACCTAGACCTTAAACCCTAAACCCTAAACCCTAAAACCTAAACCCTAAACCCTAACCCTAAACCCAAAAAAGCCTAAACCCTAAACCCTAAACTCCAAACCCCAAACCCTAAGCCTTAAATCCTAAACCCTAAACTAACCCTAAACCCTTAACCCTAAAGCTATAAACCAAATCTAAACTAAATAAACCTAATAAAATAAATAAAAAAATTTAAATAAAATATAATAATAAAATAAAATAAGTTAAACCTAAACCTATACCTAAACCTAAACATAAACCTAAAACAAAAAAATAAAATAAAATAAATAAAATCCTAAACTAAACTATAAAAAAATAAAACTTAAATAAATCAAACTAAACCTAAAATAATAAAACAAACATAAAATAAAAAAACTAAGTAAGAACCAAACTTAAACAATAAACCTTAAAACCTAAACCCCAAACTAAATCAAAAAACTTAATCTAAAATAAAAGAAAATAAATCTAAACCTAAACTAAAATAAACAAAATATACAAACCTATAATAACTAGACCTAAACCCAAACCCAAATTAAATAAAATAAAATAATCTAAAATAAACCTAAACCTAAACTAAAAAAAATAAACCTAAACCTAAAACCTAAACCTAAACAAATAAAAATAAACTAAACATAAAAATAAAAAAATAAAATTGAAACCCAAAATAAAATAAAATAAAACTAAACTAAAAATAAACCAAAACCAAATCTAATCCTAAACATAAAAATAAACTAAAAAAAAAACCTAAACTAAAATAAACAAACTAAATATAAAAAAAATAACCCTAAATCAAAATAAAAATAAAATAAACTAAAATAAATAAAATATAAACTAAATAAACTTAAACGATGAGTTTACTTAATTTAAAAAATAATAAAAATAAATAAATAACCTAACCCTAAACCCAAAACTAACCATAACCTCTAAACCCTACCTAAACTAAACCCCAAATCCTATCTTAAAAACTTAAGCTAAACCCCAAACCCATAGGCTAGTTTTGAGGTTTAGGGTTTGCTTCTTTAGGGTTTGGGGTTTTGTGTTTGGGCTTTAAGGTTTATTATTTAGGGTTTAGGGTTTGGGGTTTAGGGATAGCTATTTTGTTTAGTTTTAGTATTGGGTTTAGGTGTTTGGTGGTTTTGGTTTTAAGGTTTAATATTAGGGTTTAAGGTAGGGTTTAGGGTTGGGTTGTTTAAGTTTAGGGTGGGCTAGGGTTTAGGGTAGGGTTTGATTAGATTATAAAGAGGGTGGCTAGGGTTATTTTTATTAATTTAAAATATTTTCTAAATCAATAGCAGGTTTAGGTTTATCTGTTTATAGTTCATATATTTTATCTTAGTTATGTACTTTATTTATTTAGGTTCATTTTATTTATCCATAATTTATCTTTTATTTTAATAGTCTGGTTATTTTAATCTTTAAAGGTCAGGTTTAGCCTAGGTTTATTTTAGTTTAGTTTTATTTGTATCATTTTAGGTTTAGGTCATTTTTATTTTAGGTCCTCTCATAGCTCCAAGCCTAGGTTTTTGTTTTAAGAGGGTTTAGCCTAGGAATCAGGTTAGGGCCCAGGTAGGATAAGTTAGTGGGTAGGGTCAGTGTGGCCTAGAGGAGGGCTCAGGGAAGAGGCTCAGTAAAGAGTTTGTGGGAGAGGGTAGGGCCCAGGGCCTGGGTTAAGAGATCAGGGTAGGATGTAGAAATGGCCTGGTGGTTAGCAGAATTTAGAGCCCAGGATTTTGTGGTTTGGTATGGAGTCAGTGGTTGTGGTAGGGATGGTAGGGTGTGGATGGCAGGTTGTATTCTTTAGGTTTAGGGTTTAGGTTTAGGGCTTGTTTAGTTCAATTTTCTGAGTTTAGGGTTTATGGTTTAGGTTTTAGGGTTAGGGTTTAAGTTCTAGTTTAGGGTTTAGGGTTATTTTTTAAGAGAGAACAAATTCATATTCAATATTTCTTCTTCTCGATTTAACCAACCAAGTAGCGCACCATGTTTTCTAAGACACAAGTGAAGATATAAATAAAAAATGAGCATGCATAGTGCAAATAAAAAATCCATATAACTGGATTATCTCTGTAAAGACACCATGAACATATCGATCGGTGATCATCAATTTTCTAATTCCCATCAACCACCACAACCTCAAGGGCTCCATCATCATATCCCCAATCTATCCTCTCACCAGATGATCTAACCTCCGCTCCTCTTCCTCCATAACCACCGCTTACCAGACCTCCATATCCACTAAGACCTCCAAATCCCCACCACCGTGAAAATCACCTCCACATTTGCCTCCATCGCCGATCTATATTGAGCCCAATGATGCTGATGTTCCACGAAGGTTCTTCCTATTATTATAGGTTTAGGTTTAGTTTATTAGTTTTAGGGTTTAGGTTTATTTTATATTTATTTAGTTTGTTTTTTAGGTTTATTTAGGGTTTAAAGTTTAGTGTTAGGGTTTAGGGTTTAGGCTTAGGGCTTAGGATTCCAGGTTTAGGGTTTTAGGGTTTAGGGATTGTTAGGGCTCAGTCTGGGCTTTAGGGTTTAGGGGTTTGGGGTTTTAGTGTTTAGCTTAGGGTTTAGGGTTTCAGAAAGTTTTGTGTTGGCTTGGGTTTAGGGTTTTAGGTTAGCTAGGATTTAGAGGTCAGTTTTAGGCCTAGGCCTGTGGCCTGGGGTCCAGGGTTTGGCTTATGGTCAGCCTGGTTACAGGGTTTGTGGAGGGGCCTAGGGTTTGGCTGCTTTGTGGTTTAGTTTTAGGGTTTGGTTAGGCCTGGGTTTTGGATTTTGAGTTTATTCAGGTGTGGTCTGGGGTTTAGTGGGAAGGTCCGTGGTTTAGGGTTTTATTTATTTAATTTTATTTTTTTAAATTAAGTAAAACCCAGGTAGTTTCTTTAGTATTAAGTTTATTTTTTATTTATTTTATTTTATTTTATTTCATATTTATATTTAGTGAAATTTATTTTATTTAATTTAGTTTATTTTATTTTGGTCATTCATTCATTAGATTTTTTTTTATTTAATTTATTTTTTAGGTTTAGTTTATTTTATATTTTAGTTTTATTTTATTTTATTTCTTAGGTTTAGGATCTATTTTTATTTTAGGTTTGTTTACATTTTTTAAGTTGAGGTTTTCATTTTATTTTAGGTTTATTTTGTTTTATTTTTTACTTTATAGGTTTATTTTTTTATTTTATTTTTTTTTTAGTCATGTTTAGTTTAAGTTTAGGTTTAGGTTTAGTTTATTATATTAGGTTTTATATTTTAGTTTAAGTTTATTTTATTTTTAGTTAATACATTTTTTTAGTTTTAGGTTTAAGTTTTAATTAATTTTATGTTTTATTTTTATTTTATTTTTGGGTTTAGTGTTTATTTAGTTTTATTTTTTTTATTTTATTTTAGGTATAGTTTTATTTTATTTAGGTTTTTTTTTTTTTTTTTTTTTATTTATTTTATTATAATTATGTTTTATTTTATTTTTTTAAGTTTAGGTTTAGTTTTTTTATTTTATTTTATTTATTTTATTTTATTATTATGAGGTTTTATTTATTTTATTTCTAGTTTTATTTTATTTTATTTAGGTTTTTTTTTAAGGTTTAGGTTTAGGGTTTATGGTGAATTTAGGGTTTATGGTTTAGGGTTTTAGCATTTGTTTTAGCATTTAGGTTTAGGGTTTAGGTTTCAAGAGTTTAGGGTTTAGGGTTTAGGTTTTAGGTTTAGGGTTCATGTTTTAGTTTAGGGTTTAGGGTTTTGGTTTTTTTTAAAAAAGAAAACAAATTCAGATCTTATTCTTCTTGATTTGATTAACCAAGTAACACACCAAGTTTTCTACACACAAGCAAAATGTAAAAATGAGCATGCATAGAGCATACCAAAACCTTAGATAACTAAAATCATCTACTAAAACAGTTCAATAAGCAATAGATCGATCCATCGTTCTTCAAATTCTCAAGTTCCAATCGCACCACCTGCCTCTCGATTTGTGGATCTACCATCATATCCTGATCTCTCCTCCACCACCACCACACTATAATCTCCTCGCCCTCCTACCTCCATAACCCCACTAGTCCGACCACCACCTCCAGATCCCCCACCACCATTGGGATAACTGCCGCCTATGCCCTCACCTCTACTTCCATCTGGGAGGCCTAGCTATGGTGATGTTCCTACTATCAAGGTTCTACCCATTCTTAGGGTTTAGGTTTAGATTAGTTTATTAGGTTTTAGGGTTTGTTTCTTTAATTTTTTTTTAGTTACTAGGTTTAGGGTTTGTATTTAGTGGGGGGTTTAGGGTTTAGGGTTTGTGGTTTGTGGGTAGTTTAGCTTGGGTTTAGGGTTCAGGGAATGGGGTTTAGGGTTTAGGGTTTAGGGTTTTAGGTTTGTGGTTTTAGTGTTTATGGTTATTGTGGTTAGAGTTTAGGATCAGTGGTGGGCCCAGTTTTAGGCCTAGGGCCCAAAGTTTGGGTTTAGGTTTAGTAGGTTTAGGCCCAGGGTCAGGTTTAGGGCCCAGGGAGAATCAGGGCCTGTGGTAGGATTTAGTGGCTCAGTGGGTTTTGGTTAGAGTTTATTGTAGTTTTTATTTAAAAAGAAAAGATGTATGTTTATTTAATTTAATTTATTTTTATTTATTTAGTTTATTTTATTATTTATTTTTATTGGGTTATTTTAATTTTATTGGTTTATTTATATTATGTTTATTCATTTTAGTAGTTTTATTTTATTTTGGTTTAGGTTTGTAGTTTATTTTAATTTTATTATCTATTTTTAGGTTTAATTTTAGGTTTTTTTTAGGTTTTATTAGTTTAGGCTTAGGTTTATTTTAGTATTTTATTTTTATTTAGTTTAAGTTTAGGTTCACATTTAATTTATTTTGGTTTAGGTTTACATTTTATCTATTTTAGTTTAGCTTTATTTTAGTATAGGTTTAAGTTTATTTTATTTTATTTTAGGTTTAAGTTTTTTTTAGTTTAGGGTTTAGTGTTATAATTTAATTATTTTTATTTTAGTTTTAGGTTAAGGTTTATTTAGTTCTTATTTTATTTTATCACAAGTTTATTTTATTTTATTTTATGTTTAGTTTTATTTTATTTAGGTTTTATTTTTTAGGTTATGTTTTGTTTAGTTTAGGTTTTTTCTTTATTTTAGTTAGTTTTATTTCATTTTATTTTATTTTATGTTAGGTTTAGGTTTAGGTTTAGTTTAGTTTAGGTTTCATTTTATTTTATTTTTTTTCTTATTTAGGCTTAGGTTTTGGTTTGGGTTTAGGGTCAGATTTAGGTTTAATTTTTTTAGGGTTTAGGGTAGGGCTCTTATCAAACAAGTTTAGGTGTGGTTTAGGGTTTAGGGTTTAGGATTTATGGTTGAGGTTTAGTTAGGTTTTCTATATTTTTTATTTTATTTTATTGTTTTAAAAGATAAGACGATTTAGTTTATTTTAATATATTTTAGTTTATTTATTATCATTTTATTTAGGTTTATTTTATTTAGTTTAATTTATTTGTTTAGTTTAGGTTTTATTTTATTTTATTTTTTTAGCTTGTGGTTTAGATTATTTTTTAGTTTAGTTTTATTTTTATTTTATTTTTTAGGTTTAGGTTTTATTTATTTTAGGTTTAGATAGAATTATATTTTATTTTTTAGGTTTAGGTTTTAGATTTTATTTTAGGTTCATTTTAGGTTTTATTTTTAGTTTAGGTTTTGGTTTAAGTTTATTTTAGTTTATTTTAGTTTAGGTTTAGGTTTAGCTTATTTAGGTTTAGGTTTAGGTTTTATTTATTTTAGTTTAAGTTTAGGTTTATTATATTTTTTCTTTAGGTTTAGGTTTTCTTAGTTTAGGATTTTGGTTTTATTTTTTATTTATTTTAATTTTATTTTTTTACATTTATTTAGTTAGGTTTAGGTTTTTATTTTATTTTATCTTAGGTTTATTTTATTTTTATTTTAGGTTTAGTTTTTAGTTTATCTAGGTTTTATATTTTTAGTTTAGCTTAGGTTTTTATATATTTTATTTTAGCTTAGTTTTTATTTTTTATTTTATTTTTTGTTTAGGTTTAGGTTTAGGTTTTAGTTTATGTTTTTATTTTATTTTGGTTTAGGTTTTTTTTATTTATTTTATTTTTAGGTTTTATTTAGTTTAGGTTTAGGTTTTTAGCTTTTCAGGGTTTAAGGTTTAGAGTTTAGGGTTTAGGGTTTAGGGTTTTAGTGTTTAGGTTTAGGGTTTAAATTTTTAGGTTTAGGGTTCATGCTTTAGTTTAGGGTTTAGGGTTTTTGATTTTTCTTTTAACTGAGAACAAATTCAGATTCATTTCTTCTTTCAAATTCATCAACCAAGTAACACACCAAGTTTTCTTACACACAAGCGATGACATGGATAGAACATGAGCATGCATAGAATAAATCAAAAACCTTAGATAACTAGAACTGTCTATACTGTAAAGACACAATTTCATAAGCAGTAGATCGAATTGGCGATTTTTTAGTTTCTCCAGTTCCCATCAAAGCCACCCTAGACTCTTGAGTAGCGGGATCCACAATCATATCCCGATCTCTCTCTCTCTCACACCACCATGTAACCTCCATTGCTCCTTCTGCCTCCATAACCACCACTACTCTGACCACCACCTGCATATCCACTAGCACCGCCAGATCCCCCACCACCACTGCTATAACTTTCGCCTCCGCCTTCACCTCCACTGCTAGATCTAGACTGAGCCTGGTTCACGGTGATGTTCCTACCGCCAAGGTTCTGCCCATTCTTAGGGTTTTTTTTTAAAAACAAATAATTAAAAGTGGGACAATTTTATTGCCAAAATGAAAGAGATAATAGGTCTTTATAGGGGATAAATCTCTAAACTATTGCTCAAAGAGCTATAATTAGCCTAAAGAGGTAAATCCCCTACGCATCACAAGAAAATCAAAGCAAAGGAATGAAAAGACAAAAATTAAGAAAGAAATAACACAATATTCCAAGAAGGGCAACCAAAGCCATCTATATCCAGAAATCTTCTGAGAGATGCACAAACCACCTACAACCCCAAAACTTGCCACAAACTTGCAAAGAACTTAAGAGAGAGATAAGCATCTAAAAATAATGACAAGCTAAGTACACGAAAGGAACAAAATGATAAAAATCTTAGATAAGGCTAAGGCTCACACACTCATCTCAAGGCAACAGATATGTGAGCATCCAAACTTAGAAGATGGGTTACAATCACATATGCTACTACCAAGCAAAAGGATAATGGGAAACATCGCCATCATAGCCAACTTACCTCGATTAACCAAACAACCAACAAACCAAGAGCTAGCCAAGTTCGATATCATGTTCAAGATTAAATAGTAACTAACCAAAGAAACATCCGCCAAACCACAAGTAAAGAAACCAACCAAACAAGTCAAAATCCAAAAAATAGCCACCATCAAAGCCACCCAAAATAAATAAAGACCAAAGGTAAAGAACCAAAAATTCTGCAGATCCACCAACCAACAGCACAATTGTAGCCAGCCATCAAGGCCACCCAGCCAACCATAGTAGCAGAAATCAACAGAAATAGCAACAAAGCCAAGATCAGCCAAACCCACATACAGGTTCATCCCACAGTAGAAAGAAACAATAAGCACATGGGCCACCCACCCAACACGCAAACACCACAAAAAACTTCAAAAAAACCACCAAAAAATGGGAAAGAAAACTAGATGGCAGGTAACAGGTCTAGAGAGAGTAACTCAGCCCAGGAAGGAACAAAACCAATGGCCAGGCTCAACCAATAATCACAATGCCAGATAGCAAAAATTGAAAGAAAAAGGCTGGATAATACCACAACCATCAAGCAAAAACCAGCCAATAAACCCTCACAACAAAAGAAATAGGCTTGGGAAAATAGAAAACAAGCAAGCTCTGAAGCTTACCAATCACCAGGCCATCCTAAAACCAACACATCAGGAGACCAACAAAAGGAGAGAGCCACCAAAACTAGAGGGCAACCAAAGCTCGCCAGACAACCGAAACAATTTGACCTCCATGGGTGATACCATTCTTAAGGTTCAAGTTTACATTTAGGTTTATTAGGTTTTAGGGTTTAGGTTTTTTTTTTAATTATTTAGTTACATTAGCTTAGGTTTAGGGTTTGGGATTTAGGGTTTAGGATTTAGGGTTTAGGATTTAGGGTTGGTTTAGAGTTTAGGGTTTAGGTTTAGGATTTAGGGTTTAGGTTTATGCTTTTAGGGTTTAGGTTTAGGGTTTTAGGGTTTAGGTAGTTTAGTGTAAGTTTAGTTTAGGGTTTATGGTTAGAAAGTTTAGGATTTAGGGTTTATGTTTTTTTTAAATTAAGCAAAAGTAGGTTTAGGTTTATTTAGTTTATTTTATTTATTTCAATTTATTTTATGTATTTTTTATTTAGGTTTATTTTAATTTAATTTATCATTTTATTTAGGTTTAATTTAAGTTTAGTTTAGATTTAGGTTTAGGTTTAGGTTTAGTTTTAGTGAGTTTTATTTTATTTTTTTTTAGGTTTAGCTTTATTTTATTTTAGGTTTAGGTTTAAGTTTTATTTTATTTTTTTAGGTTTTATGTTTATTTTAGGTTTTATTATTTAGTAGGTTTAGGTTTATTTTTATTTTATTTTATTTAGTTTAGTTTAGGTTTTAGTTTTATTTTATTTTATTTATTTATTTGTTTTTTTTAGTTTAGGGTTTTTATTTTGAGGTTTATTTTTTTAGGTATTTTATTTTATTTTATTTTAGTTTTTTTTTATTTTATTTTATTTAGTTTTTATTTTATTTAGGTTTTATTCCAGGTTTATTTTATTTTTTTTAGTTTCTTTAGGTTTTATTTATTTTATTTTAGTTTAATATTATTAATTTATTTTATTCATTTTAGGTTTAGGTTTAGGTTCTAATTTAGGTATTTTATTTTATTTTTTAATATATATAAGTTTAGGTTTTATTTATTTATTTTATTTTTTTAGGTTTTATTTAGTTTAGGTTTTTTTAAGTTTTATGGTTTAGGGTTGGTTTAGGGTTTAGGGATTAGGTTTTAGGGTTTAGGTAGGTTTTAGGGTTTAGGGTAAGGTTTAGGGTTTAGGGTTTAGAAATGTAGGTTGTAGGTTTACTGTTTAAGATTTAGGGTTAAGGGTTTTTGGTTTTTTTTAACAGAGAACTAATTTAGATTCAACATTTTTTCTTTTCGATTTCATCAACCAAGTAACACACCAAGTTTTCTAAGACACAAGCGACGACATAGAGAAAAAATGAGCACGCATAGAGAAAACTAAAATCCCTAGATAATTAGTTCCATCTTGACTATAAAGAAATAGTTCCATAAGTAGCAGATCAATTCAGCCTTTCTTCATTTCTCCAGCCATAACCACCCCGGCCTCGAGTAGGGATCCACCATCGTATCCCCATCTCCCTCTGCCACCACCGTATAACCTCTCACTCCTCCTCGCCTCCATAACCACCACTACTCCAACCACCACCTCCATATCCACCAAGACCTCCAGATCCCCACCACCACATGATAATCACCTCTACTTCTCGCCATACCACTGTGAGCTGGTTGATGGACATTCCTATCATCAAGGTTCTACCCATTCTGGGTTTTGGTTTAAGTTTTATTAAGTTTTGGGGTTTAGATTTATTTTTAATTTATTTAGTTACTTTAGGTTTAGGTTTAGGGATTGGGGATAGGGTTTTAGGTTTAGGGTTAGGATTTAGGTTTAGGGTTTAGGGTTTAGGGTTTAGGATTTAGTTGAGGCTTTAGGTTTAGGTTAGTTTATTTTAAGATTTAGTTTTATGGTTTAGAGTTTAACATTTAGGTTTAGGGTTATGGTTTAGGTTTAGGGTTTGGTTTGTGGTTTTAGGTTTTAGGGTTTAGGGATGTTTAGGGTTTAGGGTTTAGGGTTTAGTTTAGAGTTTAGAGTTTTTTTGGGAAAGTTAGAATTTTATTACCATAAAAGGAAAACATACAATGTCCTTAAAAGGGGTAAAGTTCTAAAATTCTTCTCCTCGTGAGCTACAAGAAACCTACAAAGCTAAACCCCATCTAAGTATATTAGAAAAGAAAAGAAAACAAAAGAGTAAATATATCACCTAAAAAAGCATAAGAGAAATGACATAGAAGACTAAAACAAGTCCTAAGAATAAAAAAGGATGAGTCGAACAGTTCATGATTCCTTTGAGAAAGCAAGATAAGTAAGGTCCACAAGAATGGCACTTGGGTTGACGAGCAATGACATTCTCTATAAAGTTCCAACCTATAAAAGAAATTTGCAAAACACTACAATCACAAAAGTCTTAGCTGAAAAGGATAAAGATAATGAGAAGAAAAGGAGAGAGTTGAGAAAGAGAAAGCTCAAGCTCAGTTAGGATCATCTCAAGGGAAAATAATACATATGAACATCCAAACTTCATAAAGAAGGGTTACAATCATATGTAATGCTACCAAACAGAGAGAAGAGGTGAGTAATCAAAGCCATCATAGCCAGCATACCTGATACAAGCAAACATCCAAGGCCAGCAGTCCATAGAGTTCCAGATCTAGCACCATTAAATAGAGAGAAACTGAGCAATAACTAGCTAGTTGCCAAACCACGAAACAAAACCACAATAGACTAATCACAATAACCTAGAGAGAGGCTAGAACAAAGTCATAACACCAATAACAACCATTAACCAAATACCCATCCAAGCTCTAAACCATGGAAAATCAGAACCAGCCATCAACAAGCACCAGACCAATGCCAATTAATAGAGAAATAACAAATAAAACCAATATAGGAGCCCTCATGCCAAAGTCCCAGCAACAAGCACTCACCAAGCCAAACAAGGTGAGCAATAATAAATGACTAAATTGCTCAAAATGAAACCATCAACTGAAGAAACATAAGTCGCACCCATGCAAATCATTAGAAGACAAAACAACCACATAAAGGGCCAAAGAAAACCACCACCAAAACCAAAAAGTCCAATCCAAAAGAATCAACAATGGTTCAGCCAGCATAGTAAAAGGCTCTAGCAAATTATAGAGTTCAGGTTTTAGTTTATGGTTTAGAGTTTAAGGTTTTTTTAACAGAGTAAATTTAGATTCAACATTTCTTCTTTTCGATTTCCTCAACCAAGTAACACACTAAGTTCTCTAAGACACATGTGGTTGTTGGCTTAATGAGCCTCATGTTCAATCCAATTAATTTTGATGATAACAAATGAATGCTTGGATATTCTAATGTATGTTTTATGTGCTTCAGATATATTAATTACTAATTACATATCCAATACTTCTCATAATATTTATGAGGAAATTGCAAGAATAGAAGATTGAAAGATAGTTCAAAATGGATAATGTGAAGCTCAAGATACAATATTTTAGGTTATATGAATTTATAATTTTCTTAGAAATTCATATGAGTTCATTAGCATGAATCAATTTTCTCACAACTTAACATATTATTTTTATTTATTTTAAATAATGATAATGAGGCTAATTTATATAAATCTTTTATCTAATTAACATTGAATTGTATGTTTCATACATAACATTTGAATAGTCAAAATAATATATGATAATATATTATGACTATTAAGTGTAATTAGTTAATATATTTAATATAATTAAATATTTTAATTTGATTTTAAGGTTATATGATAACTAACATATGTATGATTATATATAAATTATATCATAATGTTTAAATGTCATATTTCAAAATTAACAAAATATGTGAAATTTTGTATTTTAGCCAAAGTTATTTTATAATCAAGGAATTTATATCTGATTTCATCTAGTCATGCTACAAGTGCAAAATATTCTTCAAAATCTATACCTTCAACTTGTGTGCTTCCTTGTGTAACTAACCTAGCTTTATTTCTAACAATACAACCTGAATCATCTAGCTTATTCCTAAGTACCCATTTTGTTCCAATGACATTTTGATCTTGGGGTCTTGGGACTAATTCCCAATCATCATTTCTTACAAATCAATTCAACTCCTCTTCCATAGCAATAATCCAAAAATTATCATTTAATGCTTCTTCTAAATTTTTAGGTTCAACCTCGATAAAATGTTGAATGATCTACAACCTCTACTATGTTTTGGTCATAACTCCTTTTGAAGGATCTCCTATAATTAGTTCCTTTGGATGATTTTATTATATTTCCATTCTTAGTGATGAATCATCCACATTATCTTCTAAAGATATTTTCTTAAAATTATCAATCTCTTCATCAATCACTTCATTTCTAAAGGGATCAATTAAATTTTTATCAAAAATAATATGTATTGATTCTTCTACAATCATTTTTCCCTTATTGAAAACTCTATAAGCTCGCTAGAAAGAGAGTATCCTAAGAAAAATACCATCATCTGATTTACAATCAAACTTACCTAAATGCTCTTTTTCATTATTCAAAATAAAGCATTTACATCCAAATACATGAAAGTGTTCAATCTTAGGTTTCTTTCTAAAAACTAATTCACACGGTGTCTTCTTTAAAATTGGTCTAAAATAGATCCTATTCATCACATAACATGTAGTATTTACTACTTCTACCTAAAAATATTTTGGCAATTTATACTCATCAAGCATAGATCTACTTAATTCAATTAATAATCTATTTTTTCTCTACTACTCCATTTTGTTGGGAGTTCTAGTGCAAAAAAATTATGTCTAATCCCATGTTAATCATAATAATCCTCAAATAATTTATTTTCAAATTTTCCACCATAATGCTTTGAACCCTAATCAAAAAAAGCCTTGTTCTCTTTCAATATATTTAGAAAACTTTCTAAACTCACCAAAAACATCATCCTTGTAAGTTACAAACAAACCCAAGTATATCTAGAGAAATCATCAACAATCACAAAACCATAATTTTTCCACCTAAGCTAGTGGTGCTAATTGGACCAAATAAATCCATGTGCAATAATTCTAGAGGTCTAGTAGAAATAATATTTTTACTTTAAATGAGCTTCTCGAATGCTTACCATGAATACATGCATCACTAACATAGTCTGAATGAAAATTTAATTTAGGCAATCCAACTACTAATTCAAGTTTAGCAATTTTTTTGAGTATGTGCATGTTAATATGACATAGTCACCTATGCCATAACCATATATCATCATGAGTGCTTTTAAAACAAAGAAAATTCAAATTCACATCATGAAAGCTATCTAAATCAATGACATAAATATTTTTATGTCTTTGTCCTACTAATAAAACATTTTAATTATTTTTTATAATACAATATGATGAATAAAATACTACATTGAAACCTTTATCACATAATTGACTAATATAAATTAAATTATGTTTTAATCCTTCAACTAGAAAAACTTTATCTAAAGTGATAGAATTCTTACAATTAGAACAATGCCAATGATCTTTCCCTTTGCATTATCTCCATATGTAACAAATCCTCTATCACTTGAATCTAAAGTTGTGAATTTATCTTTATCTCCCATCATATGTCTTGAACATCCACTGTCCAAGTACCACATGCCTTCTTTGATTTTGCTTTGAAGGCATTCCTATAAAAAAAATCACATGTTAACTTTTGGAACCCAAACCTGTTTGGGTTTGCTTTCCAAATTTGAAGCAAGATATCTAGCATGTGTGGTTTGTGTAGTGCTTGTACCTTTTGGTAACCATACATAAGATGATTGCTTAGTGTTTTGTAATTTATGTGCATAATAATCAAATGAAATATGCCCTTTTCTATCATAATAGTTTCACCAAACCTTAGTGTTTGCATATGGCTTAGCACGATAATTATAAGGTATATGAGTGGGATATGTGTATGATGCAAATAATTTTTATTCAATGTTTTACTTGATGAAGCATTATAATGAACTTATGATTTCAAACATAATTCTAATCTTGCTTTTAACAATATATTCTCTCTTTCAAGTTTACATACAAGTAAGGAACAATTTAATAAAGATTTTTTTACTTTTAAATTATTACATTTATTCTTTAAATCATAAAAATGCATATCTAAATTTTTATGTTCTTTTTCTAAAGTTTTGTATTTTCTTTATAATTTTTTAAATTCAATAACTAAATAATTAAAAGCATCATCTAATTCATCATAAGATATATCATTACATACCTCTTGAGAATCTGAGTCAGAATTTTGTATTTTAGGCAAAGTCACAATAGTTACTCCAAATCCTTTAATTTGATAAGTTTCTTCAATCATTTTTTTGTGAAAAACTCTTGTGATAGTTTGTAGGATTTATTTCAACTTGTTGAAATTTTTATCTTCCTACAAATTTCTTTTGGTTTCTTTAAATATTTCTTCATTAGTCATATTTGAAAGATCATTTATTCTTAGATCTATTTTAGAAGTATATTTTAAGCATTTCAAATTAATTTATTCTATGCTAAAATTATTTTCATATTTGACAAATCTCTCTTTTAATTAAAAGCTTACTAGTTTACTTAAATTTACCATATACTAATTTTATTTAAGTATTTTGTGATTAGTTCATTAATTAAAAGCTTCATTTTGGTTAAAATAAAATAAATTATTGTTGGAATTTTATAGTATATGCTAGATCTATTATAAATCAAGTTTCTTTATCAAAATAAAATTTATAAAAAATTAAATTATTTTATTTGTCACTTATCATTTTATTTCAACTAATATCCTTTATTTTAAAAATTTTATCTTGCTAAAATTTAGTAAAGCTTATTGTTTTCATTGTTTAAGAATTAAGAAAAAGGAAGTTTAGTAGAAAGTTAATCTTTCTTAAACTATTATATACATACTAGTTATAGTTTCTCTTAAACTTAAAATTATTCCTTGCTCAAATTTAACTTATTGTGCAATAGACTATTGTGAATTTATTTTGAAATCAATTTTATTTTAATCTACCAATTGTAATAACATAAACATCTTAGTAAGATCTCTTTAAGATATTTATTTAATATTTTTATCAAAATTATGTGAGTAATCTATCTTGACAAATTAGTAAGTTGTAAAGTGATCTTTTATAAGTTGTGAGATCACTTTTGAATTGGATAACTTGGTATATTTATGAGAGATATATTATATCAAAATTTATTTATTTGTATTTTTCTTTCGTAAAAATTTATATTGGGGTTGTACTTTTGGGAGAGTACATATATTTTTCTAGGGTTGTACTCACCGCTATAGAGAGTACTATTTATAAGCTATTTTGCATTTAGTGGTTTTCTAGCCAGTGGTAATCGTGGATGAGTGATTTTGGGGTTTAACCACATAAAAAATTATGTGTCTATTATCTTTCTTTACTTTATTGTTCTTTTATTTTTGCTGCATTAAGAATTATATCTTATCATTATAAAATCAAAATTAATTTTCTCCTAAAACTTAAAATTTAATATTTAACTTTAAAATTTTAATATCCCAATTCACCCCTCTCTTGGGTGCTATAGTGAGTCATAGGTGACATAGATAAAAAATGAGCATGCATAGAGCAAATCAAAAACCTTAGATAACTAGAACTTTCTACTAAAGAGAGTTCCATAAGTAGTAGATTGGATCGATCATTCTTCAATTTCTAGTTCCCAGAACCACCTAGCCTCTAGTAGTGGGCACCATCATATCCCCGATCTCTCCTCCTCCACCACCACTTGTAAACCTCTATCACTCTTCTCGCCTCCATAACCACCAATGCTTGGACGACCACCTCCATATCCACCACTTTATAGATCCCCACCACTAAAAGTAATAATCCCCCATGATCAAAGCAATAATCAAAGCATGGTTGATGGTGATGTTCCTTGCCAAGGTTCTTCCCATTCTAGGGTTTACATTTAAGTTTAGGTTTATTAGGTTTTAGGTTTGTTAATTTATTTAGTTACTTTAGGTTTAGGTTTATAGTTTGGGGTTTAGGTTTAGGGTTTAGGGGTTTAGGGTGGTTTAGGGTTTAGGGTTTAGCAGTTTTAAGGGTTTAGGGTTTAGGGTTTAGGGTTTAGTTTAGTTAGTTTACAATTTAGGGTTTAGTTTTAAAAAATATTAAGTAAATGGTAGGTTTAGGTTTATTTAGTTTATTTTAGTTTATTTATTTTTATTTTTTATTTAGGTTTATCTTTATTTTATTTAGTTTATTTTTATTTAGTTTAGGTTTTATTTTAGTTTTTTTTAGGTTTGGTTTAGGTTTATTTTTAGTTGAGTTTTTTTTATTTTATTTTAGGTTTGGTTTATTTTTCATTTTTAAGTTTATGTTTAAGATTTTATTTTATTTCTTTAGGTTTAAGTTTTAGGATTTTATTTTAGGTTTTTTTTGGTTTTATTTTTTAGTTTAGGATCAAGTTTATTTTTAGTTTATTTTATTTATTTAATTTAGGTTTAAGTTTAAGTCTAGTTTATTTTAAGTTTATGTTTAAGTTTTATTTATTTTAGTTTAGTTCATTTTTTTATTTTAGGTTTATTTTATTTTATTTATTTTATTTTATTTTAAGTTTAGGTTTTTTTTAGTTTAGGGTTTAGGTTTTAATTTTTATTTATTTTAGGTTTATTTTAGGTTTAGGTTTTATTTAGTTTTATTTTTATTTAAGTTTTATTTTAGTTTATTTTATTTTTTTTAGTTTAGGTTTTTTTATTTATTTATTATATTTTATTTTTAAGTTTATGTTTTAGTTTTAGGTTGGGTTATTTTAT